>OY992877.1:118624567-119082067 GCA_963921405.1 Cepaea hortensis | reverse complement strand
CTACACTATAAATCTGTGCCATCAATGAAGAGACAAAGATGGTTTAATTTTTGTCCAAGTTCTGCAGTAGTCCAGACAGCCTTAACTACCACACTTGCTTGCGCTCCCGCCCGCAAACCCCTGGAAATGGTGTGGAGGAGCAAGAACAGATTATCATTAAAAAAAATAAAAGAACGATAAATGCACGATAATCTCCAATACAGTAAAAGCTTGGAAATCAAATAGGATGATCGTTTACAATATCTAGTTTACACATACAGTGACATCTGATGAAAGATGTGACACAGATAGAAAAACAATTTCATTATCCAAGATTCTTTAATAACAAGTACAAGCATCAGCTCTATAAGTGATCTGCTATTTTGTATGAAAAAACGTGAGCCATAGGAAAAATGCAAACAATTAATTTAAATTATAGGTAACAATTTCATTACCTTTTCTTCTTTCGCCCTCTGGGTCTTGTATTCATTAAATGCTTGTTTCTTCTCATTCAAGTGCTTTAAGGCACCATACCGAGGATCATTGATTATCAGCTTCATTGCACTTTCCCAGCTAGCATTAGATGGTACTTCCTGAATTTAAAAATTTATTTATTAAAACAATATATTAGAATACTACGAAGGGCGAAGAGGTTACAGACCAATTTGAAATCCTGCATACCGCATTCAAAACACAGATGCGGGCGATTTGGTAACAATTCGCTTTGCATTGGTTTTTAATAAAATGGTATGGGTACCACTTGTTCAGAAAGCAATGGCAAACTACTGAAAAAAACGCTGAGGTTGAATGAAACGTAAAGGACTTTGTAAAGGACATGCAACTAACTTTTGCCGAGTCTGTGGCGAAGGGATTATGGAAGGAGTTCTTAAGCCCGCATGCCATGTTCAAAATACAGCTGCAGACACTCTGGCAGCAGACCCCCCCCCCCCCCCCCTTGTGTTGGTTTTTATAAAATGGTATGAGTGCCGGCCGTTCAGAAAGCAATGGCTAACTACTGAACGTAGACTTGCCAAGAGATCACCAGCTACCAAACAATGCTGGGGTTAACTGCGATGTCCTATAAAGGATATACAATTAACTAACTACGAAACTCTTTATTTAAGCATTTTGCTTATGTACAGTAATCTATATATAAAACAATGTATGTATGTGGGTGGGTGGGGATGTATTTGATGCGTTCGATAACGGTCCATCCGATTGAGATGAAATTTTCTACATGTTTTCTTTTCATTCCAGTGCAGCCAAATGTCATAGTTTGGTACTGTACAATCAGCTATTTACTTACTAAAATTTAATTTTGTAATTACCTGACTTAACATAAGAAAATTTATATAAAGGGACATAACTTTTAGTAGCATTGCTATATCTTAGGTTAAGTCCCCTGGCTATAGATAGATAGATAGATAGATAGATAGATAGATAGATAGATAGATAGATAGATAGATAGACAGACAGACAGACAGACAGACAGACAGACAGACAGATCCCCGCCAGGGCCTGGGCGAAGCCGGGACGGGTCAGCTAGTAACTGATATAAGGAAATATTCAAGAAAATATAAGTATAATGCAACATTAAATGCTTAACAAAATAGTTTTGCAAAAAAAAAAAAAAAAAATATGCTATAATTCACTGATAATAAAACCAGATTTTTATTCTTTTTTAAAAACCTCAATTCACAGCTGTTAAAATTAGCTGTAGTAAATATTTATAATTTAATCATTTTTGTTTTATTTTATTTATTTATCCAGGGTGGTGGGGTGTGGGTATCAAAGCAGAAGTAAGATGCCTCCTTCACTCTGCTAGCCTACTTTCAAGCAAGGTGAAGTACCTGTTTACCTCCCAGCCATAGTAGCATAAAACCATATCAGCAGGTAGTGGACTGAGTTTTAGGGCAGCTGACAGACAGTTGATTATGGCCTCATGTTCATGATGATAGGCAGAGGAATTTTTATAGAGACAAAATGGCTAGTCGCCTACTAGTATAGTCACTGCCAAGAGGAAAAGCAGTGGCAGACTATTTTCTTCAGAGATGTCTAGGAAATAATGATTCATCAAATCATAGAATATCAGATAAACAGCACAAATGGGAGCAGCCTCACAATGTAAGGAATGTATGTGCACCATGTCACTTCATATTACGACTGAGTACAAAAGATAAACATTACTTAAAGTAGGAAGACATGATCTGGTGATTGTGTGAGAAGGCTAACCATGAGTGCCCATATATGTGTGTGAGTGAGTGAGTGAGTGAGTGAGAGAATGAGTGAGTGAGAGAATGAGTGAGTGAGTTGGGAGAGGAGAGACAGAAAGAGACAGAGAGAGACAGAGGGGGGGGGGGGGGGGAGAGAGAGATGAAAGACAGAGAGAGAGAGGGAGGGAGAAGAGAGGAAAATAGAGACAGATATCTGATGCTGTAAAAATAATTATTAATAATTTCTTCTCTTCCTCTGGGTGAATATTTGTAAATTTATTAATATCACCATCCATCTATATTTGTTTAAATTGGTTTGCAAGGGATCATAATTGTACGTACGATACAGTGTACAAAAAATGAAGCACTGGCAAGCATCAAAATGTGTGTAAACAAGCACCACATAAGCTGTAAACATTCTTTACGTGGGTGCTTCTTTGATTTTAAACATTTTGACAAAGAAGGAACCTATTCAGCTTAGTCCTTTCTGTTCTAACCTGTGCAAAGAGCACATGACTCTAAGCCATTGCTCCTGATCTCTGTACATGTATCTAAGCTAAGGCCTATTATTTTCTTTGTTCATCATTATCATAATGTAGCAGGTCCTTTGCAGAATGTTGCTCTCATCACATCTCACCAAAAAAACTTTCTCCTCGATCACTTACCATATATCCTGCACTCTTACGCCCAAGGTTTCTGCAAAATGCCTTGTATGCATCTTCGTGCGGGTCGACCCTCTAGCACTTCAGCCAGGAACCATGTTTTCCATCACCATTCTTTCCAAACCACTGTGACATTTAATATGTCCAAATTGTTTCAGTATTATGAAAGATGCTGTTTATGAAGTTTTCTTCAATGTTCAGATCTTGCAGAATGTTGGTATTTTTCTTCTTCTTGGTCCATATCCTAAGAACGTGTATGCAACATTTAAGCTCAAGAACTATAATTTTCTACCTTCACAGCAGGAATTACTTCTTGAAATATAATTGTTCTGCTTTCAAGAACTACTTAACCCCACACATAATAGTATAGAAAACCTCACCTTTGTCCCTAAAAGCCATGGACAACAAGAACCAAATTTCATCTCTGCAGAAGTCAAAGCAGTTATACAGAAAAGTCCTATAAACAAGCCTGTGGAGAAACAGGAGTTAAATGGCTAACAAGACTTTTTAATATAGCATGGGAAGAAAGAAAATTGAAAGAAAAAAAGAAAGATGATTGGCAACAGGCAATAATAGTATCAATATGGAAAAAGAAAGGCAATATGAGAGAGTCTGAAACATACTGAGGTATATCACTCCTGAGCCATATAGGGAAAATGTACAAAACTATTGGAACAAAGAGCTAGACCCATAGCTGTACAACAGTTAACCCTACCAGACTTGAGGCCCTGAACCTAACTGTCCCCTATACCTGAGCTCCTAAGCATTAAAGAGAAAAAACCAACATGATGTAGAAAAATGCTTGTTACATGCAAACAAGTGGTTAGAATAAGATGTAACTTGGAGACATTGTAGAAAATAGGTCTACCTTTCATCTAGCGCTGATATTCCACCTTTGTGTACCAATCCAGTCCGAATAAACCAAACTATCGATCACCTGTTGGACTGTGAAAAGCCTAGAACTACTTCGCCTTCTTGTTGAAGTGCTTGGTTCATCGGCCGCTCGTTTCATTGTGAATTTTCAAATATTTTCGCGTTAATCCACACAAAGTCAATTCAAACCTATGGAGACATTGTACAATCACACGGAATGACACTATCCAGTGCCGCCCATAAGGCGGTGGAGCGCAAATTATTTCTCCTCGTGGTGGGTGGTGGTGGTGATGATGATGATGATGATGATAATGATGATGATGATGATGATGATGATGATGATGATGATGACCGTTCTCAAATCATTGTGGCTTAGTTCAAGCCTTACCTTTTCCTTTAGTAAACACTTGAAAGCTTCAATAGCCTCCTTCTTGTTTTTAAAAACATAAGTTTCTTTTTTCTGAGACTCATCTTTCTCTGGCTCAGAACTGAAATATAAGCAACATTCAACATATGAATAAACTAATCTAATTAATACATTATTGTGTGAAGAATAAACTAGCTTCTTATTGTTTATCATTGGTGCTTTTTAACCCTTTACAGAGCACAGTGGCCGAAAGCTTCCGTACTACTGAATGGGCAAAACGGCCGAGCGCGTCCGTGACAACTAAGGGTTGAAAACACGCGATCGATGAGACTTTGTGAGACTTCCCATTGTTTACATCCGATGTTGCCGATAATTTGATCACGTGGCCACCATTTGAAAGCGTATTCTGTAAATTTGGATTTTTAAGTTTTCAGAGTTTTTACGATTTGTTTTTTTAAATGGACTTTGACGATTCTTCAAGTGATAGCGGAGATTTTGCTGGGTTCAATAAAAATGACATTGAAGTGCATGAAGTTGACTGAATCGGAGAAAGATATCAGTGATATTAGCAAACGCAGTGTAACACTTCGGATCTTTCAGACTTTGAAGAAACTGAGCAGTTGGCAGAGTGTTTGTAAACAGTGTATAGATGACTGACAATCACAAACAATATGTTGTATTTTGTAAATATTTGTGTTCGAGTTTGTTTTATTCTGTGTGCTTTATTTCGCTTTTTATCTGTTTGTGTCCTGTCTTTGACAAAGGTTCTAGAACCGAAATGTCGGCGGTGTTTTGTTGTCCAATAATACTTACTGTTTTATTTTAACACTTCAGTATTATATATTTATTGATTGTTTCTCATTTTTGATAAGTCACACTTTGTTTTCACCTGGGTATGGAGTTCTGTGTAAGGTATGTACATAGTGTCTGTGTTTAGTATGTCTCTTCTTTTCGCAGGAGCTAAATATACTTAATTGTTTGCAATTCATATTTGCTAAGCAGCATGGTAATCCTGTGAACACTACTCACAGGAGCCAGAGTGCTCATGTCAAGTACTGCGTGGGAAGCGTGCAGCATGCTTTGAATCAGACTGAACACAAGGTTCACGATACTCTTGAAAAAAGTCAGTTGAGCTGAGGAAGGAGATGCACGGATTGAAAATCGAGCTGGTGATGACAAATGTTACTGCCGCCATGTAAATAAAGAGTGAGAGAGATATCATTTTAAAATAATATTTTGAGTTTATACGTTGGGATGAGTTTTCATTGTATTTCTACTGACCACACTTGTGGATTGTATTCCTGGTTTGATGATAAATAATAGGATGTGAAACATTTTGGTCCTCTGTGCAGTGTTTTCATAATACAGTGTATTGTTAGTGGTTTCAGAATAAGGAGGAAGAAGTCAAAGGCCTATATGGTATTTGAGGTCCCATCCATCATGTGCCATGCTGATAAGCGTGAGCAGTCATGTTCTGCCATCTCACTCGATTACCAGAGTCGTGGATCAGCTCAGTGTTCCTGTCTCGACCATGCCATGTGGCCAAGCCATCTAGGTATTTACTTCTCGGTCTTCCCCTTGGTCTCTTCCCTTCGATCTTGTCAGTTGTCACCAAGTTCTCCAAGTCATTTCTTCTCATAACATATCCAAAACATTTAGATTGTCTATGTCTATTACTCTAATCAGTTTACGAACTTCATTTGTTTCTTGAAGGACTTGTTCATTGGTTTTTCTGTCTGTCCACAGTATTCTTTGCTGTATTTGAGGTAGTAACAACATTAACGAGCAAGTAACAGTAACCAACTATATCAAACATAAGTGGGCAACATTGAATAAATGAGACTGGAAAGGTCGATGCAGGTAGGAGAAGTATCTCCAGAGATAGTAGGTCAGCAAAGCTAAGAGTGACCCTGACTCCATATTAATTCAACAGGTGTAAACTGAGGTCAAAGCCTGATTCCTGATGCCAAACCGATTCTAATCAATTAAAGTCTAACTTAAACAGAGGTCAGACCGAACCCTGATAATTACCTATGCTGGGAACCCAGTCAATAAGCCCACAAAGCTGCTCAAAGTTTTTGGCTAGTGTGAGATCTGAGTCTGCAACCTCAATGGCAGCTACATTAAAGGTAAAGATGGGTAGCGGTGGTACCTCATATCAAACCTGCATGTACTGTCGTTAATTTTATTTTTAATTGGAACATTTTACAGTGACAATTGTGATATCTGTAAGATAAAGAGAATTTTTTTTAATGTCATTAAACATTATAACAAGGGGCATGGTATTTCAAAGATAATTTAGCATTTATTTTATATTTATACAGGGAATATATTCAAAAAGACAGGGATTAGAACTGGACAGAGCTAAAACTGGAAGAGGGGAAAGAATAAACATAAAAGATACACAGATTATAGTTTTGTTGACAGAAACAACAAGATATCCAAGAATTAATAAACCCAGTGCAAAAACTAAGTAATGAAAACAGCTTAGGCATAAAAGTAAAGAAAACATTGAAAACTTGTATATATGAAAACACGTGATTATCAACAAAGTTTGTACCAATTTTGAAAATTGCAGAATTGAAAAACACTTGAACAAGTCAAAAGTTTTTCTCACTTAGGACAATTAAAAACAGAAAATGGCAGCTCTAAGGCAGACAAAAGAAAGTGAATAGGATTGGTCAAAATATTCAGAAATATGAAACAGCTTCTCACATCTTAACAGCTGAGTTACTAGTTAAAAGGCAGATCCGCATGTCCGAATGGGTTAGAACACATGTTCTTAAACATCTGATGTCGAGGTAAGCGGTTCAACCCCTACATCAGACAGCTGGACTAAAATGTTGATCCGTCGTCCTTGACTTGGGGATGAAAATTACAAGTACCTCTGAAGTTGGATTGGGTTCGCCTGATTGCGAGAGACACTGTTAAAAAAGGGAAAGCTAATCCACACGTAAAATTCAGTCCATCGCATATGGACTATGCTAGAGTTCAAAGCAAGCCAGCGCCAAATAAAGCTAGTTAAAAATAAGACTTGTCTAGTGGAACATTTACCGATGGGTCGGTGGTAAGAAACAGACGTGGTGGTTGGGGTTTCATTGTGAAGGCTAATGGACGTTTCTTAAAAAAGGAGAGTCTGGCATATGAAACTACGAATATCAGAATGAGAATAGAGGTGGAAACAGTAACAGCATACCGTTGGTTAAGAGGGGACCACTGCAAACACACATTGTATGCATTACGGACTCAAAGAGTATGCTTAGTAAGGTGGAGAAAGGAATGTTTTGTGTGGAATGGCTCACCTTGCTTCATGTCTCAAATTGTGAGAATTGACAGGCTGTTAGGCTGGCATGGATTGCACCTCTTGGTGGTAGATTACCTATGGACAAGGGAGAGGTGGTTGTGAGACTGTGGGACCAGGTGGAGAAGGTGGGGGTACAGACTGAGAACCCTGAAGTGGAAAGAATGAGATTGGGGGTTGGCAGGGATTCTGGAAGAATCTCAACACAGAGGGAAGACCAGGAGAATTTTCAATTAGATAGAGGTGGTAACGATCAGTAGTGTGACTCTTTGCTGGCTGCTGAACGAGGGGACGGAGCACATTTGGGAATGTCCTGAGTACAGTGATGTCAATTCTTAACTCAACTCAACTCAGCTCAACATTTACTCTATATTGTTTGGTGTGAGGTGGATTTTTTTTAAACTGACCTGGGTCATCCTAGCCTAAAATTGGTATTAGGGCATGTTCTGGCAAGTAAAGGCAGTCAGGGTTGTATTGAGCACGTGACCCATCAAGTGCTGAATGATCTATAAAATAATAGGACTAGTGCGATAAAATATATCCAATGTCTATATGCTTGAAAAAGGGTCGTTTACTTTTTATTTGTACTGTATGGTGCAGAAACTTTCAAAGAAGGGGAACGGAGCATGTATAGGAATGTGTATTGGTCACCATGCATCATTCTCAAGTCTCTAGTGTATACACTGGATAATCTTAATAGATCAATAAACCACATACTCACACATTACCATATCATTCTTATTTGTTGCATTTGCATGTTTTGTGATGGCCAAACATTTCCTGAATAACAAAAAACAGACTTTCACAATCTCACTTGTTATTAAATTTGAATTTATCTGATACATTTGGATTGAATTCACGGCTTTTTCTGAATTCTCCTTTTTCCCTAATGTGAAATTCTAAATTGTCATTCCCTGGGTGTTAAAATTTTCCCAGTCCTGTTCAACTCCTGCCTGTCCATCCTGAAACTAGAAACAGTTGCAAATTGATGCATATTGGGGGGTTTCTTTGTTGTTTCTTTAATCTGTAATTACTAAACTGGTTTTCATGATTTTCATCAGAAAAAAAGCAACCATGTTCTCACAAAAAATAATACAAGACAAAAAGAACCCTCAGTCATCTAAACACCATACCATGTACTTTATTACTTGAAGATGTTTAAGATTTATCAGGAATTAAACATGTTGATGTTAATATATTTTTTTTTCAACATTTCATGTGGACATAGTCAAAAGATAGAAAAGAATATCTGGAAGACCTATATGATGATAGGAGGCCAGATGTAAATATTCAAAACAATGGTAAGGGTCCACCAATACTTACTAATAGCAGTGCCAAAAATAGTTCACGAGATATGGGACACTGTCAAAATATATTAAATACACTAGGCAGAAAGAGGTCAAGGAAAACCAGAGAAGAAATTCAGCAACTGAATCATGCCAGTAGATGCAAATGACAATGTTTATATATGTATCAGTGTGACATAGCAAATGCTCTCAAAGGGGAGCAGGGCAAAACTGTAGCAGACCAAAGCACAGAAAGTTACTATATCCAGCCTGAGGATGGAATCAGAGGCAGTAACTGCATTTCAACGGATCACAGGCATTACTTATGATGCAAAATTCATTATTATATCCAATTAACTGTTAATGATACAGAATGTCAAAAACAGATGGCTGTGGTACGGCTGGGTATGAATGTGACTAATCTAAGCAACGTATATGGATATATTGCCCTGACATATGTGACAATAAGCGGCAAAGGCAGTGCAAAATGTTGGCTTTTTATGGCACCTTTATTGGGCAATTTTCCAATAGATAAATTTTCAGCTATGCAAGATAGAGGAAGATTGTGTAATGATACAGCATGCAACTTCAGGAACATAAAATATTAGGGGCGTTCATTTGAAATCCGACCCAATGGCTTTATTACAAAAGCATGAAAGAAACATTAACAGGTGTGGTGGAATTAAACAAAGCATTCATTTTGAATGAATTATGCACCATGGGTTGGTCAGAATAAGTTGCCATAGGCATTCAGGCAAGCATCCCATTGTTTAGGTAGGCGGCGAATGCCGTCCGCAAAAAAAGATTATGGTTGCTCACTGAACCAAGTGTTTACTGCGTTCATTACGTCTGCATCTTTGTGAAATCGTTGCCCCTTGAGAGCTTTTTTTAGAGGTCCGAACAAATGAAAATCATATGGTGACAAATCAGGACTATAGGCTGGATATTGCAGAATTTCCTACTTCTTCCCCGATAATGCTTCCTGCACAATCTTTGCAACATGTGGACGAGCATTATCGTGCAACAAAATCACACCGCGAGAAAGCATGCCGGGTCGTTTATTCTTGATGGCTTTTTTGCAGCTTGTCTAGTGTTTGCAAGTAGTGGGTAGAGTCGATGTTGACACCAGGTTCTTTAAAGTCAGCCAACAATAGCCCTTCATGGTCAAAAAATGCGCTCAGCATAACCTTACCAGCGGAAACCTGTAACTTGAATTTTTTGGCTTTTGGTGATCCAGTATGCTTCCATTGCATGCTCTCTCTCTTGCTGCTCGGCTTAAAGTGGTGACACCATGATTCATGGCCTACCACTATGCGGAATAGAAATGCATCACGCTCCACTCTGTAACGCAGCAAGTGGTTCAAACACCATCCCATGTGTTTGTTTTTTTTGGTGGTCGGTCAACATCCGTGCTACCCACTGTGAAAACACCTTCCGATATTGCAGTTTCTTACGAACGACCTTTTGAATTGTCACAATTGACACATCAAAGTCTTTCGCTAGCCAACGTGTGCTTCGACAACAGTTCATCTGTACTGTTGCATCAATTTTGGCGACGGTTTTTTTTTTTGTTGCAACAATATACGCTTGACCCGGCCGTCAAAGATCTGTTGTGAACTGACGTCCTTTCCGAAACATTTGTGCCCAGTCTGTTACTGTTTTCTTTGACACACATTTGTTACCATACGCTGCCGACATTCTTCGATGAATGTGCACTGGTCGACATCCTTCAAATGAAAGAAATTGAATCACAGCTCTTTGAGCTACTTTGGGCGGATTTTTGATCAACCCGCCATTTTCTCAACGGTCAGAAACAGAACATATGCATCATGAGACCAGTGGGCACATGCTCTTTTATTCATTGGTCTGTACTTATCACATGATTATAACATGATCATGTTCAACGTATGCAATTACACGTTGTGCGGTACAACCGGATTTCAAATGAATGACCTTTATACAAAATGAAATTAATGCAACATGCCAATTGCCTGAAAGTCTTAAATGAGTTTCCAACCACAGTTTAACGGATCTCTTTTATCCACAAACTTCTATACCTGCTGATGGAGACAGAGCTTTTGGGCATGTCCTGAATGCTAATAGTGTCAAGGCAGAAATATTTTTTTAATACATACACAGGTTCTTTTTTCATTTCCACTGGTAAATCTGGCAACGGCTGTTGTACTGGTACAGCTGAAGGAGGCGGAGGCAATTCAATAGAAGCTAATGTAGCCTGCATAGCTTGTTCAATTGCAGAAGAAGGTTCTGGTTTACCAGGCAAACTGGATGGACTATTTACTCTGAAATGAATATGCTGATTTTAGAATGACAAATCATGCTGCACTGTTAAAAATATGCTGCTTATAAATGTTAGCAGTATGATTATTATTTATACAAAAACACGTATTTGCTGTGTATAAAACATTCTAATGGAAAGGTGCACATACATAGAAATACATATATCCATATATATTGGATGGCCTGTCGGCCAGGTGGTCATGTAAAACTGACCTATACTAGTGTGTGTGAGCACACATGGTCTGTTAATACTAAGTATTCAGCTGTAATGCAACAACTAAAGCATGGGAGATGTCCTCAGGTGAGAATATGTAGGGGTCATTAATGTGCATCCGTGAATTTTTTGTCCTCAGTGTCAGTTGCTGGCAGTCAGCTTGTGAGCGAGTGTGGTGAATGCCCATAGAATTTGTATTACCAGAATAACTTGAATAGCATTTTTCTCTGTCATGGAGATGTTTCCTGCTATAGGTCTGTGATGTGATAGCACTATCACATTTTGCAGGCCTGGATTTATGCAGGAAAATGTGGCAAGTATTTCCCTCACTTTCGCAGGTGTTAAACCCATTCCCACCGAGTTCATGACATTACCAGCGCAATTCTCAATCAACTACACTAACATGCCCATTCAAGCATCATTATTGCATCAAATTAGCGATACCTAAGTGGAAACTATACAGAAGATTCTACAGGCTTTCAGCGATGATGCCGAAACAACATACAAATTAAGGTTTCATACAATCTCTTCCAATATGCAATATGGGCATGTAGTATATCTTAAAACAATAGAATATAACAATCATCAGTGCTATATCCACTTATATCATGTGGAGTATCACGAACAGTATGCGTATGATGGATCTAATATTTGGTATAACAATCATTCTTACTGCCTCTACTTTACATTGGCAATAAGGGTGAAGCTGTATATATTTTTAGACCCCTTCATTCAACATTACATGTGAGGCTACGATGTCATGCTCATCCCTCCATTTGCCCCAATCCCATATTTTTTTTAAGTATAACCCGACATTGGAACCAACCAATCACTTTTCTTCTTTAAATATTTGTTACTATACTGGACACAGCAATACGATCAGATGTGTTTGGTTTGTGTGTTTGTGGATGATAGATGTACATTGCAGTGAGGTGCTGTCGTCATCTGGAAGTGACAAGTTAGAATCCCGGTCAATAGCTATAGCTTTCAATTTTTATGTTGTTTATTGTGCCCTCTAGTCTCTAATTCCCCTACTTCTATGGGTGCCAAACAATACATATGTATTTATTTATAAAACTGTCTTAGTGGCCTCAAAGGGTTCACCAATTGATATATATGTGTGCATCACTGTTCTTTCACCTTGGTTACCCTTGATCAAACAGTGTCGTCACCTGCCACGCACAGTTGGCACATCCTCATGTCTCTTACCAATCCTTATATTATCTCCACTTCCATTGCTTCTCTGTGTCTGTGTCTCTGTCTGTCTGTGTCTCTGTCTTTCTGTCTGTGTCTCTGCCATGCCATGCATATGCGTGCATTCGCGCGCGCATGTGCGTGTACTTGTGTGTGGATGTATATATCTACATATATAACTTCTTACAGAGACATGAGGTGCTGGGTCCTCCATGAAGGAAAACTAATAATGGCATTCACAATGAGAATAAAAGTGAGACGGTAATGCCTTCTGTCACCTCTATTATTCTGACTATTATAAAGACAACAAGCACTGCCAAAAATGGAATTCAATGGACACCTCTGACAAAGCATCTTGATGATCTTGACTTTGCTGACAACACGCTGCCTTCCTGTCTCACACATGAAATCAGATGCAAGATAAACTAACAACACTGAATGAGGGAACACCACAACAATTAAGTTTAAAAATTCATAAGGAGGAAGACATAATGAGAATAAATCAAGCGAATGATAACCTAATCTACCTTGGTGACACCTCACTTCAAGAGACAGAATCATGCATTTTTTTTTTAAGATAGCAATACAGACTAATAAACTACAAACGTTCACTAATTTGTGCCTGTACATAGTAGGGGGAATAAAATGGTATTACAGAATCACCAAAGTAGAGCTTGTGGAAAGAACTAAACAAACTCCAGTGAACCAAGAGGTGACCAAATGACATTGGCGTTGGATAGGACACATAATGAGACACTCTCTAGTCTGAACCTGCATAGCAAATTGAATAGCGGGAGACCTAAAGACACACGGAGAAGAGAATTACAGAGATGAATAATATTGGGAGTTCATGGAAGAGCTACAGGACATAGGAAAAGACAGGATGGCTTGGCGTGGTTTAATTGAGGTCCTTTGCCCCAATGGAGGAATAAGGGGCAAAAGAAGAAGCTGGCAATAATGAAATTACTGAATACTAATCATGGTGCACAGTTTGTGGTGCTATTGACAGATGTAAAATCAGTACATAAGGCACTCCAGTCTGAGAAATTGCTAATACTATGGACTCTACTATCTCAACAAAGCAGTCAGCATGAGGCCACCTGCAGTATATAACAACTCACTATGGAGTGCCCGGAAACGAGACAGCTGATAACAACTAGCTAAGAAAGTAGCAATAGAAAAGCAATCTGATGTAACCCGTCACACACCACCAAAAGAAAGAATCATCAAATCAATCAGAAAGCCCCTCAACCGTGTCTCCACCTTAAAGAGGTAGAGGGACTTGCATGTCCCAATGACAAGAGCTATGTCGACGGTAGCACAGTCTCCTATATCACACAGGTCAAGGGTTAGGAATGAGACGAAGCGAGACACACACCTGCTGCCTTGTAGGTAGACTGGTGACAGTCAAAGGCTAAGGAGAGCACACCCGAAAAATGCTTGTCGAAATCAGATGCACTGAGCCACAGGCTTGACACAACAGTGCAACATGACTTAATCTATGATGCCACAAATTAAAATTAATCGTATTGTGCTAATCCCATGAAGTCCCATCAGGCAGTGATAGTGCTGGGTCCCCTGCCTCGAGGGGGTCCACCCACTGCTACTGGTGGTCACCTTCCCTTGTGCTGTGGAGTCAAGGCACGGAGGAGTAGGGTAAGAGCTACTGACCAAAACACTCCGGACACTCAACATACTACAGTGGAATACCGAAGGATTTTCTAACAAGAAAGTCCCCCTAACAAATCGTCTTCATAAAGATAGAATAGATGTGGCATGCATTCAAGAGACACACTTCAATGCCCATCGCAGATTCTCAGTCAAAGGATATCAGGCCACACGTTTCGACCAGGAAGGACACAAAGGAGGAGTTCTAATACTTACACAAAACACAATATCTTGCAGCGAAGTATCTGTGACCTCTGACAACCAAACGGAAATTATAGGTGTTGATGTAATGATAAAGGACGTGAAAATAAGAATTTACAATCTGTATATCCCAGTAGATAAGGACCTTACACTTTCAAACATGAAAATAACTGACACAAACTGCATTATTGTCAGAGACTTTAATAACCGTTCAATAAGATGGGGATACCCAGAAACTGACAACAAAGAAGATAAAGTGGAGGACTTGAAAATAAACTAAAATCTCCATCTACTCAACAAAGCGGATGACACACCAATCTTCTACTCTAGAAGATGGTTTACCACTTCTACTCCAGACTTCTTTCTGCACAGGAGACATCCCCTACAAAATCTATCGCCATGTGCTTGACCAATTAGCAGGTAGTGACCACAGATGAAAACATAAATACACGATATGGCAACATGAAGCAAATGGTAGAAAGTCTAAACTTAAGTCAAAATATAAAAGAACAGTAAATCAAATAAGAAGAGATTGTTGGAGGGAAAAAACAGAAAACCTGAATTTTGATAGGGATGGAAACAAACTATGGAAACTAGTGAAAGCCATAAACAATGAAGGACCTAGAAACAAACAAATAACAATTAAACAAGGAGATGCCTTGCTTACAGGAAAAAAGGTTGCAAATGCACTAATGGAACACTATGCTAGCAAACCACATTGATATTACAACCAAACAGAAGAAACCAATCAAAGATAGACACACCATAGTAATAGAGAGACAGCAATAGAATATATACTGTTCAAAAATAGAAACGCAACATTATTGCAGTTTTAATTGCAAACTTGTACCAAGATTTTATTGATGATGCTGATTAGTCCACTGCAGTCGGTTCTGGCGATGCCGGTCTATAAGAAAAGGACCTCTGTAGGGTCTTCAAGCCCAAACACCAGCATTGTGCAGCCCATTCCTGACCGTTTGATCTGAAATTCGAGGAGCTCCTGGCATTAACTGGACTGTGGAGGGCGCAGATGCATATTGATTCCTAAGGTGACGCAGCTGTATGAAGCGGTCTTTGGCAGCAGTTGTGATTCAGTTTAGTTTAGTCGATGGATCAACATCACGGCAAACAGGTGTAACCCATAAGTGCTCCGTTCTCCTAACTCAAACCTGAGTCTGGAGAAACTCAGCTCAGTGCACGAACTCTGTAGCACTGGCGAGGATCCTGAAATACTTTGGGTAGATTTTTAACTCTAAATTTTGCTCGGGCAGCGCCGTTAGGCTACTCTTTTTCAATTTCCAACTGCCACAGGATTTTTTATGTGCGCAACAATACACACGGACATCCGATCTCACTACCCAGAGACCAGGGGAAATTTTATTACTAAAAGTCCACGTGACATAAATCCCGGTCCTCACCGGGGCTTGAACCTGGGACCTCCAGCATTCGAGGTGGACACCATACCTCGAGACCATGCAGCCTGATTCAGTGCAGTTCTGATTCTGGGCCTTCTACTGCGCGGCCAGTCTGCCACTGAGCCAATTTCTTGAAATTGCCTCTAAAGGCAACTAATGATGTTTCTAACTACATTAAATTCTCTGGCTACAACGCTTTCTGACTGTCCTGCCTGTAAACATCCAATGATGAGTCGTTGTTCTGTAGTTGCTTGCTTGCTTGTGTTCGTTGGCTTGAGCTCCAACGCGAAGTCCTGTATGTCAGATGAAGGCGCCCTGTTGTCCATCATCAGTGTGATGTCATACAGGACCTGAGGTTTGCGTGAGTATCCGTTGTCCCATGTCCGGCTTATTGATGTGACTGGTGGTTCCTCGTCGTACAGGCAGACACTCTCCAACTTCGGAGGAATCGGCGATCCTACTGACTTTTACTGACGTTAGCCAGGACCCCAAAGAGACCTGTTGCCCAGACGCTCGACGAGGATGCATCAATAGGTCTTGGCCAGTATATAGCCCGGCCGCCTTGGAAACACCTTTGCGTCCCGTTGTTCTGTAGTGAGATGACCCATACTTGCGCATTTAATTTTCAATTGAATTTATTCAAGGAGTGTTAATCTTTTGTAGGCATTCAATAATATTGTCAGAGTTTTGTGTTCAGTAAGTTTCAGGGATTATCATGAATCTGTCACGAAGTGTAATGTTATGATCTTGACCTATTTCATGACCTCACAAATCATGAGGCGACTACAATTCCGGTAACCACGAGCGGTTAATGGCCAGATGGATACAGTCAATAGGTTGACTGATGTCCAATCAGTGAATATCTTTTATAAAAGTAACACCAAAAATGTTACGTTTCTTTTTTTGAAAAGTATATGATGGAAAATCTAAAAATGGAAGAAATGGAACAGGCAATGAATACCCTAAAAACAAAAGAAATCACCAGGAAAGGATGGAATCACAAATGAAATGCTAATAGGACTGGGCACTAAAGTAAAAAAGAAACTATTAGCAGTCCTAAATTACAGCTGGAAGAGAGGACTAGGCATGGAAGGAAGCTATACTAATACCAGTCCCAAAGAAAGGAAAAGACCTGGAAGAACCAAATGGCTATCGACATTATCAGTCTACTTAGCTGTGTAGGAAAATTAATGGAACGCATTATCAATGGCAGGCTAACATGGCATCTGGAAGAAAACCAACTCTTAACACCACACCAAGCAGGGTTAAGAAAGTACAGATCCATTGAAGATCAAATAACCTACATAGCTCAGGAAATAGAGGATGTCTTCCAATAGAAAAAGCACACACTAGCGTTCTGGATAGATTTAGAAAATGCATTTGATAAAGTATGGAAGGACTGACTGAAAGTAAAACTGCAAAAAATGCATGTTTGTGGGAAAATATACAAATGGATCAGCCACTACCTTGAGAACAGAACTGCCAGGACAAAAGTTCAAGGACAAACCTGCAAACCGATGCCGTTGTAGCAAGGTGTTCCCCAAGGGCCAACATTATTCCTAGCATATATAAATGACATCATGGAACATTTTCCAGCTACAGTACACACTACCACCTTTGCAGATGACCTAGCCATATGGCCATCTGAAGGATATATTAGTACAGCTAACAGCAGAATACAGCATACCTTATTAGCACTAGAAGACTGATCAAAGTTACGGCTAGTGAAGATAAGTGAGGAGAAGACAACATGCAGTGTTCTCCCTCTCAAGTAAAACTCAGCACCCTAAGCTGGTATTGAATGGAAAAATATTGCGCCATGAAAAAAATCCAAACTATCTAGGAGTCACCTTTGATCGTCACCAGACATAGAAGACACAGGTTGAGAAAAATCTTACAAGAGCAAGGCAATCATGAAAAAGCTTGCTGGTACAACGTGGGGAGCAGATGAGAAAGTTCTCTCAAGAAGTTATATACTGGACGGGTGAAGCCAGTACTGGAATATGGCATCATAGCTTGGGCAACAGCAACTAAGTCAAACTTTAACAAAATAAGTATAGTCCAAAATCAAGGAATGCGGATCATAACTGGAAGCCTGAAGACAACGCCTATTAATGAACTAGAAAAGATCACTTGTTTACAACCAATGCAGGACAGAAGAGATAGTAGAGCCCAACAACAAGCAGAAAAATTTAGAAGATTGACAGACCACCCCATGTATAAAAGATGTAATGGTTTAGGAAAGGGAAAACTGAAGTGTAGCAACGTTGCAGAAACTACAAAATGAAAGATTAGAGGACTTCCTGTACTTAACATATCAACAGTCAAACCCATTTACAATGCACACACGTTCCCAGCTTGGAGACAGCAGCAACTGCCTGAGATGATAGAAAACATTCTTGGTATTGAGAAAAAGAACACTCAGAATGAAACAGAAAGAAGAAAAAATAGCCCTAAACTACATAAAAGAACATTAACCAAAAAGCAATTGGACCCATGCAATAGAAAATGGATGAGGAGGAAATCTAAATTTAAAAATTGGAGTGGGAAAAAAAACAGTTAGTGGTAACTGGAAAATGTTTAAGTAACTTCAAAGCAGAGGTAGAGGCTTTGAAAACTGCAGCAGAAATGCTCCTGATGGAGGAAAATAAAAGAGAAGAAATTATCTTTTTTTCACAGATGCAAAGTCAGCTGTCTCAATACTGAAGGGCAAAAACACCAGACCTAGGAGCAGCATTCAATGGACTTATGTCAAACATCCAAAAAAGTTGTAATACAGTGGATCCCATCACATTGCAGTATACCTGGAAATGAAGAGGCTGACAGACTGGCAAAAGAGAGCGGATGACTACCTCAGCCTGACAAAGACATGGCGGTTAGGCATTGGACCGATACAGCCTGTGGCGTATTTATGCATGTAGCTACGGTTTGAAATAGCATTTTCCTCATGTTAAACTGGTAGTACACTGTTCCATCACATTGCTACTGAGTGCATGGGCGACACTGTGAGCTGTGAAATTCATGTAGAATGCTTTTAGATGTCCGCTGTTATTTGCACAGTGAATTGCATGTTCGGAACAATGGTCAGCTAACACTGAATTGACTGGTTTGCCTTTTCAGGAGACTCATGGGAGTCGTCGCTGGAGCTACGGAGTTCATGCTTTGTGCGGCGCTTTCGGCAGATCGCCCTGCGAATAAGACCTGCCGTGTGGGATGAAACCAGGGTCAGTGAAGTCTGCACGGTCGGAACAATAGCCGGCTGTCGCTGAATTGACTGGTTTGCCTTTTCAGGTCACGAGAGCATTTTCAGGAGACTACTGGGAGTCATCGCCGGAGCTACGGAGTTTGTGCTTTGCGCTGCGCTTTCAGAGAGTTGCCCTGAGGAAAGAGACTGAGCCATGTGGGATGAAACGTGGGTTAATGAAGTCTTTCTGGTGACTGCTGATTCCATCGATGAGGAACTGTCTTTTTCAAGGACGACTCTTGTGTTGTCATTCTGACGGCGGCATTATGTACAGTGTACCTGTGCTGGCTATTGGATTGTCAAGACTCCTGTCTGTTCCACTTTTCATATTGTGCAGTGAGGAGCATTTTGTGTGATATTCACTGGCACAGGAACAGAGCATAATGGGGATAACCTGTTGCCGTGAAGTTGGAACCACGACTAGCTGTCTGGTAACTTTATTTATTCCATATTCTTCTAAAGCATTAATCATTTCTGTTGTGATGCTGTCTGAACCGGGGGTCTTGCCAGATTTCATATGGTTAAGAGCATTCTGAATCTCCGTCTTCAAAATTGATGGTCATTCATTATTATTTTGAATATTATACTGTTCTTCTCTGTTATTGTGTTTTATATGAAAGCAATAAATGCACAGGAATTACATATAATATGGATGCAGATTACAGTCAAAATGCCACTGATGGCACCTAACTCTAGGCTTTTACATAACGATTGCCCTACTAAGAAGGTCAGTCTTAGTCATCTCAAAAACTAGAGCTGATAGAAAAAATTTGATTACATCTTTGGAATCAGCAACACAAAATTACACAAGAATAGCTATAAAATTTAAGGCAGCAATATGTGTGGACCAGTGCTATCAAAGTAACTTAATATGTCTTAGTATTACACGATTTCATAGAGCATCAGCCATAGTAAAATTTTGTTTTACTATATAAGCTCACGTACAGATACAAATGGTATACATAAAAACTTACTTTTGTGGTGCAGCAGCAATTACTGCTGAAAGAAATTTTAAAACATGTAAATAAAGTAAGAAATCATAAATATTACATTTTTTCTTGCTATTACTTTAACTTTGCCCTATCTCTCCATTTGTCACTTAAATCACGGCAACTATTTGCCTAGTTTCTCCCTTTTCATGCCATAAGGCATATTGGGTATATGGTACTAGCTCCATATTTTTCCTGCGCTTGAAGAATTTCCAGGAAATTTCCCAGTACCCATTTTAGTCTAGGTCGACTTGGGAGCACAAGTCAATAAATTAAAATGCTGATGTCAATAGTGTTGTTGAGTTGTTAGTCAAACTCATAGCCAGGTAATGTCTCAATATGACATTATCATACATATATTAGCTGTTATATTTCTCCAAAACACAAAATTAAGTCATAACTGATTTAGTGTATATGGTTTATACATGATGTCTTAATTGCAAGTGGTAGGGGAGGATCATGTACTCATAAGTACCCAAGGGAAATTATTAACAGTGATACGCTTAAACAGGATGCCCATGCTGTGTGTTCTTTAATGTAGTGCAAACTTTTGCTATCTTTCTTTTTTAACTGTCATAGACTGCATTTATATACAGAAAAAGGCAGGCTTGTCCCTCAGATTCTCACCATGTTGCAACATACAAATCATGTGAATGAGTTGTTGTGATGAAACGCGATCATTTGTCTGTTGTCGTCGGGATCCCGCACTATTTTGGCGCGTCATCGGGGACTTTCACAGTTATAAATAGACAGGGAAGCCGATAGGTATTTTCCATCTAGAATCATCTCGAATAACCGGTATTTGACTGTACCGGGTTGCCGGGTGCTTCAGCGAATTCCCGTGCAGAGAGATCTAGAAATTCTAGGCGGGGAATGAATGTTGCCCGAGAAGTTGACTTTTCCCAAGGAGCACTTGCTTCTCGTGCGCATGAGTTTCACGATTGGGGAAACGTGGCTAGAATAGCCATTCCCTTCATGACTCTCCCAGAGAGAAGACGCAGGGCTGTGTTGAGCCATTTGTTTTGCGTCTCACCTCGTCCACGTTCCAGCTGACTGTTATCGCAATGAGGCAGATGTGCCGTTGAACAGTTCTGGTAGCTGATGGGAGGCTGGTTCAAAGTATTCAGGTATCTACTTGGTTAATTAATTTAACTTTGTAATTGTTCACAAAACGCAATCGTTCTAACCTCATTTAATATGCGGGTGTCTTTGCATTACTAATGCGGAACCGATCGATAACGCCGCTGAAACTTAGGCCGTGTGTGCTACGTTTGTTTACCAGCGTGTGTAGTGAATTACCGGCTTGAAAATGTAGGCTTGTAGTGTTGGCGATTTGTGTATTTATATTTACTGTATATTTTTTATTTACTTATATTTATTGTGTACTTATATTTACAGTGTGTGGCAAATCGTTGCATATACTATGTTGCTGTTTTAGAATAAAACATAGTTAGTAGTGCATGATGTGAACCTAGACTTATGTCAGTCAGTTGCTGAAGCAAGGAGAACTGTTAAGATAGCAAGGTAAGTTGGTAGGTGGAGATTCAGACAGAATTGTGCTTAGTTACTAAGTAACGAGAGAACTTAGTTCTTAGCCACCATGAATGATGTAACTATTGTGTGTTAACTTAATAGTGAATTCATTGTGTGGAACACTGGAATTCTGTGTGAAGTAAGTCTTCATTGATGATATATATATATGATGTGGCATTATCTATATATATTAAGTCAGGTTATGTGATACTTCTTGGAGCGATACCAAACGCCGAGTGGGTCGACGCATGATAACAATGCGTACCGTCGTGATGTACATATGCGTTCTGAATTCTTGGCTTTACTTTCCTGTTCCTTCCTGCTTGCACACGTGCGAATGGGTGCTGAGGTGCTAGTGGTATGGAAGGACAAAAGGAGGTTGTATGAGATACGGGGACATATGGGATATGGGGGATTGGAAAGCAAGTTATGAAAGTATGGTGCTGGCAGACCAGGCCAGGTATGAAGTTCGGTCCAGGCCAAGGCTAATCCACTTGGAAGGGCAGAGCTGGAACATAACCCTTGGAACATGTGGGGAACATGTAGTACCAAGAAGGCTTCTTGACTATAGGGAGGAGTCTGATAAGAAGAGTTTGCTATAGGGTGGGCAGGATGTCCCACCAGCAAATAGGAGTGTGTACATACTTGATGTGATCATGTATTATTCCTATATCCCGAGGGATGGTACAGTGATCAGTATTATGTTTATTATTGAACATGTCCAATGTAGGGAACGAGTCCAGGGACTCTTCACCGTAATATTTAGTTCTGTTAATTTTAGAACTATGATAACTGATTACTATAACTAGTGACGTTAGCGACAACTGGTAGATGATTAGGGATAGGTGAGACCTCCGATCAGACTCGTCATTCTGATTTCTTACTCTGTTTGACGGGCTGTTCTTTGTGGCCAGCTGACATTGAAAGAGACCCATGCTTTACTACTCTCAATATAGAGATAATGCTTTAGTTATTTGCATAACTAAGTAGCATGACTGAGGGTTGAGTAGTCAGTGGTAGGATGCATGTAGACCAATGTTTGGGCCAGAATACTCTCACCGATTGCTCCTCCTTTCAGGAGTTTGCCTGTTGAGGAACCAGTCAACTACACTTGTCGTTTGCCGGAAACCACTTCGTGTAACACAGCGAAGGGTTGAATCCTTTACTTACCTCGCCTAACTACACCACACCATGTGCCAGGAGGAATCATCATGAGTGAATGTTAGCATCCAGTGATTCCGGTGCCCTGAAAGTGCACATGTGGGATGTGATGGTTTGTGTTGCTTTTCTGACTTAGAAGATACTCTGTTTCAGCAAGGAGAAATTCAGTCACCTGAGCAATCATGCTCAACGATACGATACACCAGACGGTATACGTCTGGTGAGGTTCCGCCTAAACGCTGGAAAGATTCATTTATAAACTGGGACTGTTCCTACGACAGCTTTAGTGGCAGGTCATGATGAGACTTAATACCAGTGTTATCAGGTAATGGACAACTAATTCTTGTCCAGACTGAAGTGTTATCTCCGGATGAAATAGAAGTGTTGTCCAAATGGTGACCTTAATTTAGAAACTGAACTGTGTTTTCTGGTAAGACTCTAGTATCAGCAGAACTATCGTATTACCCGACCAGGGGTAAAGTACTATGATTGAGGGACCATTAGATTGGTCATTGGCTTATTACCCGACCAGGGGTAATGTACTATGATTGAGGGACCATTAGATTGGTCATTGACTTATTATCGAACGAGGGTAAGGTACGACTGAGGGACCATTAGATTGGTCAATGGCTACAGACATTTATTGATTCTGTCTCTACTCTATCCTCTATTGGTGTAAATAGATTATTCTATCAGGATGGTCATTTCAGTTCTATATTCTCAAGGGTAGAATAAACTTGGTGTATGTTGACTTGCTCTTTGTATAATTATTGAGTGTGGTCTCGGACGATGCCTCAGTGTTCATTGTTCCACGGGAGTAGGTAGTTAGTGGGGGTCTAGAATCTGGAGGGGCTTGTAGACATAATTAACTAATACGAGGTCAACCACAGAGTAAACAGTGTATCTACCTGTCCAACCCCTGGGGTTAGAATACACGGGAGTGCTAGAGACACCTCGGGTGTGGTTAACTCTCACTACCCAAGGCGATCTTGTCACAGTTGTGCATCATTCTTTGCTAATTAGCTTATTAGGTTAAGTAGCTTACAGAGCATATGGACTGTCTGTTGTCAGCATCAGGGCACCAATATAAAATTAAATCCTGCAGACTAGCATAATAATCATTTTTGACCCTGCAAATCATATGACAGCTGCAATTTTACTGTGCATAAATAAGTCAGCGAATAAGTAATAAATAAGTCAATTCAAGTGATGACCATCAAAATCAGTATGTATAGGTGGTCTATGTCCAGTACCAAGGACACATTATAAATTTACTCTCAGATTTTGCAGTCTTTATATGATGCCAAACATGGAAAATATGCATCAGCAGCACATTTTTCACTTGAACTCCTATATTATGATATTAAATGGTATTCATCAAAGAAATGACATCAATAAATTAACATCTTAGTTGTCCCATCACTGCAACATATGATGGAATTTTTTGTGTATAATTTTATTGATGATAAGAAAGATCAGCAGCAGAGCGCAACAATGCTCGCATGTAAATCTGAGCAATGCATCCCCATTTGTTGCATTTTGGTTTCAGCAACAAGTTCTGTTTAATGAGATTTCATCCAGCAGAAAGAGATAACATTTTCACTTAACACCGAAGTCATATATTTTCATAAAACCAATGAAGTTATTTATATATATTTCATCTCTTTTTGCACAATGATTTTTTTTTTATGTCAATGGCAACTTCATTGCTTCCTTTTGAAAACTGCACAAGGATCTCAGTTTTTTTCCTCATTTCAAATAAATGGAAACAAATTAAATAGAATAAGTTGAATTGAGTCACGAACATATTTCCAGGAATCTGCTAGTATAATTATAAATGTACAACTGTGAAAGTGACAGTGCTAACAGCAGTTAGTGGAAATAAGACGATATAAAATACAGCTAGATTTCTGTTACTTCTTGAAGCGTTCAATAGTTTTCATAAACTGTATTATTGTTAGGGAATGTGGAATTCTGTGTAGAGAGTTGAGTCAAGAACCAACATCACAGCACTTGGGACATTCCCATACATGCTCAGTCCTCATCTTCAACAGCCTGCAATGAGTCCCAATACTAATGTTATCAGTAGCAGTCTGATTATGCGTCCATTCCACCTTTCCTCAGAGTCTTGCGTGTCAGCCAGATCCTCTGGTCACTCCCTGAAGCACCATTCTCTCCAAGTTGTAGTCATCTACCCATTTATATGCAATATGCTAATGATTCGAAAGGGCCCCGAAAACATCTGCCTTATCATGCACCATACACCACCAAGAAGTGCCAACCAAGCCAATCTGTCCACCTCCTAGTTTCCCCCAATGCATGTGCATGTCCTAGGAGAAACCATGCAACTTATACTGGTATCATATGCTAGGCTCTCTTGCACCAAATACCATACACCAACCTTTCCTAACAAACTCCCAAGCACTTCTTCAGTGCATTCACTGCAACCTGCCGGACAATCCCTGCATTTACGATCCAATGTTACTATGATCCTGCACAGGTCTGACTTTTCCACTGGCATTCTAACCCAGTCCTCTCCCAAAGTAAGCATGCGCACCTCTGTGTCCTCCGCCTGAGCCATCCATGATTTTCTTCTGATCAGCCTGTGGCCCTTAACTGTGTCCAAGGCTGCATACAGGAAATGTTCCATCTATGCAGGAACTCACAGATATAATTTAGTTCACAGCACCTTGAGCCTGTCTGTAATCATGGGTAAGACTAAGATGTATCGCAAACAAACTACTAGCATATTCCTTGTGCAATCCCAGTATCACAGCATAGCTTCATCTTATATGCACTCTAGTTTCACCAGCTGACTCTTTGACACTATGAGCAGTCTAAGTCCATATGCAATTACTGGGAAAATTAGATGGTACTGTATATTTTTTGCTCCATGTTCATTGCTGCCATCATCTTCAGTTTAGAGTCCCTTCTTACTTCTCATAACAGCAGTCTCCACATGGTCCCTGAATGACAGACTTCTGTTGAAAGTAATTCCCACGTACCTCAGTTTACTCTCTGTTAACATCTCTGCTATCTCCTGTAAGACTTGGGATGTCAGCTATAACAATCCTATTGTCAAGAGAGCACCATACCACAGACATCGCATATGGTTCCAAATGTTGCTGTCATGTAGCCTGGGGCGCAGAGTTGGGGTTAGCGCCCAACCTTGCAACAAAAAAAAAAACATGCCTCGTGCATTCATCACCCCTGCAGCAAATGTCCAACTCCTGGCCTTCACGTGGCGGAATTGTTTTAACTAACAGGAGAAGGGGTGGCGGCGAGTCTCTGGTGCCAAAAAATAACCAATACGATTTAGATGTGTAGGCACGTACATGCATGCGCAGACACGTGTGTGCGCGACTACACATCTAAACTCAAGAAAGACCACAGTCTGCTCTAGCAAAGGAAATATGCTGAAGGCGGAGGCAACGAGCCAGGAGGTGCACCACAGACATCAGGATGCCACGCAATTATGCCATGACATATGTCGACTACTGCTAAATGTTATGGAGCTCTCCCTGCTTTGGAACCCCAGGCAGGTGCAGTGCCGGGCCCTATGCCTCGAAAGGGTCCAACCACAACTACTGGAGGTCCTTCTCATATGTCCTGTGGAACCAGGTGGCCTAAGATAAGAGCTTCTGGCCGTACCAAACAAAGACTAAAAATAATGCATTGGAATGTGGAGGGAGTCAGCAAAAACAAAATGGAACTAGAAAACATCTTGGACCAAGAAACAGTAAGCGCATGTTGCTTGCAAGAAACTCACCTCAACAAAAATATAGCCTTTAAAATCAGAGGCTACCAGTGTTACCGATCTGACCGAAAGGACAGGCGAAAGGGTGGGATACTGACCCTTGTAAAAAATGACATCACGCTTCCCAAATCGAAGTTTACATGGAAGGGGTTGAGTATCAGACACTTAAACTTAAGACAGACAATACAAATCTACATCTGATCAATTACTACTGTCAAAGCGACCGACCATGGGCACACTACATTAGAAGAAAATATGATTGTGTGTGGTAATTTCAACAGCCACTCGCAGAGCTGGGGCTATGATCACATGGACCAGAGAGGAGAGAGACTGGAAGACTGGCAGGATGAGAATAGATTCATCTTGATTAACAAGTGGTTCCAAATGCTGTATGTAGCCGGGGCGCAGTGTTGAGGTAAGCGCCCAACATTGCTTAAATACCCCAATGACTCGTGAATACATAACCTATGCAGCGGGGGTGAGGGGGTTGGGGTGAGCATAACCTATGCAGCAAAAGTCCAACTCCTGGCCTTCACGTGGCGGAACTGTTTCTACTAACAGGAGAAGGGGCGACGGCGAGTTTCTGGTTCCGAAAAATTACCAGTGTGCTCTAGATGTGTATACACATACATGCATGTGCAGACACGTGTGTGCGTGTGTACACATCTAAACTCGAGTCAGACCACAGTCTGCTCTAGCAAAGGAAAGGTGCTGAAGACGGAGGCAACCAGCCAAGAGGCGCACCACAGAAATCAGGATGCCACGCAATTACGAAAAATGGAATATGTCGACTACTGCTAAATATTATGGTGCTCGCCCTGCTTTGGACCCCCAGGCAGGTGCAGTGCCGGGCCCTATGTCTCGAAAGGGTCCAACCACAACTACTGGAAGTCCTTCTCAGATGTCCTGTGGAGCCAGGGGACATGAGAATAGAACAGCTGGCCATACTAATCAAAGACTTAAAATAATGCACTGGAATGCGGAGGGAGTCAGCAACAACAAAAAATAGAATTAGAAAACATCCTGGACCAAGAAAAAGTAAGCATATGTTGCTTGCAAGAAACTCACCTCAACGAAAATATAGCCTTCAAAATCAGAGGATACTAGTGTTACCGATCTGACCGAAAGGACAGGCGAAAAGGTGGGATACTTACCCTTGTAAAAAATAACATCACTGCTTCCCAAATCGAAGTCTACATGGAAGGGGCTGAGTATCAGACACTTAAACTTATGACAGGCTATACAAACCTACATCTGATCAACTACTACTGTCCAAGTGACCGCACACAGGCACTGGACACACTACCATTAACAGAAACAATGATTGTGTGTGGCGATTTCAACAGCCACTCGCAGAGTTGGGGCTATGATCACATGGACCAGAGAGGAGAGAGACTGGAAGACTGGCAGGATGAGAATAGATTCATCTTGGTTAACAAGCCGTACGACCCATACACTTTCTACTCGAGATCATGGCACACTACAACTACACCTGATCTGGCTTTTCATTCACCAGACCTGGAGTGGAACATTACACGAATTTTTGGGAAACAACTTGGTGGCAGTGACCATCGGCCAGTCTTTCTAACTGTAGAAAATGAGCTTGTAAGTGAAAGCAGCACCCTCTCGAGGTGGAACTACAAGAAAGCAGACTGGGCAATGTACAAGAATCGCACCAGCATACTGGTTAGAAACCTGAACACTGAGAAAGACATAAATAAAGTAGTTGAAGAGTTTGGGAAATGCATACTACAGGCAGTGCGATAAAACAGTACCAAGAGGAGCCCGTAAACAATATAAACCCTACTCGAGTAATGAACTGGAACAGCTGCATAATGATGTGGAAGTGTGTAGAAAGCAAGCAGGCCACACCCAGCCAAGAGCACCACAATAAATTCCAGCATGCACAAGGCAAATTTCAAAGGGCCAAGCTACAGGCTAGACGGAAAAGCTGGCAGGAAAAAACAGAGTCTCTGAATTTTGAAAGAGACACAAGGAAATTGTGGAAGCTAATAAAACAACTTAACGATGAGGGCACAGGGAGAAACTCAAAGATTGCACTACATAAAGATGGAAACATCTTAACAAGAAAGCAAGCAGCTGACCATTTTGCGGACTCATTCGCACAAGATAACAATATCAAAATTAGTCCAGAGAAACAACAAGACATTTGAGAGAAACGGCAACATACAGGACAGAAGGAAATAGTACATGAGGTTCTGGAGGTATCCATCACAATCAGCGAACTGGAGCTAGCCATATCAAAACTGAAAATGAGAAAGTCACCAAGAGCTGATGATATCTCCAATGAAATGATCAGGAACCTAGGAACAGAGGCCAAAGCAAAGCTGTTGCAGATCTTTAATAACAGTTGGACCTTAGGCAGTATTCAACAAGCCTGGAGAGAAGCAATCATGATACCCCTCCTAAAATCAGGGAAAGATAGTTCCATTGCCTCTAGCTACAGACCAATTAGCCTCACCAGCTGTCTCTGCAAAACACTGGAGCGCATCATCAATCACAGACTGCAGTGGTTCACTGAAAGTAAAAACATCCTTGTGCCAGAGCAGGGTGGCTTTAGGCAGTGCTACTCTACGGAAGATCAGACAACCTACCTCTCTCAAGAAATTGAGGATGCATTCCAAGAGAAGAAGCTGGTGCTTGCGGCATGGATAGATTTGAGAATGCCTTTGACAAAGTCTGGAAAGAAGGTCTGATGAATAAACTGAGAAACTGCAAAGTCAATAGAAAAATGTACAAATGGGTGAAAGCATACTTGCACAACAGAAGAGCCCGAGTGCAGATAGACGGACTAAAGAGCAAGAAAGTTTTACTTTCTTATACTACTGCGTCACGGTGTTCCCCAGGGCGGAGTCTTGTCTCCCACACTTTTTCTAATCTTCATCAATGATCTCGTTGCTAATCTACCGCATGGAATTAAAGCGGCAATGTACGCTGATGACCTGGTTCTATGGAGCACAAATGAACATGCATCAGTGGCCACCAGATTGCTACAAAGAGCTGTAGATACATTTGTTGCATGGGCAAATAGATGGTGTGTCAGCATAAACACTGACAAGTGCAGCACCACCCTATTTACCCTCTCTCCAAAACAAAAGGCAGGGACCATCCAGATAAATGGAACACCCCTAAGAGAAGATAAAGAACCAACATACCTTGGAGTAACATTTGATGGCAGGCTGACATGGAGAAAGCACATCAACAAAGCAGTAGCAAAAGCCAGAAGGAAAATAGCCATCCTGAGAAAGCTAAGTGGAACCACATGGGGAGCCAGTGGGAAAATACTTAGCAAAGTTTATCAACAGAGCATATGACCACACCTGGAATACGGGTCAACTGCGTGGTGTTCAGCATAAAAAAACCATCAAAAAACCACACTACAAGAGCTGGACAAAGTGCAAAATCAAGCACTTAGAGTCACCACAGGAGGGATGAGATCAACCCCTATAGTGGAAATGGAGAAGATGGGGAGGACACAAGCACTGAGTGAGCGCAGAGATACGAAAACGCTAACACAAGCAGAAAAGATCCTCAGCTTGCCAGGCCACCCTATGAAGAACAGATTTGAAAACCTTGCTATGGGGCGGTTGAAAAGAAGTAGTTTTATCCACCAGGCCAAACGACTCTGCAGAGAAACCACCGATCTGCCCACAGTTGGTATCGCCCTAACAACTATTCCAGAGCGAACTCCATGGAAAGATGAGCATAGACTATCATTACAAATCCAGACAAAAGTGAGAGGAATATTTGACAAGGAAGAACAGAACAGTGTGCAGTGCAGAACAGCCTGTCTCAGCTTCCTTGATGAAGAATAACCACAGGACCTCTAGATTCGAGTCTACACAGATGGGTCAGCACAAAATGCTGTTCGAAATGGAGTGGGAGTGTACATAGAATACCCAAATAATACTAGGGACACGGCCAGAGTACCAACAGGAAAGTACTGCCATAACTATGATGCTGAAATTGAGGATAGAAGCAAAACAGCAACAGAGAAATTACTAAATACCAGCCATGGTATACGATCTGTGGTGCTACTGACAGATGCAAAATCAGTACTCGAGGTGCTCCTGTCTGGGAAATACTACTTTTTGAACTTAGCAGTCAGCATAAGTTCACCATACAGTGCATACCATCTCCTTGTGGAGTACCCGGAAATGAGAGGGCTGATGGATTAGCTAAGGAAGGAGCAAAAGAAGAACAGCCTGATGTGCCCGTTACATACCACCAAAAGAAAAGAATGATCAAATCAGTCAGAAAGCCACCAAACCCTGCTCAAGATTACCACGTTATGGAAAGACCAGAACAAGTCATTATTCTGCGCCTCAGAACAGGACACAATAGATTACGCAACCACATGTGCACAAAATTCAAGATTGGTGAATCAGCCATGTGCACATGTAGATTGGTGTCGTAGACAGCAGAGCACATACTCCAAGACTGCCCAAAATACAACATATCTAGGCCAATCTTCTTGGCCTAGAGAGATGAAAATGGAGGATAAGCTCTATGGACCGCTGAGTGAACTAAAAAAAAAGACAGTTAAATTCATGCAAAATACAACATTGCAGTTATAGACATATTTCAAGCGAACAAACGAAGAAGAAGAAGAAGAAGAAGAAGAAGAAGAAGAAGAAGAAGAAGAAGAAGAAGAAGAAGAAGAAGAAGAAGAAGAAGAAGAAGAAGAAGAAGAAGAAGAAGAAACGCTGTATCTGAGTTAATGACACTACCCACACTAGTTGATAGCATTTTTTACTGTCTCTTGAAACTCTGGCGCTATTTGCATCATGTCTCTCCCCTTCCTATAACATCTGCAAATGTTAGTATCCTTCCAATTCCAGATTTATACGTTGAATATGCACAGGCGATATTGCCGCACTCTGTCGTAATCCCAGAGTAATGCATGCCTTCGAGGTTCATGAACCTAAGCGGAAAACAACCCTGCGAGCATGCAGGGTGCCCACTATCAAATTCACCACCCTGGGACTAATACTAGCGTGTTCCATCGTGCCATTACCCGAAGTAAAAACAAAATTCATGTACGGAGTCGTCCCGCCATTGAAAATGTAGTCCCGGAAAACGCTGTCTAATTTACCATGCATTCTTTCGACGTCATTCATTAATTAAAATCTCACGTGACAATAACACACGTCATCCAGGTTTTCCAGGAAAGGTATGCCTAATATTCCGCGCACAGCGATTGGTTGACATCATCGTGACCTTTTCTATAAATAACATTATATTTCATACTTACCGTATTTTATTGTTTTTTTTTGGTGTTCTAAGTCGAAGTAAATCAATTATAGATGTATTTTTTTAATTCTGCATACAATTTAAAATATATCTGGAAAGTTTCATCGCTTTATAATCACCGCCGGGTGAATGTAAACAACATTTCTGCGAAGATGTGTTTTTTTGCTCTTTGCGCTTATATATCGGAATGGCATGTGCACTTTGTAACACTATTCTGGTGTTCTAAGTCGAAGTAAGTCAATTATAGATGTATTTTTTAATTCTGCATACAATTAAAAATATATCTGGAAAGTTTCATCGCTGTTATAGCTTCATCTGTGGATGAAAAACAACATTTTATGCAAAGCGTGTCTTTGTGAATGGAGTAACGCAAATGGCATGCTCCATGGCGACTGCGCATGCGCACATCGATCGAAGTGGCATGTAATTTATACTTACTCTAATTAAATTTTTTTTGGTGTTCTAAGTCGAAGTAAATCAATTATAGATGTATTTTTAAATTCTGCATACAATTTAAAATATATCTGGAAAGTTTCATCGCTTTATAATCACCGCCGGGTGAATGTAAACAACATTTCTGCGAAGATGTGTTTTTTTGCTCTTTGCGCTTATATATCGGAATGGCATGTGCACTTTGTAACACTATTCTGGTGTTCTAAGTCGAAGTAAGTCAATTATAGATGTATTTTTTAATTCTGCATACAATTAAAAATATATCTGGAAAGTTTCATCGCTGTTATAGCTTCATCTGTGGATGAAAAACAACATTTTATGCAAAGCGTGTCTTTGTGAATGGAGTAACGCAAATGGCATGCTCCATGGCGACTGCGCATGCGCACATCGATCGAAGTGGCATGTAATTTATACTTACTCTAATTAAATTTTTTTTGGTGTTCTAAGTCGAAGTAAATCAATTATAGATGTATTTTTAAATTCTGCATACAATTTAAAATATATCTGGAAAGTTTCATTGCTTTATAATCACCGCCGGGTGATGTAAACAACATTTCTGCGAAGATGTGTTTTTTGCTCTTTGCGCATATATATCGGAGTGGCATGTGCACTTTGTAACACTATTCTGGTGTTCCATATAGGAGTAATTCAATTATAGAAGTATTTTTGAATTCTGCATATAATTTTAAATATATCTGGAAAGTTTCATCGCTGGTGTAGCTTCAGCTGTGGATGATAAAGAACATTTTCGGCGAAGCGTGTTTTTGTGAATGGGTAAACGCATGGCCATGGGCCATGGCGACTGCGCATGCGCGTATCGATCGCTATGGCATGTTACACTTTCACTTGTCAACACTCAAAATGTGCAATTTGAACTACTAAAGTTAAAGAGAACACAAGTTTAATGATTATTAATAACTTATTTGTATATTTGTGCTATCTTTTAACATGACGGAACATATTTTTGAAGTCAGTTTTCATAATCCGTCTATGACCCATGTTGGTTGAGACCAACCTCGCACGCGGAGAAAAATGAAAACAAAACGGCAAGCTGAACCGTAAATGGCGCTTTCAATAGAAAACCATCACTTGTAGATGGATCTTCGAATTCTGCATCAGATTTTTCAGACATTTGGAAAGTTTCATCGCTAACTTGCTTTAATTGGGGGTAAAAAAACAGGCGAAAATGTTACGAACATCAAATCCAAAACGGCGGCTTTACTATATAAATATCGTTGCAGAACAAGCATTGTGTGCTCGTTAGCGTAAGTCGTAAGTAGCCCGCCTGTCACACGGGAGACCGGGGTTCTCTTCCCGACTGGACATGTATTTTTTTTTTTTTTTTTATTTTTCACAAAATTATTAGGTGATATAATAGAAACTTTTAAACATTACGAAGTAAAATATTATACAGAACTAAGAAACTGGAAGTTTGTGAATAAAGTGTGCTCTATGGATCTGTGCGAGCTGCCGGGGAGCAAGCAGCGAAATTATCGCGTATCGGAATCGATGAATCCAATAGATGTCTTTGTTTAATGTGAATTTTAATTGCCATATAAAATGTCGCTCCGGAATCAGCAAAGTTTCATCGCTAAACTTGCTCGAATTGTGGTTGAAAAACAGATTTTCTGCGAAGATGTGACTTTGTGAATATTGGAATCCCACGGGTCATGACGGCTGCGCATATCGTATCGATTGCGCTACACTTTTCAACATATAAAACGTGCGATTTGACCTACTAAAGTTAAATAGAACACAAGTTTAAAGATTATTAATAATTTATTTGTATACTTGTACTATTTTGTAATCATTTAACATGACGGAACATATTTTTTAAGTCAGTTTTCATATGACCGTTTGAGACAAGCTCGCACGCATAGACGCGCAGACACTAGCGGGTGTCGCTGATTGGAGGAAAGGGACACATTAGAGAGTTCGCATTACGGGTGAATAGAATGAGAAATCGCAACTCATCTCACCTTCACAAAGATGTGAATATCTTCACTTATAAGTGACATACAGGCATCATTGAGGTACCATTAGATTTTGAATTTCAAGGCCTATCTACTGTGGCAGTATCATTTGTAAATAATCAAAATTATATTGATGATAGGGCTCCCTACTAATACCCATTTCCATGACAGTGTGCATTAAGAGATTATATCTGACTCTGTTACATGCATCCTGTGCTGTTCAAGTCCAGTGCTGCTGCGATAGTTTTGGGTCTATTCTGGAACCCCTCATAAACATCAAACGCAAATGTCACTGCATTTGACCATGTTTCTTTCCTTGGCAGGTAACTTTCAGCCCTCTTGGGAGTAGTTTTTCCCTTTCCAAGAATTTCTGCAGCTTAAAAGCAATCTTTTTCAATACCTTGCCAAATGTATTCTACAAGGTGATAATCCTATGGCCAATAAGTCTTGAATGGTCCTTCCTTGCTCGGGTAGTGGAATTACATAGCTGTCCTGGGGCTCTGATGCTGTGCTAATGCTCTGATTAAAACAATTAGCCATCTCCTCGAAATCTCCATAACTCATATCTTTCATATGGGAGTGCCTGACCTTCATCAGATCCTGGTGCAGTATCCTTCGCTGCTTTCAATACATACTTTGTTTTCTACTTGTACATCATCCTCACAGCCATCATCCTTGATGAAAGCTGCTAGTTGCTCTCTGACAGCCTTCATGCTGTCTCCATCTGTGTGATCTGTCTGTGTTATAAACCTCTCAGGAAAGCTCTCTCCTTTCTCTTTGTTTGTAGTCACTGGCATGCTGATATCCCTATATACTGATGGTATTGTAATAGGCTGATCTTTTCTAAATATTTGTCTGTGTGTAGTTTCCTGAATCTACCCTAAGTCTTATTATCTCCCAGCACACTTATAAAGTATCTCATTTAGCATTTTTGGCCTCTGCTACACAGAGTTTGAACTTAACTTTCTCCTTTTGCACCATCTCCAGTTTCTCTTGTGCACTTTGCTGTGTCTTTCGTAAATTCTGTAGCTCCTTAGTTTCCGCTCTCTTATACTTCCAGTCATGTTCATCTTTGGCAGTTCACTATGGGGGATTCACAAAAGTGAGTCTGCTCGGTCTAATCAATGCCTTCTTTTGGATGTGTCTAATAAAGGTGTTGGTCCACTCATATCTGAAGGTCCAGTTTGCTCTCGTAGCCTTGAACTTGTTCAATTTGGAGCGTGGCAGGTGATCACTTCCATGAATTAACATATTATCAATGCATTTTACACTGAACAACTGGATGTGCATCTTCAATTATATTGATGATGTGAAGGATGCAGTGTAGTGACATGTATAAAGTACTATGCAGACATCCACCAGAATGAATTTTTTTTTTAATGCATCTGACTGGTTAAAATATATAATCAAAGACAAGGATATCTTAACCCAACTTGTTGCAACAAACCTTCAAGCTCTTCCAATTCTTTAGGCTTGGTCCAACGACTCTCCTTGGTTACTGCATTGTGGTAATAAATTTTTCCAGCATCAGACTTATACTCCTTCCAAGGACATTGAGATAGCAATTTCTAAAAATGTGAGACATACAAAAAGAGTTATTTTATAAATAAAAATGTGTATTTAAAGCTCTTAAATGAAAAATGTGCATACTGAAATTTACAAAATAAAATATGTAAAGCATTATGTTTCAAACATGCAATCTAAGATTGTAATAATTATAGTTTGGTCCATGGTCACCATTTAAAAAAATACACAACAGGCTGCATAATCATTGGCACCTTGCCGTCTTGACAGACGATAGTTTGTTACATTGTGCTCTGATATAAAAGGCATAACTACAGCCCATAGCGGTAGCGAATGTGACTGATAAGGCCAATTCACGCTGTAAATGTTCGTCCACAGTGGATGCATGTGAACACACGGTCACTCCCACCATAATGCACTATCTAACGTCTCACACGCTCTGTGTGTGACTTAACTGCAATCATTTCCTCCTTTATCTTTATTCCATTTCTGATATTTGTCCTCCATGCAACACGTTCAGCAGCGGCTTGCTCCCAATGTGCATTATCAATGCTTGTATCAATCATGACCCACTTACACACCTTTGTATCTTAGTAGAGGCCGACCCTGAGATCTATTACCCATCTGTAATTTTACCATCATCCATCCTCCTAACACGTCCTATTCATCTAAGTCTACGAAGACTGAGCATGGAACAAACAGTCTCACAACCTGATCTTTCCAATACTTCGGTATTTGTGATTTTGTCTTGCCACTTAATACCAAGTATTCTTCGCAGACACTGCATATGAAAGCTGTTTAAACTTTTCTTTTCGTGTGAGTAAGTTGATAGAGACAGAGCCATGTGAGAAAACCCGGGTCAATGAGGTCTTTCTGGTGACTGCAGAGTTCATTGACGATGAACTGTGGTTTCCGTGGAGGAATTTTGTGTTGGCATTCTGGTGGCAACTGCCAAATGGTGAATTACATATAATAATAAACATCAGCAAAACTCGACCAGGTAGAACCAAATGAACAGAATCCGGAAGCAATTTGCCAAACAAGCATCGATGACTAGAAGCCGGCTGACATGTCTTTTATGTCAATATTTATTTCCTGCGAACAGCTTGTGATAAATATGAATCATAATACTAATCATAATAATAATAATATGTGTACTGTTCCTGTATAGCCAGGAGGACCGGTACCATAGCAATAAACATAATCACACAACTGAACCTAACTATTCAAATTCCTAGACAATGTCTCACCGCCTGGCGTCAGTTCTAATGCTTCGTATCGGTTGACCGTTCTGTCACCTTGGCCATTCTCGCAGAGTCCTAATTTACACATTCATGGCCAGCTGTTGGTCCTGACTAAGAGGAATAATGCTTTAATGATCTAGCTCTTCTACCAAGTAGTTCCTAGCTACTACTGCCATCTCCTGAAGGATTGTTGACAATCTTCTCTCCTTGAATAGACTCATGCCGCCTTCCGTGCCGCCAGCCCCAAGCTCTACTCGTTGTTGCTAAATTCTCACGTTGTGACATTTTCTACCTTCTCATGTCACGTAGCGACTTTTTCTATCTGTTGGTTCGAGATTACTTCTCAGATTCTTCGTGACTTATTCATTACGTCATTCATTTTGACTCGCTACACGGCAGTGGCATTATGCACAGTGTACCAGTGTATAAACATTCTGACCAATGAAAAGATGTCAATTGAAACGAGAAAAAGAGTGTTGAGGGGATACATTGAGCCTGTTCTTTTGTATGGATGTGAAATTTGGACAATGTGCAGTCAAGCTGAAAAACATCTGATGGCTGCAGAAATGTGGTTTCTGAGGAAAATGCAAAGAATACCATGGACAGATAGAAAAACCAATGACCATGTACTACAGGAGACAAATGAATCTTGTAAATTAATTAGAGAAATTAGATGTATACAGTCACAATCTTTTGGACATGTTATGAGAAGAAATGGATTGGAGAACTTAGTGACAACTGGCAAGATCAAAGGGAACAGACCAAGAGGAAGACCGAGAGGAAAATACCTGGATGGCTTGGCCACATGGCATGGACGAGACAGGAACACTGAACTGGTCCACGACTCTGGTGATCGAGTGAAATAGCGAGTCATGACCGCCCACGCTTTCCAGCATGGCACATGATTGATTGATTGATTTGATTGTGTAAATTGTCATCACTCTATAAGTTTGGTTATATTTATATTTAGGTAACTTTGTAAGGCGAATTCTCTGGTTAAAATAGATCTCCGTCTTGCGGCCTCGCATTGGCAACCACGTGGGCTGTCATGCGCACGGTCTCACGTCATCACAGCATGATGTGCAGATGTATATATCTGTGTGTGCATGTGTGTGTATATATACAAAGAAGTCCACTAGAAATTTCGGATAAGTAGAATTTTGCATAAGTCAACGTTACTGGCTTAGTCCCAGCCATATCCTTCTTTATCGTTGTATAAACACTCCTGACAAGTCGAATTCGGTTAACTCGAATTTTCAGATTAGTCGAACATAAAAATGAATACCGACAATATAAGTGTTCATGTTTAAGCAGAACTGTTCATTTCAAACCCACCAAAAAAAAATTGATTATTTGGTTGTTTCGGGATTTGAAATTTAAATATTGAGCACAACCCACTACTGGCAAAGCTGATCGTATTCCGGTATGAACCTAAGGCCTATCCACGTCATCCTGTGGAATGCCTATCCTGTGCTTCCATATTGACGTGGATAGGCCTTAGGTTCATACCGGAATACGATCAGCTTTGCCAGTAGTGGGTTGTGCTCAATATTTTTTTTTTAAATTGTTTTGTTAATTATTTTTAGTCAGCCCGGAGAACATCTCGCACATACGATATCTCGCTACATGTCAACAATGGTGGCTAGTGGACGAAAGCTTACTACTTTAACTTTAAAAAGAAAGATTGAGCTGTTGGAAGAGGTTGAACATAGTGGGCAAAAGAAAGTGAATATAGCTAGAGAATTTGGTATTCCAACATCAACACTTTCCGGCATATTAAAGCACAAAGACCGCTACAGAAAATTGTTTTTTGAATGTCAAATCGACAGTGATAGACAGCAAGCTAGAACTGCCACATGTGATTTTGTTGATGCTATCCTTTTAAAATAGTTCACTGTGATTAGATTGGCAAATGTCCCAGTAAATGGGCCTTTACTTATTGCGAAAGCAGAAGAATTGCACGTCTTGGAGGTCAGACAGACTGGAATTGTAGTGCTGGCTGATTGGATCATTTCAAATAACAACATTGCATCACATACGAGAATGTGTGTGGAGAGAAACTGCCAGTCTACGAAGCAATGACTCACTCATGGATAGAAGACGTGCTCAGGCCTGCTTTAGCTATATATTATTCTGTGGATGTATTTAATGTAGATGAAACTGGCTTATTTTGGAGATTGTTACCTGATAAAACATTTTCTTTCAAAAATGAAAAGTCCCATGGGGGGAAAAAATCGAAAGAAAGAATAACAGTGGTTGTGTGTTCCAATATGGGTGGTAGTGAACAATAATTAACAATCTGAAGGCAACAGAGCTTTTGTTTCTGCCACCTAATGCCACATCGACACTTCAGCCTTGTGATCAAGGTATCATTCAAAATCTGAATGTTCTTTTTAGATCCAAAATGTCTCCCCCGATGTGTCTCCACCTTGTGCGGTGGGGGCGCTTGCGTGTCCCAGAGATCCCAAGAGCATTGTCGATGGATGATAACTACATGTCGGACAAGCTTTGGGTTAGGGACAAGACCAAGAGAGACACAACCACCTGCTCTACAGGTAGACTGAGGATAGCAGTCAAAAGTTTAAATCAGGCGCACGAAGGCAGAAGTTCCTGGTCTGGACACATACTCTAAGGCTCTCTGTCGAGGGTTGTGGCTGAATGCCTCTAAGCCATAAACCCTCGGACGTGAGAGCCGGGCCGATACCCACCTACTGAAAAAAGGAGGCGAGATGCTGAGCACGCTACATGCTCAGTTCAGATACTTGTCCGAAGGCTCTCAGCTGAGGGATATGAGGGATCCCCGGATGAGAGGGCCTGGCCGTTTCTCGCTCACTGCTGCACGGAGGTAAGGTGCTGAGCCGGCAGCACATGTAGCCTACCTCGTGAGCGAGTATTAAAAGGTAGAAGAGGTGCCCCAGTCGAATGAAATGGTTACGAAAATTGTCTGTATCTAACTCATAGGGAGCGTAGACAAAGGTGGAAAAACGTCTCAATAACACAAAATGGAACGCACGGCTAGCGAATCCATTGCGTGGACCGAAGTCCAAAGCGAAATCTTACCTAGTGGATGTCGCCCGCAGACTGACCATTCCTGATGTATGCTTGAGCGACCAGTGGCAAGCGAGATGCCCAACACATGGAAGTGAGGAACTAAAGCAGCCATGAGCAGGACGTGGCAACTCCTCGGGTGAGCCCAGTCTCAGAGCAATATGTGCCGGCTCTGCAATTAAGGAAGCCTCCTTGGATAGCGAGGAAATGCCCATGGTCTGCCCCTGCCTTCCCTTGAGGGTTGACCGTGATGTCTTTGACCGTTCTATCTTGACCAGCTGAGATGTGGGCGACATCACAACAATAAGTCTAATGTGCTGATGTTTTCGACCCAAGGGTGCCTAACGAGACACACCGCCATCACATCTGAAAAAACACTCCGGATGAACGCAAAGAAGAAGAAGAACATCCACAATGTTGTCAAAACTTGTGGGTCATATGGATGTTGACCTCATTTGTGATGATTTCAAGATAACCCTTCTTGATGCTATTCTTATGTTAAAAACTTTATGGGACAGAGTTTTACCAGCAACTATTGCAAACTGCTTTAGACAGGCTGGCTTCTTACCTGCAATGGATGTCTCTAAATGAGAATTCCACACCGTCAGCGAGCAGTGAGAGCAATGTTACTGACATTGCAGTGGAGCCATTACTTGCTAGACTGTATAAAGAGCTGAACATGGAACTAGAGGAGTTTGTGAACTTGACAATGATGTTTCTACTAGTGCCACTCTTCCAAGCACTGATATTATAGGGCTATGTATGCCAGTCATTCAACCAACAGACCCTTCCAGCCCTGACTCTGATGATGAGGATGACTGTGGGCTGCAAGCACAACCTGTATCGCAGTCAGATATTTTGGCATGGATTGACAAAATTGACATTTACATGATGCAGACTGGATTTTGTGCCTTTAAACAGGCCTTGGGAAGACATTTTTCACAAGTCAAGAAGCAAAGCAAAATCCCACTTTTTCTTTAATTAATTTGGAAATTTTCATATGACTTTAATGTTCCGCTTTCTAAAATAATTAAACATTTCAACATTTCTGATATTGTATTGCTATTTATTTGTTCACTAACTGTGTTTCCTAAGTGGTACAATCATTTTACTCAATGCTACTGCATGGTATTAGTGTAAATTAGTGTAAATGTGTGCAGCCTGGATAAGTAGAATTTCTGATTAGAACAAATTCCTTCGGCCCCTGTGACTTCTACTTATCCAGACTCCACTATATATATATATATATATATATATATAGTGGAGTCTGGATAAGGTATCCAACTAAGCAGTTGTATAATTAAAAAGCAATTTAGAAAATGTCACTAAAGTTCATTGCAGCGCCATCTGCAAAAAGCAACTCTCTAATCAGTACCCTCCTAATTTTTGGTCTTGGCCTTCAATCTCTGAGCTTTATAGAGGCCGCCATCTGAGCGTGAGTGAATGAATACATCACCATCCTGATCATGAAAGGCATATTTCAGTAGAAGTGAAAAGTATATTCCAAAGAGGGTGGGAGCTAGTATGGTAGCTGATCAGTGACATCTGTAGATGTCTCCCACCTTCAGAGGCAACCCATGTCTATTGCCAATTGACTAGGACTTATAACCTGTAACTGCTACCTTTCGCTTTGATTCCGAGACCGGTTAAGACCAGGGATGGAGTTATACCTTTCCATTGCACAAAGAATGGGCAATAATATAGAGACCATGTGTTGCAAGGCTGCATATACTACTTTTTTTTTTAGTCAAGAACTGTCATAATGATTATTCCACATATGAGCCTGATTTAGCAATAAACATCCAAGCTACAGATACTCACAAATTTACTTGACTCATCTAGTCACTTTGCCTTAGTGGGCAGTAATACGATAAGTGTTTAGTGACATCTTCATTGCATGATCACCAATGTAAGGAGTCTAGGATCTTCCTGCCTTTGTGTTTTATGAGACACCCCAACATCCAATGTTTCACCCAATTATCCATGCTTTCATAAGGGTATTTATCACAATACCTTGCCGACATGCCGTGAGGTCTGGATCAATTTTGGTGTTTTCTCAACTACAGCTCTGACCTCAGCTTGCTGTAACCAGACTAACATCAGTTCTAATTACAGACGAAATGTGACTGTAAATAGTTTTAACTGAATATACTAGATTTTCCAATATTGAAAGATATAATCATAGTACTTTTTTAGTTAACCCACATACCACAATGAAATAAATTAAACGACAACTACCAATTGCTCTTCAAAGACTAAAACAACTTAATAAATTATGGAGTGGGATAGATAGAACTACAAAATTAGATTTTTAAGAGCTTGCATCTTTCCTATTGCAACATACGCCTGTGAGACCTGGACACTTATACTAAACAAGCTGAATAGTGCATAAATGCTTTTGAATATAAATGTTATAGAAGGGTTTTAAGAACATCTTGGGTAAAGAAAAGAACAAATGCATCCATACTTCAAGAGCTGAATATTGAAGAGGGTTGGCTATTAAAGACGATAAAACAAAGAAAATTGATATATTTTAGTTAGTTAGTTAGTTAGTCGACAGATCATCCTCATTGCACATCGAACCATTCAGTCCATAAGTGCTTGGATCCCCTCCTCAGCAAATCCCGCAGCGTGTAGCGGCTAACGACGCCAGTTCTGTGTTGGTTTATCAATCTTCTTTGGCTTCCTGCGTAGTGTTGTTGTTTGGCCACACCTCTTTTAATTTGCTGCTCTCGCAGTCTGGCCATTGTTGTAGATTCACAGTCATCACTTGGTTCTCGCAAAAGTCTTACTTCTCGTAGAGTATTCAGAATGTCGGCCTGGTCCATGGCGCGTCCGCCCTCCACAGTAGCCTCACCTGCGAGCTTGTCAGCCCGCTCATTTCCTTGTACTCCCGCATGCACTGGCACGAAGATGAAACTAATCTTTGCCAGTCGAGACCGCTCCAGAGGCAGCAACCATTCTCTTCGGATCGACCCCTCCTCTATCCTCTTGATCATGTTCATTGAGTCGCTAAGGAAACAAGCCCTAGTGAATGTCTGTGTCTCGAGCCATGTTATTGCTTTACTTACTGCCATGACTTCCATGGTCAGGCTACTTGTGGTTTCAGTGAAAGCACCAGAGTCCTCCTTCACAATTCTCCCTCCGGCCCGAGCTGTAAAGGCCCATGAGCTTCTCACATGTCGGACGACCGACCCATCTGTGTAGATGACCGCGTCACCGTCTAGCGAATTCTCGAAAATCAACGCTTGTACTTCAGCCTCAACAGCAGCCGGATTTTCTTGTCTGCATTTCCTATCTAGTTGGATGCAAACTGAAAAGGATGTGCAGAAGTCTGTTGGCACTTGCACCCACTCCTCGCCAGGTTCTAAGTCCTCAAGTGAACACACCTGTTGAAGAATGTCTTCGGCTTGACCCATCCACGACCGTCCTCTTTTTAACCTGCTGCCCTTCACCTTCCTAATTTCACTATGCAGTGGATGTTGTGTGTTTGCGTTAATTCTGAGGTAGGCGCGTGCCCTGCAATCTTGTATTCTCTCTTCAATGGTTGGAAACCCAAGAAGGTAGCGCATCGCCCTGCATGCTGTATCTCTTGTACATCCAAGAATAATGCGCATAGCTTCATTCTGTATCCTTTCCATCCTTTCTATCTGCTTATGGCTGAGAGTCAGGATTGCCATTGCATACTCCAAAACAGACATGACCAGCCCCTCCTACAGAAGACATAGATGGCGCTGCTCACAGTTTGCTGCCGCCATCACCCGCATCGCTGCCAAACCCCGCTTGGCCTTTGTTATCACCTGGTCTATGTGCACATTATAAGCAAGGCTTCGATCAAACCGTATCCCCAGGTAATTCATTGCCTGCGTTCTTTCCACTGTCTCTGAACACAGCATTACAGTTGGTGTTGGAGTGTTGACAATATGATTATTCAACGAGAACCAAGTCACTGTTGCCTTTGTTGGGTTGACCATTGCCCCAGCTTCATCACACCAAGTACTTATGCGATTGAGTTCGGTTTGTAGTTCCACAGCAACCTCCTCTCTATCCTTCCCCTGACGATACACTAAAACATCATCGGCATATGACAATGTCCTGCCAGGTCCAGTGATCTGCTCACTGGTGATTCTCACTGTGTAGGCGTTGAACAGTACCGGAGATAATGGTGATCCCTGTGGTAGGCCAGGATATATTGTTGTTGGTTCCGAAGTCCAACTGCCACATCTAAAAACTACTTTCCGTTGGAAGAGGGCTGCAGCGATCCAACTAAGGAGGAATGGACTTATGTTTAGTTCGAGAAGCTGAAACATTAAAAAATCCAGTGGTACTCTGTTGTATGCGTCCTCAAGATCAATCGCTGCAGCAACGGTTTCAGTGCCTGAGTGGAAACCTTCATAGACATCCTGGGCAAAGACTGCTGCATTGGTCCAGGTTTCCCTTTTTGGACGGTACCCACCCAGGGTGGGTGGGAAAACACCTTGCCTCTCTAGTTGGCTTGATATTTTCCTGGCAATTACCTTCTCCAGCAGCTTGCCTATTGTATTCTGCATGGTTATAATTCGATATCCCTGAATTTTTTTGTGGTCTTTGTCAGGCTTCGGCAAGGGAATCAGATAGCTGTGTAACCATTCCTCCTTGATGCTAGCACCCCCTATACTGTTGTTGTACATGTCTGCTAGTTTCTCTAGCTCATTGTCGGTACACCTATTAATGTCGTCGTATCTTATGCCATCAGGACCTGGAGCACTGTTTTTTGATCGTCGAAGCACAGCCTTAATTTCTTTCACTGTCACTGTGTCTTCATCCGAAGTGTCCTGGGCCTTGCATCTGTCTGAGGTGACCTCCTTGGCCAGATTTCGGCCTCCCATGTCTGTCTGGTTGCTTTGCTCAAGGTAGCGTTCAAAGAGGTCTTTGCCCTTGTCCTCGTCAGTCCTCTGCCAGATGAGGTCAGCACCTTGGAAGTCAGAAATGCTCTTATTCTTGACTACACCACTCATGCTTTTATGTAGTCGCCAGAACAATTTCAGTGACTTGTCTGTGCTTACTCTTTGACACACCTCTGCCCATTTTTCGCTTTTAACAACCTTGACCAGTTTTTTGAAGAAGCTTACTTTTGTGTGCATCTCTCTTTCTAAGTGCAAGCAGGGACTAGGATGACCAGCTCTGTTCTTCTTGGCATTTTGCCATCTCCTTACAGCACTACGCTTATCCACCCAAGCCTTCTCCACCTCGAAACTCCACCACGGTGGCTGCTCCCAGCTTTTTTTCCTGCCCTGAAACATTCTGCGCTTGTCACGTCTTATTTTACTCACCACATCTTGCCCTGTACTGTCATACTGGAACGTCTTTACCTTTAGCTTGTGCTGCCTGGTTCTGCCTTTCTCCACCAGTATGCTGCACGGGTGGTGGTCGCTGCCATGGTGTCCTAGGACACCCCATCTACACACTGTAGTGAGTGAAGGTGAAACTAGCGCCAGATCAATAGCACTGTCCTCATCGCCCGGACGGCTTGCTGTCCTGGTGACACAGCCACTGTTGATACAAACCAGGTCGATGGTTTCCAGTGCAGTCTCGAGCTCCTCCTCCTGTGTATTGGATGAAGTGTTTCCCCATGATCTGCCTTTAGCGTTGAAATCACCACAGAAAATAACATTTCTCTCGTGGACTAATATGCCACTTAAGCACTGCCACTTCTGGGCGTCCACACTGGCATTGCGGGCATAAACATTAACCACCACGAATGGTATACTGGAATGAACTCTCAACGACTGTATTTGTATATCGTCACTGTCCCAACTGGACATGTCTAGCTCTGACGCCACCATGCTGTCGCGAACGAGAATCGCCATTCCCAGATGTCGTCTGTTGTAGAAACATTTGAAGCCGGCAATCTGGAGTAGCTGATCGCCCAGTCTCGTCTCCTGGAGTGCTACAATGTCGTTCCTGTAAACTAGGGTTTCTAAAATAGAGCCCCGTTGTTTTACACTGGCACAGTTCCAATATAGAATACGGATATTCCTGAGTCCTAGACGGTGACACTTGAGTCTAAAACGCCTCAAACCTCCACGCTTACCTTGCTTCTTTTTCCCTGCGCGGCTACCCCGCCGCTTCGGTATGTTGACTGCAGACCGCACGAAGAACACACGTTGTTCCGCCATGTTGAAAAAACGTAAACACAGACTTTGAAAACCACACACGCTGCTGAAAATTCACTCAAGGATGGCTTCGCTCAATGCACGAACTCCGTAGCACCCGCGCAGATCTTGAGTAGAAACTCCTGGTTTTACATCCTGGCACACCAATTACACGCAAGAGATGAATAAATCCATCCCCTACGCGAAAAAGTTAACGAACACAAAACAACACGACCGTCCGTCGCCATCTTGAAACCGGAAGTGTGATATATTTTGGTCACTCGAAACGTTATGAAAATTTGGAAAGAACAATAATGGAGGGGTATATGCCTAGGAAGAGAGAAAGAGGACGGCCAAAGAGAACATGGGTGCAGGATGTGGCGAATGATCTCCAGGGGGGTGTATCAGATGCGGGACATCTTGCTTGTGAGTTTTCCAGAAGGTTGTTATGGCAGCGAGGTTCTGCAAAGGACATGCTACTGAATGAATGAATGAATGAACATACCTCTTGAGGTGATTTTAATTCCTCAGGTTTTTCCCAGCTTGATTCCTTTGTAAGACTGTTATAGTAATATGTACGACCGTCTGGAGCTTTGTGTTCTCCCCAAGCAGATTTCTAGGATCAGAAATAAAGTCACAAGTGCAAAATACATCACAGGTGATGAGAGGGCACTACAACTAGGTCTAACAATTCTATAGGAGAAAAACACAGATGACATGGGCAAATGATGACTTCACTTCCTGTTGTGAAACCTCACTTCAAGACAAAGTAGAGAGAGAAATACAGAATAAATTTGGGGGAATTGAGATAGATATTAAAACAAGAATACAAACAGCAAGTTGAGCTTTCATAGCACTAGAAAATTTGAGTAAGTCAAAGGAAATCTAAACCAAACTTAAAATATTTAACTCCAGCATTAAATCAGTATTGCTGTATGGATCATGAACATGGAGAATGATTAAACAATATGACTAATAAAATACAAACATTAATTGGTGCCTATACAGGAAAGTGGGACTAAATGGTTTTGCAGAGTCATTAATGTAACGCTCATTGAACAAAAGATATAAAACTTGCATATAAATAAAGATGTGAGGAAACGACGCTGGCGCTGGGTTGACCATACATTTTAAAAGCCTGTTAATATAACTAGAAAGTTCTTAATCTGTAATCCACAAGAAAAAGAAATAGAAGGAGAAGAGGAGGAAGTGGCTAGAAACCATCATGTTTGGTGATTAACGTCAATAGTGATAAAAAAAGTGCCATCAAGTTTATAGATGACCAAGCCATCATAAAAGCAGCAGAAAAATCTATACAAAAATTGCATACCAAGATCAAGGACACAAAGTATGTGGCATGTTTGGCATGAACATTTTAAAACAAATGCTAGTAATAGTTTTTTTTTCCGTTGCCAAACAAATCCACAGCATTCATTTTAGCAATGAATGAAAGACCACAGATCATTGTAAAATTTCCTTTTCTGGGTAAAATCATTACAGGATATTCATTGTGAAACTAATTTAAAATTTAGGATAGCAATAAGCACAACAAAGATTTCCAGCAAAATTTTTAACATCATCATTGACATGCAGTGTTACTACTGCAAGTTGCAAATATTGAGATTTACAGACACTAAATCAGACAGGGAAAACACTACTGAATAATATACAAAAAACATTACTGTCTTAGCTTGATCATAATGAATCACAGCAATATTCACTAATGCTTTTTCAAGCTTTTTAAGGGTGTGACTATCGATTGCTTTTCGAAGACTAAAACAACTGAATAAATTATGGAATGGGACAGACAGAACTACAAAAATTAGATTTTTAAGAGCATGCATATTTCCCATTGCAACATACGCCTGTGAGACCTGGACATTTACTAAACAAGCTGAACAGCGCATAAATGCCTTTGAATATAAATGTTAGAGACGAGTTCTAAGAATATCTTGGGTAAAGAAAAGAACAAATGCATCAATACTTCAAGAGCTGAATATTGAAAAAGGTTGGCTACTCAAGACGATAAAACAAAGAAAATTGAAATATTTTGGTCACTTGAAACGTCACGAAAGTTTAGAGAGAACAATAATGGAGGGGTATATGCCTGGGAAGAGAGGAAGAGGAAGGCCAAAGAGAAGATGGGTGCAGGATGTGGCGGATGATCTCCAGATGGGTGTATCGGACGCGGGACATCTTGCTTATGATCGAGAGGTTTTCCGGAAGGTTGTTATGGAAGAGAGGTTCTGCAAAGGACATGCTACTGAATGAATGAATGAAGGGTGTGTTGGATATTTACCATACTCAGTCACACACACACACACATAATCATACATAGGTGTGTGTGTATGCATCTTCTATCTGTGCCATCCAGTGCTTTTATGCAAGCTCATACGTGCATGCACGTGCACACACACACAGAGATATTTATCAACTGACATAACATTCTGTGAAGACAACTGACATGGTTCTCGTTAAATAACTGAATTATTAACACTCCAATGCCAACTGTAAACATTTGTTCGTGGTTAGAGGAATAGCGGAAAGTACAATATTGTGCCTTGCACTGGAAAAATTAGATTCATAAAAGAAGGTTGTAGGTTAAAAGGAGGCCAATCTTGGATGGGTCAAGCCAAAGACCTTAACTGGTGTGTTCACTAGAGAGTATAGAACCTGGCGAAGAGTGCACACCAGTGCCAGAAGGATGCATTGCATCTGCATCAGATAGGACAGTATGCAAACAATGTGCAATGGTTATTGAGGCAGAAGTACAGTGATTGACTTTTGAAAATGTTTCCAAGGATGTTGTAATTATCTACGTTGGTTGTGCTGGATATGTAGAGCTCACAGGCTTTCACAGCCCATGTTGGAGGGAGAAATGTGATGTGGGACAGAAAAAAATATACATTTTTAGTCAATTCTGCTATTTTTGGAATATTTCATTTTTAAACACCTTAGCATGTCTTCTATCAGATTCAGTACTTGGTTTTGTTTAAAAATTATATTTTAATGCAACATAATAATTTACTTAAACTACCCAAGGTGTCAAATTGTCTACTTATTGAAAATTGTTAAGAAATTGACGTTTTTCAAACCACAGCAACCCCGGGGAAGGTTAACCCGGTCAACAAATGCCCGCAGAAGTTGGATGTGTCGGCCCAACGGCGCAAGAACGCAGCTCTGCTGTAAACAGGCACAATACAATCACGTCCAGAAAAAAATCTCCGGGTGAGCGAAGAAGAAACCACAGCAACAGTATCTGTGCATGTAACTACATGCGTCATGCATGTAACTACATGCGTCATATACCACTTTAATGGTCTTCTCTCCCCTGAATTGTTTGTGAAGCTTCGAGACCATGTAATTGCTAACTCTCCTGTATTTAGCTGTTCTTTCACATCAACAATCTTTTGGAAACTTCCATATATGGAACACTACACATGACCGTAAACAATGCACAATCCCCGTTGGCTGAAACTGATCATGTGGGTATCCAATTTTGTCCAAGATGACCATTTTGTTATGTCTATGCTTCGCGATCGATTGACATGTGAACTGAAAAATGCCTCGGTCCCAGAAATTTAACATCCAGTCATCTGCTCAACGTAAGAAATCACGCAGTCAACAACTGGCAAATACTCGTAAACACCGAAAAGCCTACCAGAACATCGTAAACATTATTACAGAAAATTATGAATCCGACCCAGCTAAACAGCCCATGCCATCTCTAAGTTTTTTGTGTGAGTCTGAATGATTCAGTAACATCATGTTCTTCTCAAATTTTTGGAAGTGACTCTTTCATTGCAGAAAAAAAACTGAAGCGAATTTAAAAGATATATGTATAAATATATGACCTCCTCTAGCAGGAAGTATGTTTCTGTTGATAACATATACCAAAAACTGGAACACAGAGCAGTAGATGGCTGTTCAGAAATGGATGGAATCATCAAAACATTATGTTGTCCAGTATGTAAAAATACTAGTTTTATTTTTAAAACTGACAGTAAGAAAGTCAAAGGATTAGCAGTGCATGCAGAGGTTTACTGCACTTGTTGTGAAGTAGTTTATAGAAGATACTTAGCTGCAAGAAGTAATGATGGAGATAGATCTTTTGCCATAAAAAGCCATCTGAATATTCTGTATTAGTTTGTGGAATGTAAGCAACATTTAATAAATTTTGTGAAAATATGAACCCACAAAGTCTTCATCACAAAGCATTTCACAACAAAGCGAATAAACTATTTTCAAAGTTAGAAGATCTGGAGAACACTGTTTTCTCTCAAACCGTAAAGTATGTTCGACAGGTTCATGCACAGCAGTCAGGCATCACTCTACATACATTGATGTGCTAGATATTAGTGTCAGCTTTGATGGCACTTTACTGACCACACATGACCACACGGAGGCCACACATCCCACATTGGAGTTGGCTGTGCAGTGCATGTTCTTACAGGACTTTGCATAGATGTACATGTTATGTGCACATATTGACACTTTCCAGGTTGATTGATTGATTTAGGAATCGACATAACAGCATTCGGGGCATTCCCATAAGTGCTCCGTCCCCATCCTCAGCAGCCAGCGAAGAGTTCCAACACTAATAGTACCAGTAGCAATCTGATTATAAGTCCGTCTCGCCTTTCCTCTGAGCATTGAGCGTCGGCCAGATCCCTTCACCACTCCTCGTTGTCTCATTTTTGCCAGACCATGGTAATCCATTTGCTCCTCCGAGGTGTGCACGTACTCCCACAAGGCCGCAACCACGTCTGCCTTGTCATGTATCAATACTCCACTAAGTTCTGCAGAGCCAGCCAATCTGTCAGCCTGTTCATTTCCCAGCACACCGGCATGCCCCGGAGAAAAGATCCAGGCGATGCTTGTCACCCGTGACCTCCGAAGCGAAGCAAGCCACTCCGCACGAAGTCTGCCCGTCCTCACCCTCGTCAGCATACTTTCTGAGTCAGTTACAATCACGATGTGTGTCGTATTCTCCATCCAGCGGAGAGCCGCAGTGACAGCAGTGATAGAGCAACCTACAACAATGACAGTGAAAGTTCATCATCAGCTGAGGTGACAATGAATGTCAGGATGTCACAATTACTACTCAGCGCAAAGGAAAGCCATCCATCCATCCATCTGTGCCATGCAGGTAAGCGTGGGCGGTCATGTTCTGCCATCTCACTCGATCACCAGAGTCATGGATTAGCTCCGTGTTTCTGTCTCGACCATGCCACAAGACCAAGCCATCCAGGTACTTGCATCTAGGTCTTCCCCTTGGTCTGTTCCCCTCGATCTTACCCGTTGTCACCAAGCTCTCCAAATCATTTCTCCTCATAACATGCCCAAAAAATTGTGACTGTCTACGTCTAATGTCTCCAATCAGTTTACGATCTTCATTTAAAGGAAAGCAAACAGTACAAAATAAGAATAAAACTGCAGGTAAAAACTCTTTACAAGCTTCATTAGAGCGTGATGCACCTCTCCCATTATCGTCAGTAGCATTGACATGGCAAGATGTGTCAGAGAGGGAAACAAAACCGAAGTTTGAGTTTCGTCCTCGAAGGTTTCACGTCAACCCTGTATTTTATCAACTTCAAACACCTATGGATTTTCTCAAAGTGTTTTTTGATGATGACATAGTGGATTGTTTAATCCAAAACATAAATGAATATGCAGAAAGGATATTGATGCAGAACACTCCAAAAAAGACAATATTCTCGTCTGCTATCCTGGACCCCTCTCACGAAGCACGAATGGCTAAAGTTTACGTCTGTCATTATTGCTATGGGGCTCGATCCAAGACCATGGATCAAAGACTACTGGAGTACTGCTGCACATTTATATACTCCTTGGTATGCCACTATGTTTCCCAGGAATCGATTTGAATCTATTTATCACACCATGCTTCACTTACGTGAACGAGACGCAGCAGGTGGAAGTAAAATTGATCCTCTTGTTGACATGATTCTGAAGAAATTCCAGAAAGCATTTTACCCATTTGAAAATGTGTCCATTGATGAAATGATTATTGGGTGGAAGGGCAGATTTCAGCACAGACAATACAATGCAACAAAGCCTCACAAGTACCACATCAAAACGCGGAATGAGGAAACCGCTCAGCAAGCCGAAGATGATCCATGTATATAACATGGCGATGAATGGCTGCGACAGAATGGACCAAATGGTTGGATATTACAATATTCATGATAGGAAAACCATTAAGTGGTGGAAGAAGATTTACTACTGGATCTTTGAAATTGCACAGATCAATGCACACATTCTACATTCCATATGCCAAACAGAGACAAGAGGGAAAAAACTGTCACTGAAGGATTTCAAGCAAAGTTTACCTGAAAGTTGCACATCGCGAAGCAGCTCAGATTAGTCCTGAAAGTTCCACACTCTGCCTGCCAAAGAATGACAGAAAGTCTGTTGCAAAAAATCATGTTGAAAGAGTGAGAGAAGCCAAGCATTTAATAGAATTTGTCGGTGTCAATAGAGACTGTTTTGTGCAGCACTCGAACTAAACGACACAGATCATCTTTTGTTTGCTCTGGCTGCACTAATAGACCACACTTCTGCCCCAAAGTTTGTTTTGCAGCCTATCACAAATAGACTGCCACATATTGTAAATACAAATAAACAGACGTGTAAATATTAATTGTAACTAAATGTAAATCTGCCAGGTGTTTTCCTTATTTTGTTCTGAAAAAGACATGCCTCAGAATCTGCGGCAAAACTTCTTTTCGGATGATTGATTAGGAGCAATTGTGGTTATAGTTTAGAAGTGGTGTTTGTTCAGTAAATTCAAAGAATTAGCAGCTAATGAGGATAACAAAGCCCCTTGGTAATTGCAATTTTTAAATTATTTTTAATTTAAAAAAGGTGCTAGAGAAGGTAATTGCCAGGAAAATATCAAGCCAACTAGAGAGGCAAGGTGTTTTCCCACCTACCCTGGGTGGGTACCGTCCAAAAAGAGAAACCTGGACCAATGCAGCAGTCTTTGCCCATGATGTCTATGAAGGTTTCCACTCAGGCACTGAAACCGTTGCTGCAGCGATTGATCATGAGGACGCATACAACAGAGTACCACTGGATTTTTTAATGTTTCAGCTTCTTGAACTAAACGTTAAGTCCATTCCTCCTTAGTTGGATCGCTGCAGCCCTCTTCCAACGGAAAGTAGTTTTTAGATGTGGCAGTTGGACTTCGGAACCAACAACAATATATCCTGGCCTACCACAGGGATCACCATTATCTCCGGTACTGTTCAACGCCTACACAGTGAGAATCACCAGTGAGCAGATCACTGGACCTGGCTGGACATTGTCATATGCCGATGATATTTTAGTGTATCGTCAGGGTAAGGATAGAGAGGAGGTTGCTGTGGAACTACAAACCGAACTCAATTGCATAAGTACTTGGTGTGATGAAGCTGGGGCAATGGTCAACCCAACATAGGCAACAGTGACTTGGTTCTCGTTGAATAATCATATTGTCAACAATCCAACACCAACTGTAATGCTGTGTTCAGAGACGGTGGAAAGAACGCAGTCAATGAATTACTTGGGGATACGGTTTGATCGAAGCCTTGCTTATAATATGCACATAGACCAGGTGATAACAAAGGCCAAGCGGGGTTTGGCAGCGATGCGGGTGATAGCGGCAGCAAACTGTGAGCAGCGCCATCTATGTCTTCTGTAGGAGGGGCTGGTCATGTCTGTTTTGGAGTATGCAATGGCAATCCTGACTCTCAGCCATAAGTAGATAGAAAGGATGGAAAGGATACAGAATGAAGCTATGCGCATTATTCTTGGATGTACAAGAGATACAGCATGCAGGGCGATGCGCTACCTTCTTGATTTTCCAACCATTGAAGAGAGAATACAAGTTTGCAGGGCACGCGCCTACCTCAGAATTAACGCAAACACACAACATCCACTGCATAGTGAAATTAGGAAGGTGAAGGACAGCAAGTTAAAAAGAGGACGGTCGTGGATGGGTCAAGCCGAAGACATTCTTCAACAGGTGTGTTCACTTGAGGACTTAGAACCTGGCGAGGAGTGGGTGCAAGTGCCAACAGACTTCTGCACATCCTTTTCAGTTTGCTTCCAACTAGATAGAAAATGCAGACAAGAAAATCCGGCTGCTGTTGAGGCTGAAGTACAAGCGTTGATTTTCGAGAATTCGCTAGACGGTGACGCGGTCATCTACACAGATGGGTCGGTCGTCCGACATGTGAGAAGCTCATGGGCCTTTACAGCTCGGGCCGGAGGGAGAATTGTGAAGGAGGACTCTGGTGCTTTCACTGAAACCACAAGTAGCCTGACCATGGAAGTCATGGCAGTAAGTAAAGCAATAACATGGCTCGAGACACAGACATTCACTAGGACTTGTCTCCTTAGCGACTCAATGAACATGATCAAGAGGATAGAGGAGGGGTCGATCCGAAGAGAATGGTTGCTGCCTCTGAAGCGGTCTCGGCTGGAAAAGATTAGTTTCATCTTCGTGCCAGGGCATGCGGGAGTACAAGGAAATGAGCGGGCTGACAAGCTCGCAGGTGAGGCTACTGTGGAGGGCGGACGCGCCATGGACCAGGCTGACATTCTGAATGCTCTAAGAGAAGTGAGACTTTTGCGAGAACCAAGTGATGACTGTGAATCTACAACAATGGCCAGACTGCGAGAGCAGCAAATTAAAAGAGGGGTGGCCAAACAAGAACACTACACAGGAAGCCAAAGAAGATTGATAAACCAACACAGAACTGGCGTCGTTAGCCGCTACACGCTGCGGGATTTGCTGAGGAGGGGATCCGAGCACTTATGGACTGAATGGTTCGATGTGCAATGAGGATGATCTGTCGACTAACTAACTAACTAACTAATTATTTTTATTTTTTACCTATTTATTCAAATTATTTTACAAATTATAGTATTATTTTTATTCTATTTCTAACTTATAACAATAGTACCAATACTAACATGTTCCTTGTGCAATCCCCTTTATTTTGATGTATAATACAACATATCTGCTACATTTTAAACCATTTTCATAACATTATTGTGACACACCCCCACTTCCAATTTTCTGCCATGAATTTTCTAAATTTTTTGTGAAAAAGAAATGGTTCAGAATATGCAGCAAAACTTCTTTTTGGGTAGTTTTAATGAGCAATTCTGTTTATATTGTTGAAGGCAAGTAGTGTTTGTTTCATTATTCAGTAAATTCAATAGGATTAGCAGTAGAGGAGTATAGAAAACACTTGATACATGCAATTGTTTACATAATTTGTACCTCTTTTTTCAAATTATTTTACAAATTATATTATTATTTTTATTCTAGTTCTAACTTATAACAATAGTACCAATATTAGCATGTTCTTTGCACAATCCCCTTTATATTGATGTAGAATACAACATATCTGCTTCAATTTTAACCATTTTCATAACATTATTGTGACACACCCCTACTTCCAATTTTCTGCCATGAATTTTCTAAATTTTTGTGTGAAAAAGACATGGTTCAGAATATGCAGCTAAACTTCTTTTTGGGTCATTTTAATTAGCAATTCTGTTTATATTGTTGAAGGCAGGTGGTGTTTGTTTCATTATTCAGTAAATTCAACAGGATTAGCAGTAGAGAAGTATAGAAAACACTTGATACGTGCAATTTTTTTAATAATTGTTACCTCTTTAATTTCAATTGTTATTACTAAACCTCTCATTATTGTCATATTTGTAACCTATCAATTATTAACACTACCATGTTCCTTGTGCAATCCTCTTTAATTTGATATATAATACAATATATCTGCTACCATTTTAACCATTTTAAAAGCATTATTGTAACACACCCCTACTTCCAATTTTCTGCCATCAATTTTTGTTTGGTCAGGACCGAAATTTTGTTTGGCACAGAAAGAGTTAACTACGTCATCACGATTACTAGTACTGGTCTCTGTGTCACACTCTTCCCAGTGTTATCTGATCTGCCTGGCCTCGGGGTCTCACCACCAGATCTCTTTCTTACTACGTTTTCTGTCATGCTTGTTATGGTTTCTTGGCAAGTTTTGCAGAAGGTAGTTTCCCATTGCTTTCCTTCTGGGCAGTGACTGTACTAGTCTGTGGCCATAGCCATTGTCGCTACTGATGAGATCATCTGCCTATCGCCGCAGAGTGCAGACCATAAACAACAGCAATCTGTTGGCTTCTCTCACACTCAATCCACCACCTGCTTCTATGGCTTCACGTAACCCTGATTTGGGGGGGGGGGGGGGGGGGGGGCTAAACAGGTACTCCACCTTGCCCAAGGTTGTCCCGTAGACTAACGGAGGAAAGGAGGCGTCTTACATCTCCTTTGATAGGGGATACCTTAATCCCGCTAACCGGTGCAGCCTGTTTCTTGGAAAAAATCTGCCTAGAAGAAGCAAAGCATATTCAAGTACAAGCTGAAGTTGGACACGTTTACATCCATGCCATTGCTTTTTCTATGGAGCATAACTTTATGTGACACGCTACCCGCAAAAGAGGAAGAATAGGTAAAATCACATCTCATAAGATTACTATTGTAAATAAATATGAGAAATGCTAAAAACAGAATCAAAAATTCCACTGGGGTTTGAAAAGAACAAATGGAATAGTAATTCTGCTGTATGACAACAATCCACCCCTCCCCCCCCCCCTTTCTCCTTCAAGTTTCATGATTACAACATGCAAATTTCAACTATAAAGTCCCAAACCTTATCCTGTCCTGGTGAATTATGTGAAGATCTGTCACCGCCTGTAAAATACATAACAAACACAATTAGTCTAAAACAAATTATTAACAGTTTTAATTCCTAATATACTATTCTATTAGTATACAATCAATCAAGTGCCATGCCGGAAAGCGTGGGCGGTCATGACTCGCCATTTCACTCGATCACCAGTGTCATGGATCAGCTCAGTGTTCCTGTCTCGTCCATGCCATGTGGCCAAGCCATCCAGGTATTTTCCTCTCGGTCTTCCTCTTGGTCTGTTCCCCTCGATCTTGCCAGTTGTCACTAAGTTCTCCAATCCATTTCTTCTCATAACATGTCCAAAATATTTTGACTGTCTACGTCTAATTTCTCTAATCAGTTTACGATGTTCATTTGTCTCCTGTAGTACTTGGTCATTGGTTTTTCTGTAGTTTTCTGTAGTATACATTAGTATATAATTTGTCTACAATAAACAATTAAAATACAATTCTTCAGAAATGTAATTTCGTCATCAAGCAGTAGGTCTTCAGATGCTCTCATCACTATCTGCAGAAAACATTTGACCCTTAGCCAGTCTCCAAGGAATTCCATGCTGCTGGTGTCAGTCAAAGAGATATGGGTTAAAGATGGAATAAGCAGGCAACAAGTTAACTGAAACAGACTATAACATACAGGGAAAGGATGCGACATAACCCAGAAAACTAGTCAAATGACAAAACAGTTAACAGTCAAGACAGGCACCTGTGTTCTAGTGAACTAAAATTCACAAATAAAGTTGAAATGCTAAGCTGATAGTAAATACTTTGTCATTCAGGCACGGAGCAGCTGTCTCTAAGACAATGACTCAGAGCAGACAAGAAAAGACATTATACCAGCGCAGATATTTATAAATACTTTACATCATCTCGTATCAACTTGTTCCTCTTGTGCAGACGAGGTGAAGCAGGAGAGTGCCCATTTATGGGCTTCATGTATTGAGATTCCCATGGACTGCTATTCCCTCTGTTCATCGATTACTTGGCCGCCCTCTTCTGCTTCCAATCAGTCTGTACATTATTGCTTGTTGTGGTACACTGTTAGTTGGTAATCTAGTTACATGGCCACACCATTTAACTTGCTGTCATCTGATAAAATCTAGTGCTGCTAAACCCCCACTTTAGTCCTGATTTCTTAATTTCTGATTCTCTCTCTTCTTGATATACTGAGTATTCTTCTCAGGAATCTCATTTCTGTTATGATTTTTATTTTCTCTTTTTCTGTCACTGTCCAGGTTTGGTATTGGTAGCATAGAGTTGGTAGGAAGATTGTGTTGTAAGTGCTTTCTTAGTAGCTTGATGCCATTTGTCCAATGAGTTGGTTTGCCTTATTATATCTATTTTTTATCTTCGTCTTCTGATTAGCCAATTTGATATTATACTTCCTAAGTACTTGAAGCCCTTTGCTTATTTCAGAGGGATGTTCTTTTAGATGAATCTTTGGTGTTTTTTCTTCATTGGTTATAGTCATTACCTCTGTTTTACTGATGCTAGTTTTCATGTTATGTTCCTTACAGACTTCATTCAGACTAGTCATATGGTCTTGTAATTCTATTTCTGATTTTGCTGTTAGTGCTTGATCATCCGCAAATAAGAGTTCTTTAATGGTGTAATTTGTCTTTGGTTCTTCTTCTATTTTCTGTTCATCAATCAGTTTAAGGTTTTCATTTGTTTCTTGCAGGAAATGCTCATTGGTTTTTCTGTCGGTCCATGGCATTCTTTGCATTTGCTTCAGAGACCACATTTCCAGTGCCATTAGATGTTTTTCAGCTTGTCTGCTATTGTCCACATTTCACATCCATACAAAATTACTTGTTCTTTATAACACTTAGTCACTTTTCTCTTGCTCAACTGACTTCTTTTTATTGGTCAGTGTGTTTTCCATCTTGCAAAAGGCTACTTTCGCTATAGTAATTTTTGTTCTAATCTCTTCAAGGCATCTCCCATCAGATGTTATGATTGTTCTGAGAGAGTTATACTGATTCACTTGTTTAAGAATATTCCTATTTACCCATACATTAACATTGTGGTATTTCATTCTTCCTAGTGACGACCATAATCTGTGTCTTCTTACAATTTAATTCTAACCCAGATGTTCACTGTGTACAACTGCATTTACTAAATGTTGCAGATCCAGTTCATGTTTGCAACCAATACTGTATCATCCGCATATCTAATGTTGTTGATTATGTCCCCCAATGGTGATTCCTTCATTATCAATCTTTATGGCAGCTGCTTGTTTTTAATGTTTGTTTTCAAGTCTCAGGTCTTTCACACCAATTTGTAGATCTGAAGCATCTTTATCATATTGACATGTGTTTCTTAATGTAAAGCCTTTGTGTAGTCAATAAAGCAAAGATGTTAGTCTTTGTTAACTTCTAAAGGACTTTCAATTAATCTTCTCAGCAAATACACAGCATTGATTGCACCCTTGCTTCTACGAACCCACATTGCTCGTCTCCTATTTTGGTGTTGTAATTTCTTCCTAACGTTTCACGATTCTTAGAAAAATCTTTCGTGATGTGGCTCATTATACTAATTGTTCAATGTTGATCACATTCCAAGGCTCATGATTTCCTTAGGATTGCAATAAATATAGAATTACATAATTCAGGAGGTATATTTCCAGTATCATATATTGTTTTCAGCAGTCTAGTGACCATCAGTCTATTCCACATTCTTGTAAGGCATTGATCATTTTTGGTGTGATGTTGTCTGGGCACTCATCTACCATAAGTTGTATCCATCTCATTTCATCTTGTTTCTCTTGTACTTTGTGGTGTTAAGGTGACGCATAAACAGCGAGAGAGTACTCATTTATGAGCTTCATATATCAAGATTCTCATGGATGTGTTTACATTGTTGTACATTATACTCAACAAATGGGGGGGAAAGGGGGAGTGTGTGTGTGTGTGTGGTGGTGGTGGTGGTGTGTGTGTGGGGGTGTATGGTTTTTTTTTTGTGGTAATATTTCACTCGCCCTTGAGATATAAGAATAATAAATGATTGAATGAAAAGCTAGAACATTTAATATATCACAAAATCAATAATTATAAACAAGTGACTTAATTTTATTTGCATTTTAAAAAAATTCTTTACCACTCAAACTTATTTGTGGTGGAACTCCAGTAGGTGTTGGTATAACGGCTGGATTCACATGAAAGTTGGCAAGGGGTGAAGAGCTATAGATCGGTGATGCATGAAAACCTGTGAATTTGCAATTGACATGAGGGAGTGTTATCAAATGTATTCTTATTCAAAAGCACTCTCACAGCAAATACTTTATACTAGGTATTTCGTAACTAACGAAGGACGCCGTTTTCGGAAAGTTCAAGGTCGTTGGATGCGCAGAAGGTTTACTGCGCGCCCGCAAGATCTGTATATGAAAATTCCCTTGCCGCGCTTCCAAAAGGATAAATGCGAAACTCTAGCATGAAAAAACGCGAATGACAACTTTAACGAGGGTTCAAAGGTCAATCTCGTGGCAAAGAGCACTTGAATGGTTTTCATTCCTGAGACCAGGTCGATCTTTAAGACACAGAGTAAGGAAGTTTATAGTTTGCCTTGTCTATTATCAAATTTATAGTACTTTAACCCACATTTTTGAATTGTATGCTCATTTTTACATATAAATGTGTAATTGCAATAAGGTTCATTAACCAGACGGTGTAAAACAAAAATGTTTTGTGTGATCAGTGTGGGTACGTTACACTACTTTTCATGACCAGGAGATTCACAATGGCGGAGTCGTGACATGTTGGATGGATTTCAGTTTTTATTAATAAAACAAGGAGAGTTAGAATCATAAAGTTAAACAGAATATCAATACACGTTTAACTTTTATAAACAATTTATTTTCTGGCTTTTATCATGCCAAATAACTTAAAATTTATGAAAGTCAAGTCAGTTTTTCAAACCCCTTCACAGGTCCATGGCTGAAGAATTTCATTGACTTCCTTACACTTTACAGTTTTATTTGTCTATGTGTATATGAATTGTCTTCATTATACTTTATTTTGCATTTTTGAATTCTGTGCCCATTTTTTTATATAACTGTAGAATTTCAACAAGGTTCGTTAACCAGGCGGTGTAAAATAAAAATGTTTTGTGTGATCAGGGTGGGTACTTTTCATGACTCAGAGATTCACAATGGCGGAGTTGTGACATATTGGATGGATTTCAGTTTAGATTAATAAAACACTGAGATTTAGAATCATAAAGTTAGACAGAATATCAATACATGTTTAACTTTTATAAACAATTTATTTTCTTGCTTTAATCATGCCAAATGAATTAAAATTTATGAAAGTCAAGTCAGTTTTCAAACCCCTTCACAGGTCCATGGCTGAATTTAATGGACTGACTGCCTTACAGTTTTATTTGTCTATGTTATATGAATTTATTTATTGTGCATTTATGAATTGTGTCAAATTTTACACATAACTATACAGGTTTTAACAAGATTCATTATGCCGAGGTGTTGAAAATATATAAATTAATATATTTTGTGAGACCATCTGGTTACACTATTTTTTTTATGATCGTGAAAATTTACAAAGGCGGCATCCCAGCGTATCTGAATCTGACAAGTCCAACTATTAGATTTATATTTTATAAATCTGCAGCAATTTTTATTAACATTTTTTTTTGCTTTTATTTTCTATATTTCTCATTAGATTTATCATGGCAAGAAACAGAAATCATGCTCATCTGATATCACATCTGTCGGTGTTTGAACCTGAAGCTTGAATGCCAAGACATTCTCACGCCATCCTTCTCTGCTGACTGTATCAAAAGCCTTTGTAAGGTCAATGAAAGTGGAGAACATATTGGAGCTCTGTTCCTGACATTTCTCTTGCAGCTGCCTTGCAGCAAAAATCATATCAACAGCTCCTCATTCTTTTCTGAAGCCACATCGACTCTCAGGAAGAAGACCTTGATCGAGATGGGCCTTGAGGCGATTGAAAAGAATTCTGGCGAGTATCTTCCCTGCAATTGGGAGCAAGGAGATGCCTCTGTGGTTGTCACAGGATTGGCGGTTTCTTTTACATTTGTAAAGTTGGACTATTGACGCATCCTTGAAATCTTGCGGCATGGTCTCGTTCACCTATGTGTTTGTAAAGACTTGGTGAAGCTGCTCTATTGGGACCGGCACACCTCCCTTGTATATCTCTGCTGGGATGGAATCAGGGCCAGGCGCCTTGCAACTGGAAAGTTGCTGGATGGCTTTGTTTACTTCCACTATGGTTGGCAAGTCATCAAGTGTATCCTTAGTGGGAACTTGAGGAAGGCAGTTGAAGGTTTCATCATCGAAGAAGGAAGTTGTATTTAATATGTTGCTGAAATGCTCTGCCCAGGGTTGAAGGATTTCTTTCTTATCGGTGATCAATGTTCCCCCATCTGCACTGAGGACGGGAACTATGCCTGGTGATGTATAAGTTTTTCATATCAGGCTGTCAGCAAAGCCTTGAATTTCATCAGCTTTGTTGCTCAGCCAGGAGTCCCGCATGTGCCGAAGTTTCTGCTGCACTACTCTCCGAATGTTATTGAAGGCATATTTTTTTTTTTTTAATGCTGACTTCGGGTCATTCAAATATGTTTTGAGGAGAAGATGTTTCTCTGCTAGCAATTGGTTGATGTCTTCGGAACTTTCATCAAACCAGTCTTTATTCTTTCGGGGGGCTGGACCCAGGATTTCCATTAAAAAAAATTGTGTTGCGTATCCCTTACGGGACGTTGCAGTCAACACCGGCATTTTCAGCTGCTGTTGATGTACTAGGCAAGTGTTACGTTCAGTAGTTTGCCATTGCTTTCTGAACGACCGGCCTCTATACCTTTTTCGAAAAAAACCAGCACCGCCGTGTTTCGAACCCGGGTATACGGGCTCACAAACCGCGTTCGCAAGCCCTTCAGCCACAGAGACCATAGCAGTGTTGTAAATTATGTCCTTTAGGGCTCTCCATTCTGTTTCTGTATCCTGTTTAGCTGCAGCATTGGGCTTGAGGCGGTCTTCTAGCATATTTTCAAACGACAGCTGCATTTTTTTGCTGTTTAGGAGGGTGACATTCAGTATTTTTTTTTTCATATTTACCTGTGAGGGCGCAGTGGTGGTTTGATGTGTATGTTTATTTTCGAGATAATGAGACGATGGTCTGTCCAACATTCTGCACCACACATGGATTTTGTCACCCAAACGTCCTGTCTGTATGGGTGGGGGATGTGTGGTTAAGGGGTGAGGGTGGAGGATGTGTGGGTGGGTGAGTGTGTGTAGGTTGGGGAATATGTGTGTGGGTGAGTGCGGGAAGTGTGAGTGGGTGGGGGAGATTGTGTGGGTGGGGGAGATTGTGTGGGTGGTGGATTATGTGTAAGTGGGGATATGTGGGGTGGGTGCGGCAAGTGTGTGTGTGAGTAGGTGCAGATGTGTGGTTTGATGGGGAAATTGTGTGGGTAGGGGATGTTTGCTTGGCTGGGTGGTGGGGGATATGTGGGTGCGTGAGTGTGTGGGTATGAGATAGTTGGGAGATGTGTATAGGTGGGGAGATGTCTGTAGGTCAAGGGATGTGTGTGGGTGGGGGATGGGTGATTTGATGTGTGACCTGGGGTGATGTGTGGGTGGGTAAGGGATGTGTGTGTGGGGGATTTGTGGTGGGTGGAGGATGTGTGGATAGGTGGGGGACGTGTGTCATAACATGGTAAAATGCATTGTTTATGTTTACAACATTCATTTGACAATGTTTTTTTTTCTGTGAATGTTTCATGCAATATTTATAAACGAAAGAAGAGTGATTGGAAGGGTCGAATGTAAGACGGGCCTGCATGCCCAATTTGTTACCCTTTGAAAATAAAGTTTGTTTGTTCATTCTTCATTATAGGACCTTCCTCCAATATCTTTCCTGTTTTTGATTTCAAACATACTGTATTTATTCTTATTTTTCTTCCCGTGAGCTCACTGATTTGTCTGTGCAGATTTCTTGTATGTTTACTGGAATTTAATTCAATTTTTTTGCACTGCTCGTTTAACAAACTTTCTTTTGCCTTCACACATTTATCTTTTATTTCTTTATTTATCTTTGCATATTCTTGTTTTTCATTTTTACTGTTTTCTTTTGTCCATTGCATTAAGATTTCTTCATTCATCCATTTTTTTCTTAGCTATTTGGCTTCTCTCTGGTAATATTTCTTTGCTAGTTTGATGAATGGAGTTCCTTAACATTTCCCATTGTTCATTTATACTCTGTATTTTAGCTATAGCATTGTACCTATTTTTCAGTCAATCTGTATTGTTCTTGAATTTATTTATCTACTTTCATAACTTCAATATTAAGCCTCACGTTCTTAATCATTTTTTCCCTCTCTTTAATCTTACTTTTATATGTCCACATAGTGGTACATGATCACTATTACAGTCAGCACCAGGCGTTGTCTTTATATTAATTAAAGCATTTCTAAATCTTTTATTAATTAGTATGTAGTCAATTTGGTTGTGTATTTCTTACCAGGGATTTTCCATGTGTATAGTCGTCTTTTATGGTGATTAAACCATGTGTTTCTAATTATCATATCATTGATATTTGCCCATTCTAATAGTTTTTCTCCTCTCTCATTCCTTGTACCTAAACCATAATTCCCCACTACATCCTCCATTTTCCCCTTTCCTACTTTTGCAATAAAATCTCCAAGTATTATATTATTTTTATTTCTTGTGATCCAATTTGAGCCATCACCATTTCAATTTTGTCGTAAAAGTGTTGTATTTCTCCATCACTACTGCTTGTTGTTGGTGCATATACTTGTATAATATTGATATCTATTGGTTTACCTTTGATTTTGACCATAATAACTTAAATACACCAGTATCCATTAATTGACTTCCTACACCTTTTTCATGTGTTTCCCCTCTAGAATAAATTATTGTGTGGTTGTCAGCTATAATTTTGCCTGATCCCTTCCATCATCTCATCTCACTTACACCTAGTATATTCATTTTCATGCTATCAATCTCTCTTAGAACACTGTTCAACTTTCCTAGCTCATTTAATGTCCTAATATTCCATGTTCCTACTCTAAATTTATTTATTTTGCTTATGATCTTGCCATCAGTAGCTGGATGACAGTCTGGTGTCACCTGTGGCTCATGACTGTCCCTACCAGACACACAACTTAACAATGAAGAATCTGAACAGTAATGAAATATTGCACCACGCAATCTCCTCACCAGCAGCTGGATCTAGTCCAGGAGGAACATATGGCTGAGAAAGTCCAGAACTTGGCATTGATCCTGCAGGCATCTAAAACATAAAAGGAAATTTTTAGTTATTCTGGTTAATGATCACACCAAGGTGTTAAATACCAAGCACATTATTGTACAAGATACCCTGTATGTCTTTTATTTTTATAGACCATGTGATATGAAGTTGGTCATCATGTTTGTCTACTGTCATATACCGTTAGTTGGTAATCTAGTTACATGGCCACACCATTTAACTTGCTGTCTTTTGATAAAATCTAGTGCTGCTATACCCCCCCTCCCCCTCCCACCACATTAGTCCTAATTTCTTCATTTCTATGTTCTCTCTTCTTGATATACTAATATTCTTCTATATATTAATAAGATTGTGTTGTACAGTGCTTTCTTAGTAACTACTGATACATGTTTGTTCTACAGTATTGCTGCCAATGGATTGGTTTGCTTTATTGCATCTATTTTCGATCTCGTCTTCTGATTTGCCATTTGATGATATTATACTTCCTAGGTACTTGAAACTCTTTACTTGTTTCAGGGGATGTTCATTTAGGTACTGTTATTTTTTCTTCTTTAGTTATAGTCATTACCTCTGTTTTACTTGTGCTAATTTTCATGTTATGTTCACTACACATTTTTCGTTTTGACCAGTGGTTCTCAACCGGGGAGAATTCCCGGGTATCCAGCGGGAGAATTAAGATTATTTCAAGATTGCATTAATACAAGAAGTGATTACTTGATATTGTTTTTCCCTCCATACTTTACAGTTCTGTACTTCTCGCCCTTCTGAAATTTATTTTATAACGTAAGTAGACCCACAAATCACGTTTTATGTAGACTTGTTCTAGTATGTGTTAATAAATCTAGCTTCCATTTTTACATATACTGTGGTGGGTGGCAGTGGAGATTTATAGGGAGAAAATACAAAAGGGGGGAGGGGAACGACATTATGAAAATATGGTGACTGGGTGCATGGGCCAAAAAAGGTTGAGAACCACTGGTTTAGACTATTCATGTGGTCTTGTGATCTTCGGAGTGGTCATTCGCAAACAGGAGTTCTCTAATGGTGTAATTTGCAGATGGTTCTTCTTCTGTGTTCTCGTCATGCAGTGTTCTTGCGGTCTCTGTTTGGTTGGTTTCTTTACATATTGATTAATTTGGTTATTTCGGGATTTGAATTTTAATTATTGAGCACAACCCACTACTGGCAACGCTGATCGTATTCTGGTATGAACCTAAGGCCTATCCACATCATACATATGTTGTCTATTTAGATTATGAACAAAAGAGGGGACAGGACACAACCTTGTCGTACTCCGGATCTTATAGTGAAGGGTTCTGAGTTCCCTCCAGTTGCTCTCACTATGCATTCACTGTTGTTGTATAAGCAGCTTCTACATAGGTTTGTTAGATGTGTACTCACTCCTTAAGGATTTTCAAAAGCTTGTTTCCACCTCACACACACAGGGGGGGGGGGGGGGGGGGGGGGGGGGGAGAGAGAGAGAGAGAGAGAGAGAGAGAGAGAGAGAGAGAGAGAGAGAGAGGGGGGGGGGGGGGGGGGGGGGGAGAGAGAGAATGAAATTTCATAATCCACAAACAGATATAAGCATTTGTTACTTTTTATTTCTTTATTCCAATTATTAAGAACACCATTGACTGACACAATTAAAGCGTTAAAAGTGGTCTAACTTAGAGCATGCTTCTTTATGGTGCATTCATTCCATACTGATTCATAGCGTTGTGGCATAAAGTTGTTTAATAATTGACATCTGAGTTTATCTGGGATTATGAAAAATTTAACATAAATACTACAATGAATTTTGAATTCAAATATGCGTTTATTTTAGTTCTGTTCCAGTGCTGAATATATACTAAAATAATACATAATAAATAATAAAACATCGCCACATGCTGGCAGCCGTATTGCGTCATGTTAATGGTGCTTTTCAGCATGTGATTTCACATTTGTTTTTGGAGCTTTCAAGAAATTTGTGTAGTTGAAACTTTCTAAATATGTATTATAATAATTCATTCATTCAGTAGCATGTCCTTTGCAGAACCTCGCTCCCATAACAACCTTCCGGAAAACCTCTCGATCATAAGTAAGATGTCCCACATCCGATACACCCATCTGGAGATCATCCACCACATCCTGCACCCATCTTCTCTTTGGCCTTCCTCTTCCTAGGCATATATCCCTCCATTATTGTTCTCTCCAAACTTTCGTGACGTTTCAAGTGACCAAAATATTTCAATTTTCTTTGTTTTATCGTTTTTAATAGCCAACCTTCATCAATATTCACCTCTTGAAGTATTGATGAATTTGTTCTTTTCTTTACCCAAGATATTCTTAGAACTCGTCTATAACATTTATATTCTAAGGCATTTATGCGCTGCACAGCTTGTTCAGTAAGTGTCCAGGTCTCAAAGGCGTATGTTGCAATGGGAAAGATGCATGCTCTAATTTTTGTAGGTCTGTCCCATTCCATAATTTATTCAGTTGTTTTAGTCTTTGAAGAGCAATTGATAGTCGTCGTTTAATTTCCTTCATTGTGTCACCATTGTTGGTAATCAATGACCCAAGATAATCACAATTTTCCGCGACCTCCAATTTTTCTTCTTCTTCTTCTTCTTTTCGTTCATCCGGAGTGTTTTTTTCAGATGTGATTGCGGTGTGCGTTAGGCACCCTTGGGTCGAAACCCTTAGGTCAACACATCCGGCTTCTGCGTGCATTTTTGTCCAGGTTAGCATTCCTGGGAGACTCTCACTTTTGTGGTACCGTCCACCTCCCAGCTGGTCGAGTTGGAACGGTCGAAGACTTCGCAGTCATCCCTCAAAGGAAGGCAGGGACAGTCCATAGCATTTTCCGCCATCCTGGGTGGCTTCCATAATTGCAGAGCCGACACATAATGCTTTGGTGCTGGGCTCACCGAGGGAATCGTCACGTCCTGCTCATAGCTGTTTAATTCCTCACTTCAATATATTGGGTACCTCGTTAACCCCGGGCCATTCCCGCACAAACCAGACAGGTCTGCAGACGGTATCCACTCAGCGAGTTTTCGACACGGACATGTGCTTGTCGTTGCGCCCGTCAGAGCTGGTCCAGGCACGACGGACATTCGGAAAACTACCTAGTCAGAGCTGTTCCGAACAAGAGCGGCATTCGGAAACTAGGTAGTCAGAGCTGTTCCTAGCACGAGAGACATTCGGACGAGACATTTCACTCGGACGCAATTGCGTAGTGTCAATTTTTAGTTTGCCACCCGTAGGACGACACTTCCGACTTCCGGCGGGCATTTTTTAATGAGGTTAGCCTTCCTCTGGTTTCGAGGCACGTTAGACTGTTGTGATGTCGCCAACATCTCAGCTGGTCAAGATAGAACGATGAACGACATCGCGGTCAGCCCTCAAGGGAAGGCAGGGGCAGACCATGGGCATTCCCTCGCTATCCAAGGAGGCTTCCATAATTGCAGAGCCGGCACATATTGCTCTGAGACTGGGCTCACCCGAGGAGTTGCCACGTCCTGCTCATGGCTGCTTTAGTTCCTCACTTCCATGTGTTGGGCAACTCGTTTGCCACTGATCGCTCAAGCACACACCAGGAACGGTCAGACTGCGAGCGACATCCACTCGGTAAGCTTTTGCTTTTGACTTCGGACCACGCAATAGGTTCGCTCGCCGTGCGTTCCATTTTGCGTCATTGAGACGTTCTTCCACTTTTATCTACACTCTCTATGGGTTAGATAGACAGTTTTCGTAACCATTTCCTTCGACTGGGGCACTTTTCTGACTTTTTGTACTCGCTCACGAGGTACATGTGCTGCCGGCTCAGCACCTTACCTTCGTGCAGCAGTGAACGAGAAACGGCCTGGCCCTATCATCCGGGAATCTCTCATATCCCCCAGCTGAGAGCCTTCGAACTTGTATCAGACCTGAGCATGTAGCTTGCTCAGTATCCCGCCTTTATTTTTCGAAAGGTGGGTATCGGTCCGGCTCTCAGATCCAAGGGTTTGTGGCTTAGAGGCGTTTAGCCACAGCCCTCGTCAGGGAGCCTTAAGCATTTTGTCCGGACCAAGAACTTCTGCCTTCGTGCACCTGATTTAAATGTTTGACTGTTATCCTCAGTCTACCTGCAGAGCAGCAGGTTGTGTCTCTCTTAGTCTGGTCCCTATCCCATGAGCTGTCCGATATGTAGTTTTTTATCCCATCGGCAAGCACATGGGGTCGATGGGACACGCAAACTCCCCCACCACGGCAAGGTGGAGACACATCGGGGGATCAATTTTTCTTCATTAACATATATTTCTTTCTCCATAGTGGTTTTATCTCTATGCATTATCTTTGTTTTTGCAATGTTAAGATACAAGTTGTGATTCTCACTATTCAATTGGGTTGAGGCTATTAGGTTTTCTATACCAGTCTGTGTTGTGGATAGCAATACTGTATCATCGGCATACCAAATCTCTGGTATGTCAAGACCACCGATATTTAGGGCATCATATAGCTCCCTATTTGTATCATCTCTTACATTTCTCATTATATTTTTGGTGTACAGGTTAAAAAAAATAGGGGGACAGCACACATCCTTGATGGACTCCTTGCTTAATGTCAAACCAATCTGATGTCTCCTCATCTATTCTAACCGCTGCTTGTTGGTCTAGATAGAGCATTCTTATGAGTTGTATTACATGTGGTGGAAAGCCCATATTCCTCATGATTTCCCTAAGTTTCTGATGTTGTACAGTCAAATGCCTTTAAATAATCCACAAAACATGAGAATAGGTTTACATTAAATTCTCTGCACTTCTCTATTATTAAACGCATATAGAGAATGTGATCTCTTGTTCCTCTTCTTTGTCTAAATCCAGCTTGAACCACGTTAATTTCTTCTTACATTTTCTTACGAAGTCTTCACATTATGATTTTTAGAAGAATGTTACTTGCATGACTGATCAGGGCAACAGTTCTATAGTTGGTGCATAATATCAGGTTGCCCTTTTTTGGTATTAGAATGAATATAGTTCTCTTCCAAATTTTTGGCCATATATCATATTTCCATATCTTTTTAGATAATGTGTGATAGATGTGTATGCTTTCCCCTCCCACTTTAATTAGCTCAGCTGGTATCTCATCACATCCAGGTGATTTACCATTCTTCGGATTCTTTATTGCCCATGCAATTTCATCTAATGAGGGTTCAGGTTCTGTCTCTGCTGTCGTTGGCTCATGTATCTCATTCATATCATCATTGTCACTCACATCATACATTCCACTGCAATACTCCTGCCATCTTTCTAGAATTTGTCTAGATTCGTTATAATGAATACTTGATGTAATAATATATAATGAATGTTGCCAAATCCTGTACAGGAAGGAATATCTTCTTCTTCTCCTTCTGCGTTCATACGGAATATTTTTTGGACGTAATTGCATTCTGCCTGTTTACAGTAAAACTGTGATATTTGCACCTTTCGTCCGACACATCCAACTTATGCGGGCACATGTTGACCGAGTTAACCTTCCCGGATGTTTTGTAGGATGGTCAACTCTAACTGTTGTGTCATCCCCATCCCAGCTGGTCCATTCAGATCATCTGGAGGATTAACGATCAGCCCTCAAAAGAAAGCCGGGGGAGACCATGGGCATTCCCCGCCATCCATAATTGTAGAGCCGACACATAGCGCACTGGTACTGGACTCACCCATGGAATCATTACATCCTGCACATGTCTGCTTATCCTCACTTCCGTATATAGGGCCTCTCGTCCACCACAGGCTGTTCCTCCGAAAACCAAGAGAGATCAGTCTGCAGAAGGCATCCACAATCCACACAGCGAGCTTTCAATTCGAACTTTCCACATAATGGTTTTGCTAGCCTTCCATTTTGTGCCACTAGGACGCTTTTTCCACCTTTGATGCAGCCCATACAGTGAGTTTTTGATGCACTTTCCACGCAATGGATTTGCTAGCCAAGGTATATTCCATTTTGCTTCACTTTGCCACTAGGGTTGCTAGTCGGCATCATTTATGGTCAGAAATACGACAGCATCTGATCGTCTTCGCGCCTCTGACTTTCGTTCTTGATTAATGAAAACATTCTTGACAAATGCTTTTGCAGTAGCTCATCTTGCTGCGATCCAAGAATTTCACTTCTAACGCTGCAATAAGAATGCCCCCATTTGTCCCTGTTAATCATTACCCCCAGTTCCGAAAACGAACAAAGTAGAACCGAGGTCCTATTCCATTATTCCATGCACCATTATTCAGGCAGCTGCTTTGAACATACTATTTTATTTCAAAGTAAACGCGTCGGCATCTGGGACGCTCAGCGAAGAGCACCCACCGGAGAGGACTGGCAGACGGTAAGGCAGGAACAACGGGCAGTGAACTGGCGCAAGCCAGACCGCCCGCCTACACCTGAGATCCAACTACGAGCTTTTTAACTGCAACAACTTTAATATATGCTACTGGAGCTGAAATTACTGTGGCTGCTGGCACCATACTTGCCCTCCGATAGATCCTCTTTAAAGGGTTTAAGTGTACTCATTTCAATTACGGGGCCTCGATAGAGTCCCGTATTGTTATTTTTCGTCACTACCTCCCCTTGCCAGGAATGGGTAAGTTGCGCACCTGCTGCCTTCCTTGGATGCGGTAGGTGTTTCTCATGCTCCCTCTCCAGAACCCTGATTCCCTGTTACTCGTTTCAAACATGGTAGGCATGTCATGTACCATCGACAATTGATAGGGGAGACATTTGAAAGATGTGTTGCCGACACATAAGGCCATGCAATCAGCACAAAGTTATCCAGAGTCACCAGTGGGTCGTTTAGAAAGCAATGGCAAACTACTGAATGTAAAAATCACCAAGACATCAACAGGAGCTGAAAAATGCTGGTGTTGACAGCAATGTTCTGTAAATAGGATATGCAAAAAAATATTTTAAAATACTGGTTTTTACACATTCTCATTTTGTATTAAGTTTATCCTCAGGATTTTCACGTCTATATTGTTCCATACTTTCAACGATTAGCCAATCATATTTGTTTTTTTATATAACAGTTCATCACATTTGCACAACATGTTTCCCAAAAATATTAGTGACATTTTTTAAGTCATTCAAATTTTGTTTTCTAAATAAACAGTTAATATAAAAATAAGTTTTACCTGAATCCCAAAAGTAGGCATCAATGGGGGGTTTGGAATTCCTGCAACTCCTAACTGCTTATTCTGCAAAAGAACATAGATGGCTTTGTCTTCAGGGCTGTAACCTTGTTATTTCCTAACATTTCACATACTTAGAGCAGTAACTGCTACAGGATTACTTTGACCTTTCTAATAAAACATTGGATTCCACTGGCAGCTGATTATATGACATCACTGCACTCAGGACATTCCCACATGCGCTCCGTCTCCTCGTTCAACAGCCAGAAAAAAGTCATACTGCTGATGGTTTCAACTGCCATCAGACTGAAAGTTCTCCTGGTCTTCACTCTGTTTTGAGATTCTTCCAGAACTCCTGCCGACCCTCAGTCATATCATCTCTCCACATACAGGTTCTCAGTCTGTTCCAGCACTGTCTCTCTCTACCTGATCCCACAGATGCCCGACCAGCTCTCAGCATCAGTTTATAACAACACTTACATCATGTACCATGAGGAGAAGCAAATCAGGTCAGAGTTCATGTCCCGATCAGGGTTATGTGGAGCCATGCGTGCAGGTGGTGGATGAAGTTGAAGAGCAGCCAACAGATAGCTGTAGGTTATGATCTCCAGCTTCACGACGGTAGGCAGAGCTCTTTTTTTTTTGGGGGGGGGGGGGGGGGCAATGGTTATGGTCATCGACCAGTATGGTCACTGCTAGGAAGGAAAGCAATGGCAAACTACTTTCTTTACAGGTGCCAAGAATATCGTGCACTGCAATCTCATTGATAATCAGAGAAACAGCGTAAATGGGTGCTCCATGGGAGCAGCCTCGCCCGGTAGGGGTAGTCATAAGCACCAGGTGACTCCAGACCGTCAGCAGGCGACCGAGTGCAAAAGAGTATCAACATTGAAAGTAGGAACTTGGAATGTAAAAACTATGAGTGGGGATGGAAAATTTGATAACATTAAGAATGAAATGAGAAGACTAAATATTAACCTGTTTAGTATAAGTGAGACCAGATGGACAGGAATGGGCATTATAACATCTGAGGAATATAGAATATTATGGTGGAGAGAAAAAACAGCGAGGAATAGCAATTATAATGGATACAGAGAGATCAAAATAGATCAAAGGATATTGGGCTGTATCAGACAGAGTGTTACTGGTGAAGTTGAGTGGAAGACCTTTTGATGTCAACATTATACAAGTTTATGCACTAACAGCAGCGATGACAGCATTGATTAATTTTATGATTTAGAGAAAGCCTTCAGAAAATGCAAGAATTCTGAAGCAAATATCATAATGGGTGACTTGAATGCAAAAGTTGGAAATCAATAGAACAGATGCATAGTAGGCAAGTATGGACTAGGGGAACAGAATGAAAGAGGTTGCAGACTTTTACAGTGGGAAAAAGAACATGATGTGATTATTGGAAACACCTGGTATCAGCAGCACCCAAGGAGATTATGGACATGGAGGAGTCCTGATTATAAGATCAGAAATCAGACTGATTACATTCTCATTAACAGAAGATTTTGAAATGCCTTAAAAGTCGCAAAAACTATACCAAGCGCAGACTGCTACAGCGACCATAGATTAATCTTAAGCAATTTACATATAGTTTAGACGAAGGATCAACATCACGGCACACGGATGTAACCCATAAGGGCTCTGTTCTACTCTTAACTCAAGCCTTGAATCCAAAGAATCTCAGCTCAGTGCACGAACTCCATAGCACCGGCGAGGATCCTTTAATTTTTACAATTTGCAATTTACATATAAAATTAAAGAAAGTCAAATATACACCGAGAAACACAAAATTAGATCTACAGGCGATGTAGAGAGTGAGGAGATAAAAGATAAATTCAACGTAGAAGAAAAGAACAGATTCAATGCATTGTCCGATATGGAAATATTATTTCAAGACGTCAGTGACCAATGGGAAATATTAAAGAAATCAGTCAACCAAGTTGCATCCCAAGAAATCAGTCAAACAACCATCCCAAAAATAAAGATAATAGGACGCAAGAAATGGATGATGGAAGACATCTTAAAACTCATGGAAATCACAAGAAATAACAAAAATTCAAGGAAAAATATGAAGAGATTCACAGGAAAATTAGAAAGCTATGCAAAGAGGCAAAAGAAACATGGCTTGAGGAAAACTACAGGGAAATTGAAAACTAACACAACACCCGGAATACCAAATTAATGCACAAAAGAATTAATGACATCACTAACAAAAGAACACATACATCAACGGGTTGCCTGAAAACCAAAGAAGGCAACATCATAATAGAAAAAGATCAGATTTTACATGTGTGGTCAGATTATGTGAGAGACCTTAATGATGATACAAGAGAAGAACAATATGATCATCGGAATAATAATTAAGGACCATCAATTTTGAAGTTGGAAGTTCAGAATGCTCTTAACCCTTTACCAGACAACGTCCATTTCCGTCTGGTCGCTTACGGGCAGAGCAGCTGAAACCGTCCGATACTATTATGCATTGTAAAAACGCGATCTCTCTGCATTACGATACTTCCGACGGCTACTTTCGCCGATAGCTTGACAACTTGATAGCTTGGCCGCCATTTGTAAGCGCTTACTATGAATTTGAACGGACTTTTTTTTTTTTAGTTTTCGGGGTTTTTACGCTTAGTTTTTCAAACCGGATTTCGGCGATTCTTCAAGTGATAGCCGAGATTTCGCTAGGTTCAATTTAAGTGACATTAAAGGGCACGAAGTTGACTATTAATCGGAGCTAGATATCAGTGAAAAGCGTTACTTTGCATTAGCAGTCGTGAGTCGGACTTTAAAGAAAGTGATTATGATTCTGAAAATGTGTTTGTAAATTGCCGTATAGATGACGGAAAATCACAAACAATATGCTGTATTTCGTAAATATTTGTGTTCATATATGGATTACCGACAACAATCACGTGAGTAACATATTCTGCATGCTTTTCCCTTCATTGTGTTATTTATTTAACTACAATCGGTTGACTAACAGCTTATTTGTGATGTTTTTACTAGTGCAACCCGAAATTTTATAGAACCTGAAAAAATCTTGCCCGTTCAGGGCTAAAAAACGGACAAGTGTCTGCCCTGTAAAGGGTTAACCATATGAAAACTGGCAAGACCCCGTGTACATATAAAATCACAATAGAAATGATCTTCTTCTTCTTCTTCTGCGTTCATCAATAGAAATGATCAATACCTTAGAAGAATATGGAATAGACCAAGTCACCAGACTGCAGAGCACAATATACGATACTGGAGACATACCTCCTGAATTATGTAAGACTATATTTATTGCAATCCCGAAGAAATCAGGAGCCTTGGAATGTGATTAACATCGAACGATTAGTATAATGAGCCACATCACGAAGATTTTGCTGAGAATTATCATGCAAAGAGTTAGGAAGAAAATACAACCCGAAATAGGAGAAGAACAATGTGGGTTTGTATAAGCCAAGGGTACAGTAAATGCTGTGTATATACTGAGAACATCTGAACGTTCTATAGAAGTAAACAAAGATCTACACCTTTGCTTTATTGACTACATAAAGGCTTTCGATAAAGTGAGACATGTCGACATGATAAGGATGCTTGAAGATCTACAAATTGATGGAAAAGACCGACTTGTAAAAAAAAACATATATTGGAAACAAGCTGCCATAAGAATTAAAAATGAAGTAGTTAGCCTATTAAAAGAGATGTGAAACAGGAATGTGTAATGTCTCCAGATCTTTTCTACCTGAACAGTGAAAATATTTTTAGAAATATAGAAAATATGGAAGGAATCAACATTGGGGGCCGATACATCAATAACATTAGATATGCAGATGATACAGTCTTGATTGCAGACAATGAACAGGACCTGCAAAATTTAGTAGATGTGGTTGATGCACACAGTCAACAACTAGGGTTAGAATTGAATTGTAAGAAGACACAGATTATGGTCGTTGTGGTATGTTGGGGAGGAAGTTGCAGTACCCACTGAAGCCTACCCCGTTATGAAGTCATGCTAGAGTAATGGGACTAATTTCATATGGAGTGGACCGGTCGCTGAAAGCCAAAGTGACCCATAGTAGCTCAGGATATCTAGGGAGGTCCCGGTCATATTGATGGTTCCACTCCAATTTTCACCTTCCCAAAAGGAATAAGGAGAACCGAAAATGTTTAGCTCATTGAACCCCCACTTGCATCCATTTTCCTTAGAAAGTGAAACGGTTACAGGAAATATTTCTTAAATGTATGTAATGTAAAGTTCTCCCTTATGAAACCTTGGAACCTGGGAGCTTACAACAGACCAGGAATTTACTGACTGTTCGGGGTTACCCAGCCACTTTCCGTTCCAAATTCTTCAATGTTGTTTAATAACAATAATTAAACACATATGAAAAGTTTTGGCACATCAGGAGGTACTTGACAAGATGAGGAGGTAAATTAATATCTGCTTATTTACTACAAATCCTGTGGATAAAGAAGCAATTGGTGCATCTTTAAAACATAAACACCACATCAGTATACAGTTTGATGAATCATATTGTAGATCATTTGTACACAACTGGGTTAATGAGTGAGTGAGTTCAAAGAATAACACACTAAGCCCTTCCACAGTTATTCTCCTACCAATGTCTGATCATTTAAATACTTGATGATATAAGGATCCATGTTCTTCTGTAATAAAAGTCTCTAACACTATAGACTTGAGTTTAGTTGTTCTAAAATTCTCAGTCCTTGGTATGTTCATATGAATTTGTCAGATGTTGCCTTTATTCATCTTAGGTTGGTGGTGGTGTGTAGGTATGACATGATGGATTTGATAGAACGTCCAGGTAACAGTTAGCACTTAGATATTCGCTGGAGACATTGGGCTGGCAGTCCACTGTGAAATGTATATATTTTATATATTATATATGTTAACCATATTGAGTACATATGTCGACTCTCGGAATAACAAATTCGGGGAAGCTGACCAAACTCTGACAAAGTATCGATTTCCCTAATCTCTTCCCAGACTGATGATCATTGGCATTATTGTTCTGGATTCGTCCATCTTTTCTTCACCAGCCCTATCCTTCCATCTATTCTGCAAACACCGTCCTTCCTCACCATTGAATTGTGAGGGCACCAAATTAAAATACTCCGATATGGAAAAACACATATAGTCCTCACGGAATTTTAACTTGAATGTGCGCGTTTAGGCCTTGGGCTATCCCAGAAAGCATTTGGGCACGCCACAAAGGTTACCCCTCTCCAATCATCTTTTGAGTTTCAAACGCTGACCTGCGTGTCAAGTGATGGCAGATCTATTTTTAGAGCTGATGTGATCAAGGGCGATGCGAAAAAGTGCGAGGCATGTTCTATCGTCCCATTTATGAGTGGTGGTGCAACTTAGCGAATGATGTGTGATAAAAAATGTCACAGTCGTCACTGGGAAGAAGGAAATACCACAATGTAATTAATGGGCATATTCTTAAGCAAGTGAATCGGTACAGTTATATTGGAACAGTCATAACATCTGATGGGAGACGCCTTGAAGAGATTAGAACAAGAATAGCCATTGCGAAGGTAGCCTTTTGCAAGATGAAAAACATACTGACCAATAAAAAGATATCAATTGAAACGAGAAAACGAGTGTTCAAGTGCTACATAGAACCTGTACTTTTGTATGCATGTGAAGCATGGACAATGAGAAGTCAAGCTGAAAAACATTTGATGGCTATGGAAATGTTTCTGAGGAAAATGCAAAGAATACCATGGACAGACAGAAAAACCAATGAACAAGTCCTTCGAGAAACAAGCACAGCACATTTACATTCAATATTGGAACGAATAAAAACCAGCAAAGGCAGCATTTCATAAGATGAAGGGTATTAGTAGCAATGTCAAAGGTCGGCATATCCTAACATGGGTGGGGGACAGGGTGACCCTAATTAGCATAAAGTTTCTTGCGACATCCAGTTTATGCCTGGGGTTACCCATGTTTGTTTCTGATTGGATGTATTCGGAAATAACCTGTTAAACTTCACGGGAAACCACTCTAAATATATGTGAAGAGTTTCAACATTGCCAGCTTCGGCCTATGTTGGGAAAAAAATTTTTTAGTATAGCCAGTATAGTCTAAGATTAGTGCAGCAAAGCCAGTCAGATTGAGAATAAAACTGAAATAACACATCCATTTGGCAAAATTCTATCTATGGCGACACCTATGCTATAGTATTTATTACAGCCGATCCTTTGTTTATTTTATAATTTAAACAGACACAGAGAGACTCGTGCTTTGTGCGATGCTTTCGGCAGGCTGCCCTGCAGAAAGACACTGAGCCATATGGGATAAAACCCGGTTCAATGAAGTCGATCATCTCGATCCTGTCGACATTCTATCGAAAGAGGAATGTGACTTTTACTTTCCTGTTACCAAAATGCACAATAAAGTATATATCTTGTCAGGTTTGTTAGCGATGTGACATACTTTTAATGAATAATAAACAATTGGTGGCCATTTTTAATTGTTAATTAGGTCATGGCACATCCTATCGAAAAATAGATAATATGTCAAGTTAGGCCTTACCACCCCAGACGCAATGATATATGGTACTATGTTGTCCGTTTAAAAATAAACAAGCCACAGTAGTTGAGGGCAGAATGTCTCAGCTTCCAATTTATTGAGCCATGATAAAATGTCCCTCATTTCTTAGGACCTCTTTACACTTGCTGGTTGTAAATTACGACACACAAAAAACTCATAACTCCGCTTAGAATTAACGTATTAGAGATACGGTTGGATTCATCTTGTCAAGCTGTATCCAACTGTGATGATTTCATTTCCATTTTAAAATATTCTCTATATATGCTATTATTGATTGATTGATTGATTTAGGAACCAACATCACAGCATTCGGGGCATTCCCATAAGCACTCCGTCCCCATCCTCAGCAGCCAGCAAAGAGTTCCAACACCAATAGTACCAGTAGCAATCTGATTATATGACCGCCTCGGCTTTCCTCTGCTATTATTAGTAGCAATGTCAAAGGTCGGTATATCCTAACATAAGTGTGGGGGGGGGGGGGGGGGGGGGGGCGTGACCCTAATTAGCATAAAGTTCCTTGCGACATCCTGTTTATGTCTGGCGTTACCCATGTTTGTTTCTGATTGGATATATTCAGAAATAACCGGTCAAACTTTCGGGAAACCACTCTGAAAATTGCATAAGTGGCATGTCTACTAAGATTGCAAATCTTTGTCGCTCAAAGTTATTTCTCTGTGGAGTTAAATTCGATAGTTGATGCCCGGTGCGCTAATTTGTCTTATAACTCACATTTCATAAATATTAAAAGACTTTTTATTGCATTGCTTGATTCTCCGTTCAATTTCTCATATATGTGAAGAGTTTCAACAATTCTTACTTTGTTAGGAAAAATTTTTTTAGCACAACCATGTAAATTAGATGTGGCAGTCTTAAGACAAAATTCAAGGTGGCGGCGCCCATACAATAGAACTAAACTATAGTGGACATGTATTTATTAATTTTATTTATAATTATAACTGGCAATTTTAACTACTAAAATTAAACAGAATACAAGTTTCATTTGTAGCAGTAATTTATCTGTGTACTTGTATAATTTTTCAGCATTTGACATGACTGAAAATAATTTTGAAAGCCTGTTATCAGATACGTCTGTTGTAAACCTGTAAGTGTAAGGAGTACTTTTTTTTTAGCAGCGCACCAGTACATAATTATTTAGATTTAAATAAAATACTATGATATAAGTATATGTAATCACACGACTTAAAAACAATAAGGCAACTGGGGCTGATGGAATTGCTGTTGAATTTATAAAGGCAGGTGGCCATGCATTACATCTAAAGCTATACGAGCTAATAATAAAAATCTAGAGGACAGAAGATTTACCCCATGACTGGAAAGAGTCATTATTGATACCTATCTTTAAGAAAGGAGACAAGTTCCAATGTGAAAATTATAAAGGAATATCACTACTATCCGCAGTATTACTAAATAGACTAAAACCATATTCAGAAGACATATTAGGTGACTACCAGGCGGGCTTTAGACAAAACAGATCAACAATAGATCAGATATTTATCTTACGGCAAATAGCCGAGAAATATTGGGAATATAAAAGAGATCATAACATTTTTGTGGATTTTAAAAAGGCTTATGATAGTTAGTTAGTTAGTTAGTCGCAGTTCCAACTTCACAGCAACGGGTCGTCCCCATTATGCTCCGTTCCTGTGCCAGTGAATATCACACAAAACGCTCCCCACTGCCCAATGTGAAAAGTGGAAAAGACAGGAGTCTCGACAAACAACAGCCCGCACAAATACACTGTGCATAATGCCACTACCAGAATGTCAACACACCAGTCCCCCACGAAACACCCAGTTCATCTCTGATGGAATCGGCTGTCATTTTCCTATCTGAATGTTTCCTAGCTGTTCACCCACACAGTCCACGAAAATACAGTTCATCGCTGATGGCAGTGACAGTCAACCAGAAGCCCAGCAGCCACGCATTTCTGCATAAGGCAAAAACCGGTCAACTCTGGGACATAGCCACCTGCCATCACTCCGAACATGCATTCACGTTCCAAAGAACCTCAGGCAGATTCAAAAGCATTTCACACGAAACTCACAGCTCACAGTGTCGCGCCACGCACCCACTCAGTAGCAGGGCGACGGAACCATCAAGCCGCCGTAGTCGCCTCTTACGACATGCTTATGATAGTGTCCATAGGAATAGTCTATGGAATGCTACGCAGAAATTTGGAATACCAAGGAAGTTAATCAACATGACCAGACTATGCATGGATGATACTTATAATATAGTAACATATAAAGGCAGGAAATCAGACCCTTTCCAAATAACATCTGGCTTGAAACAGGGTGATGCACTATCGCCGTTACTCTTCAATCTGGCTCTAGAGAAAGTTGCAAGGAAGGTAAAGGAGGAATGTGATATTGGAGGAACATCCAAGGTGCTTGGTTATGCAGATGATATAGATATTATAGGGGAAAATGAACAAAAGACATTAGAAATATTGATTCACTTAAAGGAAAAAGCCCAACAGATGGGGCTGGTTATCAACCAAGATAAGACTGAATATATGGTAATTTCAAGAGAAGGAATGGCTAAAAACTCTGGCCACATACAAACAGATAATATGACCATTAAAAGAACGGAAACATACAAATACCTGGGTACAATCTTCAACTGCTCCAACATCATAAGGGAAGAAATACAAACTAGAATCAATTCTGGAAATAAGATATACTATGCACTACAACATCTACTAAAATCAAATGCGCTATCTCGTAACACCAAAATCACAATATACAAAACACTGATTAGACCAGTTGTGCTGTATGGCTCTGAAACCTGGAGTATAACGAAAGGAGAGGAAGCCTTGTTACAAACCTTTGAGAACAAAGTCTTAAGACGCATCTTTGGACACATTAAGGATATACAAAGTGGAGAGTGGAAAAGAAGTAACAAAGACATTTATGATCTGTTTAAGTCCCAGCTAATCACTGGTATCATGAAGGCTAATAGATTACAATGGCTGGGGCATATAAAAAGAATGGAAGATAATAGGGAAACAAAACTCGCTTACACTCAGGAAATAAATGACCGTAGACCCCGAGGTAGTCCAAGAAGACGGTGGAAAGATAATATATATACAGACCTACAAGCACTTGGAATCAACGACTGGCAAGAGAAGGTCAACCAGAGAGACGAATGGAGACGGATTATATCTGTAGCAAAGAACCTCAATGGCTCGGAACGCTGAAGAAGAAGAAGAAGAAGAAGAAGAAGAAGAAGAAGAAGAAGAAGAAGAACTATGATATAAGTTATGGTTTTTTTTTAAAGTTAGTATTTAATTATTAATTGCTCACTTTTAGATACAAAACAGTGTAATTATTGAGCAGAAGTAGAAATCAATTATTAGCGAATATTTACTTCTTTTTTTTTTAATGTAATATTTTAATAATTAATTAACTGGTGCTTAATTTATGCAGCAGTTACAAACTTATTTACTTACATTAATGCATGATATTTTATCAACAAAATAAAGCTGTCGCAATGCTGTTGGTACATTAAGACAATATGAGTACATTTTCATAAATTGTTCTTTCACTAACGACGAATATTTTCAATTAATATAAATTGGCAGCTATTTTTAACTGTTAATTAGGTCACAGCACATCCTGTCGCAAAGTCTTAAAAGTCGAGTGCATTTTTCTCAGAGACATGGAGAGACTCGTGCTTTGTGCGATGCTTTCGGCAGGTCGCCCTGCAGAAAGACACTAAGCCATATGGGATAAAACCTGGTGCAATGAAGTCGATCATCTCGATTCTGTCGACATTCTATCGAAAGAGGAATGTGACTTTTACTTTCCTGTTACAAAGATCCTTAGCGACTCAATGAACATGATCAAGAGGATAGAGGAGGGGTCGATCCGAAGAGAATGGTTGCTGCCTCTGAAGCGGTCTCGGCTGGAAAAGATTAGTTTCATCTTCGTGCCAGGGCATGCGGGAGTACAAGGAAATGAGCGGGCTGACAAGCTCGCAGGTGAGGCTACTGTGGAGGGCGGACGCGCCATGGACCAGGCTGACATTCTGAATGCTCTAAGAGAAGTGAGACTTTTGCGAGAACCAAGTGATGACTGTGAATCTACAACAATGGCCAGACTGCGAGAGCAGCAAATTAAAAGAGGGGTGGCCAAACAAGAACACTACACAGGAAGCCAAAGAAGATTGATAAACCAACACAGAACTGGCGTCGTTAGCCGCTACACGCTGCGGGATTTGCTGAGGGGATCCGAGCACTTATGGACTGAATGGTTGAGGTTCGATGTGCAACGAGGATGATCTGTCGACTAACTAACTTAAAGTTAACTATACAGGCATCATTGAGGTACCATTAGATTTTGAATTTCAAGGCCTATCTACTGTCGTGCTCTCATTTGTAAATACTCAAAATTAAATTGATGATGGGACTCGTTACTAAGTACTATTACTACTAACTATTAGTATAACTATTACTATACTAGATTGGCGGCGCACGAGACACAGATCAGATGCGAGTGTAACCTAACCAATGTCATAATGATTATGATAATCTATGGGAAGAATACCAAACCATGTTACAATTATTTATGATGTTAATTAATTAAAGCTAACACAATGAAACAAATACGTAATTATGATCACTTACTTAGTTTAAAATTAAGAGAGAACATTTATATTTCTAACAACAACAAAAATAACCGTCACGTACCGCCATATTGAAGAGCTAGAGACATTAATTGAATAGAATTAAATGTTGCCAGATATTTCAATATTTTAAAGCCAGATCAGCACTGTCCAGCAATATTTATCATTTTGAGTACGCATACAAACACAAAATATTCGTAATCTTCTTCTTTCCCTAGCTTGAGATTTGTCAATGTTTGTAATGTTGCCTCACAACAGAATTGATTAATGCTTAAGAAGAAAATGGAACAGACAAAGTTACCAGACTGCTGACAACCAGTGTTGCCATTTTGACGCTTTTCGCACCAAATTTAGTGCTTTTTCAAGCCATTTAGTGCCAAAATTTTCCATTTAGCGCAGCCGCGCTAAGTGCTTCACAATTTATTTTTGGTGCTTTGTTTTTTTTTTGGGGGGGGGGGTAAAAATTACTTTAAAAATCATTTTGGGAACACCAAAAAAGCCGAAAATGAACTGAAGCGAGAGAATAAAACATTATTAGTACATTACCGCGCAATATTCACGTAACTTAACTCCCTTTAATACGATTTAGTTGAAGTGAGTGACTGCAACGCGCAGGCAATATGCAATGCGTTAAAAGATTGTTTAAACAAGAATGGACTTGAGTTGCAAAGACTAGTTGCACTCGGCACTGACAGTGCATCTGTCATGACAGGTGTAAACAATTGAGTTTATACACAATTAAAATCCGAAGTTCCTCATCTGGTACTAGTTAGTTGTGTATGTCATTCCCTTCAGCTGGCAGTGTCACAGGCTGCAGCTGCTTGTCTTCCCAGGAACATTAGAGAAACATTTAACTGGTTTTCTCACTCAAGTCTTCGTCAAGCAAAGTACAGGGAGCTTTTTACTTCAATAAATGATGGACAATATCCGCTGAAGGTTGTTCAATTAGGCCAGACACGATGGATGTCCATTCAGTCTGCTATTGTCAGAATATTCCAGCAGTGGGTCGAGCTCAGAACTCAATTTGATATAGCAAAAGTCAACGAGCGCTGTTATACAGCAGAACTTCTAAATTCTATGTTTAGCGACATGAAAAACTATGTGTATCTCATATTTCTCAAGCATATCCTCGGAGAAGTTCAAAGTGTGAATAAGACATTCGAAGCAGATATACAGGATCCAACAAAACTACTCAGCGATCTTGTCCAACTTACTGATTCTATCAGTTCAAAGATTGCTATTCCTGGGGACAAAAATAACAACAGAAAGTGATGCTATTCAAGATTATTTAGATTCTAATCCCAATCTAGGTTATGAGTTTGAGAAAGAAATAGCAGGCTACTAGGTTTCTGGTGAGAAAAAAAATTCGTGGAAGGTGCATCCAGTTTTTAATAGAGCTGTTGACACAGCTGCTTTTACGTTTTCCCGATAACGTTCGAGTGTTGCAGTCCATGTCATGTCTTAGTGGAAGTGAATGTCTACAACCAATGACGCCCTGTATATTGGATCTTGCTAAAATGTTTGTAGAAGATGCAGCTACTCTCACCCGCATCGATTTCCAGTGGAGAAAAATTCATACAGGGATGCCACAGGTGAAAATCATTTCAAAGATCTTACAGATTTAGCTTTGCTTGCTTGCTTGCCTGTGTTCGCTGGCTGTGAACTCCAGCGCTAAGTCCTGTCGGATGAAGACATCCTGTTGTCCAACATCAGTGTGATGTCATACAGGACCTGAGGTTTGCGTGAGTATCCGTTGTCCCATGTCTGGCTTATTGGTGTGCAGACTGGTGGTTCCTCGCCGTGCAGGCAGACACTCTCCGACTTCGGAGGAATCAACGATCCTACTGACTTTAGCCAGGACCCCAAAGGGACAAAGTTGCCCAGGACGCTCGGCGAGGACGCGTCAATAGGTCTTGACCAGTATAGAACTCAGCCCTTGTGCCTTGGAAACACCTCTGCTTCCCTCGATTTAGCTTTAACTGTGCTCATTTTACCTCATTCTAATGCGGACGTGGAGCGTATTTTCAGTCAGATGGGAGTTCTTCTTCTTCTTCTTCTTCCTCTTCTTCTTCTTCTTCTTCTTCTTCTTCTTCTTCTTCTTCTTCTTCTTCAGCGTTCCTAGCCATTGAGGTTCTTTGCTGCAGATACAATCCGTCTCCATTCGTCTCTCTGGTGGACCTTCTCTTGCCAGTCGTTGATTCCAAGTGCTTGTAGGTCTGTACATGTATTATCTCTCCACCGCGAGAGATGGGAGTTATAAAATCAAAATTGCGGAACAGACAGCATCAAGAGTTTGACAGCTGTTTTGACTATTAGATAAGGAATGAAAAGATATGGTAAATGCTGTCATGATTAAAAACTACCTAAGGATATTCTACGAAAAATTGGATCACAGGAGGCATATACACGTTTCTTTCAATTATCCTCCTCCTCATCGTCATCATCGCAGGAGCAAACACAGCAGGAAATAGCTACAGAAACTGAAGAGAAACTGGGATTTGGCAGATCTGGAATAAACTTCATTCTAATATTCAGTGATAATAATAAATTATAATGTGCTACTTTATAAAATTTTGAATGAAAACCGTGAGTGCTTGTTTTAATGCTTTCCCAAAAAAATATTATTGCAATTTAGTGGGGGGAGGTGGTGTTCTGGCTCGAGAGTAGTTCTGATTGGGATTTGGCGGATCTGGAATTAACTTCATTGTAATATGAAGTGATAATAATAAATTATAATGTGCTACCTTGTTACATTTGTAATAAAAACAGATGGTGCTTTTTTTTTTTTTTTGGTGCTTTCCAAAAAATTTTGGTGCTTTTTGGGGTCGATTTTGGTGCTTTTTCATCAAAGGGAGATGGCAACACTGCTGACAACAATATATGATACTGGAAATATACTTCATGAATTATGTAACTGTATTTATTGCAATCCCAAAGAAATCAGGAGTCTTGGAATGTGATCAACATCGAACAATTACTACAATTAGTCACATCACGAAGATTTTGCTAAGAATTATCATGCAAAGAGTTAGGAAGAAAATACAACCTGAAATAGGAGAAGAACAGTGTGGGTTTGTAGAAGGCAAGGGTACAGTAAATGCTGTGTTTAAACCAGTGCCAAAGTGCCAGATGAGCAGTCAGACTTGCGCAAAGTTATAATCACATTGATCCGGGAGTGCAGGGAGTGGCCAGCAGGGATAATGCTCGCCCGGGTGATGTGATTATCTACACGGATGGTTCGGTGTTGAGAGGTAGGAGAAGTGCCTGGGGATTCTTAGCAAAAGCTAATGGTCGATGTTTGGTGCAGGAGAGACTGGCGTATGATGCCACAACATCTAGCTTAAGAATGGAGGTGGAGGCGGTCAGTGCAGCTTTCCGCTGGATGGAGAACATGATACATACACACATTGTGATTGTGACTGACTCAGAAAGCATGCTGAGGAGGGTGAGGACAGGCAGGCCTCGTGCAGAGTGGCTTCCTTCGCTTCGGAGGTCATGGGTGGCAAGCGTCACCTGGATCTTTTCTCCGGGGTATGCCGGTGTGCTGGGGAATGAACAGGCGGACATATTGGCTAGCTCGGCAAAACTTGGTGGAGTATTGATGCATGACAAGGCAGACGTGGTTGCGGCCTTGTGGGAGCACGTGTACACCTCGGAGGAGCAAATGGATCACCATAGTCTGGTAAGAATGAGGCAGCGAGGTGTGACGAGGGGATCTACCAGTATCAACCCCAGCAAGGAATGGGTGCCTGTGTCTCCAGCTTTTAAGTGCACCTTTTCCTGCATTATCACACTTGACAGACGAAGCAGAGAGCAGAACCCTGCCGCTGTCATTGCAGAGGTCAACGCGCCCATCAATGAACACTCAGACAACCCCGAAGTGCTCATCTATACAGATGGATCTGTTATTAAGCAGAGAAGTGCGTGGGCATTTACATCCCGTTCAGCAGGACGAACCGTTCTTCTTCTTCTTCTTCTTCTTTGCGATCATCCGGAGTGTTTTTTTAAGATGTGATTGCGGTGTGTCTGTTATGCGCCTTTGGGCCGAAACCCGTAGGCCAACACAACCGGCTTCAGCGTGCTTTTTTTTACCAGGTAGCATTCCTGGGAGACTCTCACTGTTTGCGGTACCGTCCACAACCCCGCTGGCCAAGTTGGAACGGTTGAAGACAACGGTCGTCCCTTAAAGGAAAGCAGGGACAGTCCATAGCGTTTTCCGCCATCCAGGGTGGCTTCCATAATTGCAGGGCCGGCACATAGCGCCCTGGAACTGGGCTCACCGAGGGAATCGTCACGTCCTGCTCATGGCTGCTTTAATTCCTCACTTCAATATATTGGGCATTTCGTTCCCGCACAGACCAGACTGGACTGCAGTCAATATCCACTCAGCGAGTTTTTCGGACATGTGCTTGTCGTTGTGTCCGTCAGAGCTGTTCCAGACACGTCGGACATTCGGAGACTACCTAGTCAGAGCTGTTCCGAACAAGAGCGGCATTCGGAGACTAGGTAGCTGTTCCTAGCACGAGGTAAGACTAGTTAGAGATTTTCCGGTCACGAAAGACATTTCACTCGGACGTAATTGCATAGTGCCATTTTTATTTTGTCGCCCGTAGGCTGACACTTCCGGCTTCAGCGGGCATTTTTGATGAGGTTAGCCTTCCTCGGGTTTCGAGACTCTTATTTCGACTTCCACACAGCAAGCTTTTGCTTCGGGCTGCCACGTAATGGATTCGCAAGACAGGCGTTCCATTTCGTGTCAACGAGACAATTTTCCACCTTTGACTACACTCACTCCATGAGTACGGTTACAGACTATCTACGGGACGTGCGACCTAGGCGTGTTTCACCCTTTTGTACTCGCTCACGAGGTAGGCTACATGTGCTGCCGGCTCAGCACCTTACCTCCGTGCGTCTGTGGGCGAGTAACTGTCAGGCCCTCTCATCCGGGGATACCTCATATCCCCCAGCTAAGAGCCATTGAACGAGTATCTGCGCCAAGCATGTAGCGTGCTCAGTACCTCATCACAATTTTGATGTAGGTTTGTGTCGGCCAGGCTCTCACTTCCGGGGGTTTATGGCTTAGAGTCGTTCAGCCATACACCTCGGATGGGAGCCTTAGAGGTTATGTCCGGACTGAGATTTTTGGCATCGTTTGTCTGATTTTGACTGCTATCCTCAGTCTACCTGCAGAGCAGCTCTTTTGCCAGTCTGTCAGCCTCTTCGTTTCCAGGTATACTGCAATGTGATGGGATCCACTGTATTACAACTTTTTTGGATTTCTGGCATAGACCATAGAGTGCTGCTCTTAGGTCAGCTAGTTCTGTGCTGTTATTGCTCTTCAGTATTGAGACAGCTGACTTTGCATCTGTGAAGATAGCTATTTGCTTCTCTTTATTTTCCTCCATCAGGAGCATTTCTGCTGCAGTTTTCAGAGCCTCTACCTCCGCTTTGAAGTTACTTGAAAATTTTCCAGTTGCCAACGTTGTCCTCCAAAATTTGTAGTTCTTCATTCCAGTATGGTTTGTAATTTTTCCTCGCTCCTCTTGGAATAGACTCAGTGGCCGCCTGTATTATTGCTCGGTTTAAACTTTCCACCATTTGCTTCATGTTGCCATATCGTGTATTTATGTTTTCGCAATATTTGTCTGTTAGTATGGCAAATCTGTCCCAATCTGCTCGTTTGTAATTCTAGCGGGGCAAAGGCTTTTGCTCCTGTGGAACACACTCCATATTCATTACAAGCTTGATTGGTCTGTGGTCACTACCTGCTAATTGGTCAAGCATGGGCAAGTTATGAGAAGAAAGGACTTGGAGAATTTTGAGACAACTGGCAAGATCGAAGCGAACAGACCAAGGGGAAGACCGAGTAGTAAATACCTGGATGGCCTGGCCACGTGGCATGGTCGAGACAGAAACATGGAGCTGATCCACGGCTCTGGTGATCGAGTGAGATGGCAAAACATGACCGCCCACGCTTATCGGCATGGCACATGATGGATGGCAATGTTGTCGCTTGTATGAACTTCGCTTCTTTCTTTAGTCCACCCAGTGGTCCATAGAGTTTATCTTCCACTGTTGGTTTTTTGCCTCTGTTCTTCATCTTCTTTCGTTCGCCTGAAATATGTCTATAACTGCAATGTTGTCTCTTGTATCTTCTTCTTCTTCGTTCATCCGGAGTTTTTTTCCAGACGTGATTGCGTTGTGCCTGTTTGCAGCAGAGCTGCGTTCTTGCGCCGTTAGGCCGACACATCCGACTTCTGCAGTCATTTGTTGACGGGTTAACCTTCCCGGGGGTTTCGTAAGACGTTTGACTCTCATTGTTGTGGTGTTATTCCCCCCATCCCAGCTGGCCCATATAGAACAGCCGAAGACATAACGGTCAGCCCTCAAGGGAAGGCAGGGGCAGACCATGGGCATTCCCCGCCATCCAAGGAGGCTTCCGTACTCGCAGAGGCGACACATAGCACCCAAGTACTTGGCTCACCCAAGGAATCGTCACGTCTTGCACATGGCTCTTTTGCCAGTCTGTCAGCCACTTCATTTCTAGGTATACTACAATGTGATGGGATCCACTGTATTACAACTTTTTGGGATTTCTCACATAGTCCATAGAGTGCTGCTCTTAGGTCTTCTAGTTCTGTGCTGTTTTTGCTCTTCAGTATTGAGACAGCTGACTTTGCATCTTTATTTTCCTTCATCAAGAGCATTTCTGCTGCAGTTTTCAAAGCTTCTACCTATGCGTTGAAGTTACTTGAAAATTTTCCAGATGCCACTGACTGTGTTTTTTTCCCACTCCATTTTTTAAATTTAGGAGAATTCCTCCTCCTCCATTTTCTATAAAATTTTTGGCTGATCCACCTGTATATGCATAGGTCCAATTGATACTATGGTAATGTTCTTTTGTGTAGTTTAGAGCGATTTTTTTTCTTTCCGTTTCATTCTGAGTGTTCTTTTTCTCAATACCAGGAATGTTTTCTATCATTTCAGGCAGTTGCTGCTGTCTTCAAGCTGGGAACTTATGTGCATTGTAAATGGGTTTGACTGTTGATATTTTAAGTATAGGATCAGCCCTAATCTTTTGTTTTGTAATTTCTACAAAGTTGCTACGCTTCAGTTTTCCCTTTCCAAAACCATTAAAACCGTTATACATAGAGTGGTCTGTCAATATTCTAAATTTTTCTGCTTGTTGCTGGGCTCTGCTACCTCTTCTATCCTGCATTGGTTGTAACAAATGATCTTTTCTAGATCATTAATGGGCGTTGTCTTCAGGCTTCCAGTTATGATTCGCATTCCTTGATTTTGGACTCTACTTATTTTGTTAAAGTTTGACTTAGCTGCTGTTGCCCAAGCTGCAATGCCATATTCCAGTACTGGCCTCACCCGTCCAGTATATAACTTCTTGAGAACTTTCCCCCACGTTGTACCAGCAAGCTTTTTCATGATTGCCATTCTTTGCCTTGCTCTTGTTCGATTTGTCTCAACCTGTGTCTTCCATGTCAGGCGACGATCAAAGGTGACTCCTAGATATTTTGGATTTTCTTTATGGCGCAATATTTTTCCATTCAATACCAGCTTAGGTTGCTGAGTTTTATTTGTGAGGGAGAACACTGTACATGTTGTTTTCTCCTCACTTATCTTCACTAGCCATGATTTTGACCATTCTTCTAGCGCTAATAAGGCTTGCTGTATTCTGCTGTTAGCTGTACTAATATATTCTTCAGATGTCCATATGGTTAGGTCATCTGCAAAGGAGGATGTGTGTACTCTGGTTGGAAAAATTTCCGTGATGTCATATATATATGACCCACAGACTACACAAGTCAACCCCCACCTCCACGTGGTGCAGACCGGGCAACCATGACCGCGAGGTCATGGGCTAACGGGGCTATGGCTCGCCATAGGGGATGGACTCCCTGTGGTCAGATTATTGTCCTAAACCTGCGACTGGCCTAGCAAGCCGGCAGGGGATCTTCATACTGCTCGTAGAAAAACTAAGAAGTATAAACGGACTGACCCAAACGGCTATCGACCCGGCAATGTTAATGGACTACGAAATAGAACAGCGATTCAAAAAATAGGCACAATGAACGTCTGTGGTTTCAATAGTAAAGAAGAAGAGCTTATAGAAACAATGGAGAAGAGGAAAATTTGACTGATGGGAATAGCTGACACCAGAACAAAGAGAAAGGATGTAAGGAGCTCCACCGCAGTTACACGTTTGTTTACTCTGGAGTAGAACAGCAAGAAAGGGCAAGACACGGTGTGGGAATAATCATCGAACCAAGGCTAGCAAGAGGAATACTAGAAATAAAATATATAGCAGAAAGAATCATAACAATGAGAATAAAAGAACAAGCAATTACAACATATGTACATATATACGCACAATGTAATGCAAACAATAATGAGCAAGAATGCGAGGACTTCTACGAAGACATACATGACGTGCTAAATAAAATAGATAAGCAGGACAACATCATAGTTATGGGAGACTTCAATGCAAGACTAGGACATAACAGAGTGGGCATAGTAAAACATCTGGGAGCATTTGGAGATCAGCAAAAGGAAAGGAATGATAATGGAAGTAGACTGATAGAGCTTTGCAGCCAACACGACCTCTATATAACAAACACATTCTATAAACATAAAGATTCACAAGTATACACCTGGTATAAATGGAACGATCTAGATACTAAAAGCCAAATGATTTTATATTAACAAGAAATAACAGAAAGAGGAATATATTAGATGCAAGGGCAGTACCCAATTTCAGTATAAACACAGATCATAAAGCAGTCGTTGCCACAATAAGAACCATCAGAAGAAGAAAACAAAGAGCAGGAAAATACATGCCATGCGAATCAGTAAACTTAAAAAACCTTAAAGACGAGGCAGTGAGGGAAAATTATGAGAAAGAACTAACTGAACTCTTTGTAAAATTACCTACAGAAAGAAAAACAGTGGAAGAAGAATGGGAGATGTTCAAATCAAGCATTTTAAATACTGCAAAAATAACACGTGGAACCACGAAAAAACGCAAAACACGGATAAAGAAAATAACACGTTGGTGGAACGCAGAAGTAAAGGAAGCGGTAAAAGAAAAAAAGGAAAAATATAAAAAGTGGTTGAAGAGCAAACAGGAATGTGATTACAGAGAATATGTTGTTTGTCCATCAAGAATGATAATGACCATTAATTTCATGCAGTGGGGTTGAAGGTATGGAGCCGTGGGTTCTAAGATGGCTGATAAGGCCTATTTTGGCTCAAAATGTTCTTTGACAATGTGGGCAAGGAATGCTTGACGTTTCTGGAGGAGGATTTCCTGCAGTGGTTTTTCTGTCCTGCCTTTTCTTCACAGCTCTTGCAGTACTGGTTGCCTCACATATGACTGCACCCTTGCGTAATGATGCTCGCCACGAATTTCGGTCTCTGGCTGCAGTCTCCCAGGTGTCATGATGAATTCCACAAGCCTTCAGTGAAATTTTCAGAGTGTCTTTAAAGCGTTTCCTCTGGCCACCTTGGGAGCGTTTACCACAACGCAGTTCGCTGTAAAACATTCGTTTATGGAGCCTGTGATCTGGCATGCGAGTCAAGTGACCATCCCAGCGAATCTGATTCTTCATCACTAGAGTGTGGATACTGGGCATTGATGCTCTTTCTATGACTTCAGTGTCTGGAATCTTGTCTTGCCATTTAATCTTCAGTAGCTTCCTTAAGCAGACTGTGTGGAAGTGGTTTAATTTCCTAGCGTGTCGATGATAAACAGTCCAGGTTTCACAAGCATATAGCAGTGTGGATAATACAACTGCTTTGTAGACTTTTAGCTTTGTTTGCAGGCTTATTCCAGTTCTGTCCCATACATTCTTGTACAGTCTGCCAAAGGCCGCACTGGCCTTGGAGCGAGATATAGAGAATATAGAGAATATAGAATAGCGAGAAGACATGTGAGTAGAATAGTAAAGAGGGAAAAACAAAAAGACTGGGAAGAGTATGGAGAAACCCTAAATAAAAACTACAAGGAGGCAAGGAGAACCCTTTGACCCAACTGAAATAATTAACAGCGAAAATGGAGAACCAATAAGTGAACAAAAACAGATCCTAATAAGATGGAAGCAGTATTTCAAACAACTTCTCAACATCCCATCAGATGTCACAGGAATTCAAGAGACCTACCCAGACGTCACCGAAGAACTAGAACCAGACATACTAAAAGAAGAAATTATAGAAGCCATCAGATTAGTCCCATTGAACAAATAACCGGGACAGGATGAAATACCAAATGAACTAATTAAAGCAGCAAGAGAAGTAGGAACAGCTTGGCTACATAGACTATTCAACCATGTTTGGGTAGAACAACAGACACCACGAGACTGGGGAAACGCCATAATTATCCCAGTTTGGAAAAAGAAAGGCAGCAAAAGAGACTGCACACAATTCAGAGGCATTTCACTGTTGAGTCATACTGGGAAAATATTTTGCAAAATTCTTGAAAAAAGATTACGAACTACTTTAGAACCCCAGCTAAATGAAACGCAACTTGGATTTAGGAAAAACAAAGGATGCACAGATGCCATTTTTGCTCTTAGACAACTTATAGAAAAATCAATCGAATTCAATGAAACACTCTACTTAGCCTTTGTCGACCAAGAAAAGGCATTCGATAGGGTAGATAGAAACAATCTGTAGGAAATCCTTAAACAATATGGAGTGAGTACACATCTAACAAACCTATGTAGAAGTTTATACAACAACAGTGAATGCATAGTGAGAGCAACTGGAGGACACTCAGAACCCTTCACCATAAGATCTGGAGTACGACAAGGTTGTGTCCTGTCCCCTCTCTTGTTCATAACATATATAGACAACATATGTAAAGAAACCAGCCAAGCAGAGACAGCAAGAATACCGCATGACGAGAACACAGAAGAAGAACCATCTACAAATCTAACCATTAGAGAACTCCTGTTTGCGGACGACCAAGCACTAATAGCAAATTCAGAAGCTGAATTATAAGACCACATGAATAGTCTAAACGAAATGTGTAGGGAACATAAAATGAAAATTAGCACAAGCAAAACAGGGGTAATGGCTATAACTAAAGAAGAAAAAACAACAATTCACCTAAATGAACATCCCTTAAAACAAGTAAAGAGTTTCAAGTACCTAGGAAGTATAATATCATCAAATGACAGATCAGAAGACGAGATCGAAAATAGGTGCAAGAAGGCAAATCAACTCATTGGACAAATGGCACCAATACTAAAGAACAAACATGTATCAATAACTACTAAGAAAGCACTTTACAATACAATCTTCCTACCAACTTTGTGCTACCAATGCCAAACCTGGACAATGACAGAAAAAGAGAAAAGAAAAATCACAACAACAGAAATGAGATTCCTGAGAAGAATACTCAACGTATCAAGAAGAGATAAGATCAGAAATGAAGAAATCAGGACTAAAGTGGGGGTTAAAGCAGCACTAGATTTTATTAGAAAGCAGCAAGTCAAATGGTTTGGCCATGCAAATAGATTACCAGTCAACAGCATGCCACAACAAGCATTGATGTACAGACCAGATGGAAACAGAGGAAGAGGCCGACCACGTAAACGTTGGACGGAGGGAATAGCAGAATCCATGGGAATGTCGATATACGAAGCCCACAATCGGGCACTCTCACGAAGTTTATACTTCACCTCGACACCGCAAGGTACAAGAGGAACATGATGATATATATATATATATATAATATATGCTAGGAATAACGTTGATGAAAGAACTCCTCCTTGGGGGACACCTTGCTCCAACAGCATCATTTTGCTGATTTGTCCGTGTACTTTTGTCCTCGCAGTTCTGTTCTCAAGGTAGTGATCCATTTATATATTTTGCCACAAATATGCATTTTTTGCAGTTTCACTTTCAGTCCTTCCTTCCAAACTTTATCAAATCTATAACTGCAGTGTTGTCTCTTGCATGAATCTAACAGTCTATTTTAGTTCAGTCAGCGGTCCATAGAGTTTATCTTCCACTGTTGTCTCTCTAGTCCAGAAGGTTCGCCTGGATATGTAGTAGTTTGGGCAGTCCTGGAGTATGTGATCTGCTGTCTGCGACGCCAAACCACATATGCACATTTTGAATTTTGTATACATCAGTTATCAGTTATCAGTTATCAGTTGGGGTATCTTCGTTGCGTATCTTTGTATACATGTGGTTGCGTAATCTATTGTGTCCTGTTCTGAGGCGCAGAATAATGACCTGTTCTGGTTTGTCCATAACGTGGTAGTCATCTTGAGTAGGGTTTGGCGGCCTTCTGACTGATTTGATCATTCTTTTCTTTTGGTGGTATGTAATGGGTACATCAGGTTGTTCTTCTTTTGCTCCTTCCTTAGCCAATCTATCAGCTCTGTCGTTTCCGGGTACTCCACGGTGGAATGGTATCCACTGTATGGTGACCTTATGCTGTCCTTAGAACTGGCAATTTCAAAGACAGGAGCGCCTCTATTACTGATTTTGCATCTGTAAATATCACCACAGGATTGTGTACCATGGCTGTTATTTTGTAATTTCTCTGTTTCTATCTTAATTGCCTCGATTTCAGCATAATAGTTATGGCAGTACTTTCCTGCTGTTGGAACTCTGGCCGTCTCCCTAGTATTATTTGGGTTTTCTATTCCAAAAGTAAAGAAAGTGGGCCGTAAGACATGGATGACTGAAGAAATTTTACTACTAATGGAAACAAGAAGACAGAACAAAATTAATCCTGCCAAATATGAAGAAATTCACAGAAAAGTCAGAACCTTATGTAAGGAGGTAAAAGAAACATGGCTTGAGAAAAATTGCAGAGAAATTGAAAAACAACACAACAGTAAAAATGCGAAACTAATGCACAAAAGAATCCAGGAGCTTACTAATAAAAAAAAACACGTACATCAGCAGGCTGCCTAAAGACAAAAGATGGAAGAGTCATAATAGAAAAAGATCAGATTTTACATGTATGGTCAAATTACGTGAAAAACCTTTATGACGATAACAGAGACGAACAGTATGATGTTCAAAATAATAATGAAGGACCAGCAATTTTGAAGATAGAGGTTCAGAATGCTCTTAACCATATGAAATCTGGCAAGACCCCCGGTTCAGACAGCTTCACAACAGAAATGATTAATGCTTTAGAAGAATATGAAATAGATAAAGTTACCAGCCTGCTTAATACAATATATGATACTGGAAATATACCTCAGGAGTTATGTAATTCTGTATTTATTGCAATCCCAAAGGAATCAGGAGCCTTGGAATGTGATCAACATCGAACAATTAGTATAATGAGTCACATCACGAAGATTTTGCTAAGAATTATCATGCAAAGAGTTAGGAGGAAAATACAACCTGAAATAGAAGAACAATGTGGGTTTGTAGAAGGCAAGGGAACAGTAAATGTTGTGTATATACTGAGAACCGTAATTGAATGTTCTATAGAAGTAAACAAAGATCTACACCTTTGCTTTATTGACTACACAAAGGCTTTCGATAAAGTGAGACATGTCAACATGATAAGGATGCTTGAAGATCTACAAACTGATGGAAAAGACCTTAAACTTGTAAAAAACATATATTGGAAACAACAAGCTGCCATAAGAGTTGATAATGAAGTAAGCCAATATCAACCGATTAAGAGAGGTGCGAGACAGGGATGTGTAATGTCTCCAGATCTGTTTTCCCTTACAGTGAAAGTATTTTCAGAAATATTGAAGATTTGGAAGGAATCAACATTGTGGGACGATGCATCAATAACATTAGATATGCAGATGATACAGTCTTGATTGCAGACAATGAACAGGACCTGAAAAATTTAGTAGATGAGGTTGTTACACAAAGTGAACAACTAGGGTTAGAATTAAATTGTAAAAAGACAGATTATAGTCGTCACTAGGAAGAACGAAATACCACAATGTAATATACAAGTAAATGGGAATATTCTTCAACAAGTGAATAGGTACAATTATCTCGGAACAGTTTTAACATCTGATGGAAGATGCCTTGAAGAGATTAGAACAAGAATCGCCATGGCAAAAGTAGCCTTTAGCAAGATGAAAACCATACTGACCAATAAAAAGATGTCAATTGAAACGAGAAAAAGATTGTTGAGATGCTACATAGAACGTGTACTTTTATATGGATGTGAAGCTTGGACAATGAGCAGTCAGGCTGAAAAACATCTGATGGCTGTAGAAATATGGTTTCTGAGGAAAATGCAAAGAATACTATGGACAGCCGGAAAGACCAATGAACAAGTCCTTCAAGAAACAAATGAAGATCGTAAACTGATTAGAGACATTAGACGTAGACAGTCACAATTTTTTGGGCATGTAATGAGAAGAAATGATTTGGAGAACTTAGTGACAACTGGTAAGATCGAGGGGAACAGACCAAGGGGAAGACCTAGAAGCAAGTACAAGGATGGCTTGGCCTTGTGGCATGGTCGAGACAGAAACACGGAGCTGATCCACGACTCTGGTGATCGAGTGAGATGGCAGAACATGACCGCTCACGCTTACCGGCATGGCACATGATGGATGGATGGATTCTATGTACTGTGACAGGATCACCTTGGTTGTTGTGAATGAACACAAGCCCCGAGGTATCCCTAGCACTCACGTGTATACTGACCCCAGGGGCTGGACAGGTAGATACACTATAACTCTGCTACTGACCCCGTTTAAGTGTGATGAGTCTACAAGCCCCTCCCAGATTTTAGACCTCTACTATCTACCCTCTACCTGGTGACAATGAACACTGAGGCATCGTCCGAGACCACACTCAATAACTGTATAAAAGCACTTGTCAACATAAACAAAGTTTATTCTACCCTAAAGAAACAGAAAGGAATTGAACGCCCTGATAGAATACAATCTATTTACAATACAGAAGATAGAGTAGAGACAGAACAGAGATGAGTCCATATTCGTCCTCAGGCTGAGAAGTAGATTTGCTGTGTGTGTTCCGTCCAATCGGTCCGGCACTCACCCGGCTCCCTCCCAATATAGTTGACTGGAACCTTGGAGACCACTCCGTCCCAAGAGCTCGGATCGGCAATCAATGGAGTTAACCACTCGGACCACAGCTGACTAGATGAACTTCAAATCAGCAATGTCACTATGATTGATTGATTGATTGATTGATTGATTGATTTAGGAACCGACATCACAGCATTCGGAACATTCCCATAAGCGCTCCGTCCCCATCCTCAGTAGCCAGTGAAGAGTTCCAACACTAATACTTCCAGTAGCAATCTGATTATATGTTCGTCTCGCTTTTCTTCTGAGCGTCGATCGTCGGCCACCCTCTCACATCTCGCTGTCTCATTCTTACCAGACTATGGTGATCCATTTGCTCCTCCGAGGTGAACACGTGCTCCCACAAGGCCGCAACCACGCCAGTCTTGTCATGCATCAATACTCCACCAAGTTTTGCCGAGTCAGCCAATCTGTCCGCCTGTTTATTCCCCAGCACACCGCCATACCCCGGAGAAAAGATCCAGGTGATGCTTGCCTGTCCTCACCCTCAGCATGCTTTCTGAGTCAGTCACAACCACAATGTGTGTATGTATCATGTTCTCCATCCAGCGGAAAGCTGCACTGACCACCTCCACCTCCATTCTTAAGCTAGATGTTGTGGCATCATACGCCAGTCTCTCCTGCACCAAACATCGACCATTAGCTTTTGCTAAGAATCCCCAGGCAGTTCTTCTACCTCTCAACACCGAAACATCCGTGTAGATAATCACATCACCCGGGCAAGAATTATCCTGAATTAGTTGCTGAATTTCCACTTCTGTGGCCCCTGCTGGCCACGCCACTCGCTGCACTCCCGGCTCAATGTGATTATAACTCTGCACAAGTCTGACAGCTCGGCTGGCATTCTGACACACTCCTCTGCTAGCCTGATGTTCTCCAAGGGGCACACCTGTCTGATCGTATCCTCCGCCTGAGCCATCCATGATTTCCCTCTTATCAGTCTCTGACCCTTAACTACGCCCAGCGCCTCATGCAACGCGTGATCTGTGTCTGCAGCTACTCTGAGGTATGCCATCGCCTGCACCACCTTGTGTCTACCAGCAACAGTAGGCAGACCAAGGATGTAACGCATATACACTACTGGAATGTCTCTGGTGCATCCCAGAATGACCCGCATAACTTCGTTCTGTATGCGCTTTAATTTCACCAGCTGACTCTTTGAGACAGTGAGCAGTCCTAGTCTATAATCAATCACTGAGAGGATCAAGTGCTGGTATAGTGTAAAGAGCAATCTCTGCTCTGTGTCCATTGCAGCCATAGTTTTAAGTGCATTGAGTCCCTTTTGAGATCTTGTCACAGCCGTCTCCACATGGTCCTTGAAGGACAGGCTCCTGTCAAATGTGATTCCCAGATACTTAAGTTTGTTCTCTCTGTTGACGCTTCTGCCATCTATCGTGAGGCTTGGGGCATCATCTTTCACAATCCTGTTGTCCAGAGAGCACCACAACACAGCCGCATTTTCTGGGTGGATGACAGCACTCATTTCAGTGCACCAGTCAATCACTTTGTCTACTGTCACCTGTAGCTCCTGGGCTGTTTGATCCCTATTTCTCCCCTGCTTGTATGCAAGAATATCATCTGGAAATATTAGAATCCTTCCAACCCCTGGTGCTTCTAGGTATGCAATCTTGCTCGTATACACATTAAAGAGCACCGGTGAGATTGCAGATCCCTGTGGCAGTTCCGGGGTTAAAATATGTGGCTCTGAGTTCTATGCACCTAGACGGAGAGCAATACGACGAGAATGCAGGACGGCTTTAAAAAAAAAAAAGTCGACACGGTCGACTTCATTGCACCGGGTTTTATCTCATATGGCTCGGTCTCTTTCCGCAGCACGGAAAGCGTCGCACAAAGCACGAACTCCGTAGCTTTTAGCGACGACCCACAGGAGTCTCCGAAACATTTAACTCGTAAACCGAAGGGTGCGGCCCGGAATCGAACCCACAACCTTCGGAGCACGAGTCAAACGGTTTGACCACTTCGCCACAGAGACTCCCATGCAGGACGGCTGCCTGGTTCACCAACCAGGGATTGACCGCCTTCTCCATAAGTGCGGTAATCAAAATATCATAGCGAACTCTATTGTACGCATTCTCGAGATCAAGCGCTGTCGCCATCGTTTCTTGTCTACTCTGGAACCCCTCATAAACGTCAAAGGTAAAACTGGCTGCATTTGATCAGGTATCTTTTCCTGGCCTGTAGCTCCCCAGGCCTCTTGGAAGAAGCCTCCCCCTTTCCAAAAACTCTTGCAGCTTGACAGCGACTATCGTCTCTAAAACCTTCCCAAATGTATTTTGAAGGGTGATGATCCTAAAGCCGCTAAGCTTTGACTAATCCTTGAATGGTTTTGGGAGAGGGATGAGATAGCTATGGAACCAATCCCGCGGTACTGATGCTGTCCTAATGCTCTGATTAAAGCAGTCAGCCATCTCCTTTAGGCTACATCGCTCAAAGCCTTTATGTGGCCATACCTGACACCATCAGGCCCTGGTGCCGTGTCTTTTGCCTTTTTCAAAATATGTTTTGTCAAATTATTGTACGTTCTTGGCCTCTGTAGCACATCGCTTGAAAGCCTCCACCTGGTCTTTCTTGTCATTTTCCGCTATGTCCACTTCCTCTCGTGAGCTTCGGGGTGTCTGTCGCACTTTCCTTAGCTGCTTCACTGCAGCTCTCTTTGCTTTCCACGCATTGTCTACTTCTGGGTTCCACCATGGGGGCTGCAAAAAAGGAGTTTTAACAGTCCCGTTGCATGCCCCCTGTCTGAGGCGTCCAAGAAGGCTGTCGGTCCTCTCATACCGGAAGGTCTTGCGTGCTCTCTCAGCCTTACCTTTCCTGGACTTAGAGATCAGGACTGAGCATGGCATGTGATCACTCCCATGTTCATTCAAAACAGTCCACTTTACATCAAGAACTAATGACTGGGAGACAAGTGCCAAATCAATAGCAGTATCTGCATCGCCAGGGCTCATTGCCATTCTAGTCGGCCTACCATCATTTATGCAGACCACATCGGAGTCCACCATGGCATCCGCAAGTGCAATTCCTTGTCGGTTTTCTCCACTACTGTCCCAATCTCTGTTCCTCGCATTGAAATCTCCACATATGAGTAGCCTATCATCTGGTAAGTCCTCTAATTCCTTAAGCCAGTCCCATTGTTCCTTTCTGACAAAATAGTCCAATGTGGCATATACATTTATGATGTTCCAACTTAGGCCACCAATCTCCATTTGTATACCCTGGACCTCTCTTGCACTGTGATTCCACTGGCTCAAGTCAAGTGTCACGTGCTTCACTCCTTTCTTCACCAGAAGACCTTGCCCATGTCTCTTTTGCCCAGTGGGGTTTATATAACTGACGTACCCAGGGCAATGGTATTTGTCTGTATTTAACTCCTGGAGCATGAGGACATCAAAATCATATATTAGCCTCTAGAGGACCTCTCTGCCTGGCACTACGACAGTTCCAGTATCCTACTCTTACATGGTTGAAACCTAGTCTCTCCACTTTTCGTCTTGTTCTCCTGGCGCCTGCCCTCCTATGTCTATGCCTTTTTCTCACACCATATCCTCGCCTTCTCCTCCTCACTCTCTCTTCGCTAGCCACTGAAAGATGTGTCAAGCGTAGAGCACGTCACTATGAGTCACTGGCTAATGACACTAAGACAGTTCTCATAATTCAGCCTCTACCCTGAGGTGTCCCCAGGTAAACAATATTGGCATCCATAGTTGTAGCAAAGATCAACAATATGGTGATGGACTGTAATAGCTTACCCCTGGTTGGGTAATGTAAAGTTTCTGCAGCAAGTTAAACACTAATATCTATACACTCTGGCAGATGATGTCAAAACAGCTGTAGAGTCACGATTGACCTGACTACCTCGGAGTCGAGTCCCACATGATCATCAAGTTTGGTAAACAGTGGTGACTGAAACATGTCACTGTTCGTTGACTCTGCTGACAAGCAAGTTCTGTAGCACACCAGCTACACGGCAATTGTTCAATGGATCAGTAATGAGCTGAACCTAATGTACCTGTAGGGTCGTCGTAACCATTATACGCCCAATTGGTGTGGGTCTAGTGTTGAACTGTCACTCTTTAAGACGTAGTTACTGCACCTATGTTCATACAGACAAGTACTACCAGGTATTTCCCGCGTTAGGCGAAATTAACAACGTCACTGGAACTGATGTGCTCCCAGAGCTGTGACTCTACCCCACCTTGGCAACTCTCCATGGAACGAGCATATCGTCATCTTCCCACCGTAGTTCAGTTGTAGATTAACATACACAGGCATGATACCTTCAGGTTGTGGAACAAACCGTATCAGAAGTAGTGTTACACCATAGTTCATAAACAAACCTCATAGTTCACAATCAGGCGTGATGATTCACAATCAGGCATGCTAGGTTCGTAAACAGTCGCTCGCCCTTACATACGTTGCGGTTTCAGAAAACAGGCATCCTGGTTCATCAACAGGCAACACCTGAAAGGAAGAGCGGTAGGTGAGAGTATTCGGTGCCAACATTGGCCCACATGCATCAAATCACTGAATAAACAGCCTTCAGCAACACTAATTAGTTTTCATCTTCTTCTTCTTCTTTCGTTCGCCTAAATTATGTTTATAACTGCAATGTTGTCTCTTGTATGAATCTAACAGTCTTTTTTAGTTCATTCAGAGATCCATAGAGTTTATCTTCCACTGTTGTCTCTCTAGGCCAGAAGGTTCGCCTGGATATGTTGTAGTTTGGGCAATCCTGGAGTATGTGCTCTGCTGTCTGCGACGCCAAACCACATGTGCACATGGCTGAGTCACCAATCTTGAATTTTGTATACATGTGGTTGCGTAATCTATTGTGTCCTGTTCTGAGGCGCAGAAGAATGACCTGTTCTGGTCTGTCCATAACGTGGTAGTCGTCTTGAGTAAGGTTTGGTGGCCTTCTGACTGATTTGATCATTCTTTTCTTTTGGTGGTATGTAATAGTCACATCTGGTTGTTCTTCTTGTGCTCCTTCCTTAGCCAATCGATCAGCTCTGTCGTTTCCGGGGATTCCACAGTGGGATGGTATCCACTGTATGGTGATCTTACGATGACTGCTAAGTTCAGAAAGTAGTGTCCTCAGAACTGGCAATTTCCCAGACAGGAGCGCCTCTATTACGGATTTTGCATCTGTCAATATCACAACAGGTTGTGTACCATGGCTGGTATTTTGTAATTTCTCTGTGGCTATCTTGATTGCCTCAATTTCAGCATCATAATTATGGCAGTACTTTCCTGTTGGAATTCTGGCCGTGTCTTTAGTGTTATTTGGGTATTCTATATACACTCCCGCTCCTCCATTTCGAACAGCATTTTGTGCTGACCCATCTGTGTAGACTCGGATCCAGAGGTCCTGTGGGTATTCGTCATCAAGGAAGCTGAGAGTGGCTGTTCTGCGCTGTACACTGTTCTGTTCTTCCTTGTCAAATATTCCTCTCACTTTTGACTGGATTAGTAGTGATATTCTATGTTCATCTTTCCACGGGGTTCGCTCTGGAATAGTTGTCAGGGGGATATCAACTGTGGGAAGATCGATGGTTTCTCTGCAGAGTTGTTTGGCCTGGTGAATGAAACTACTGTAGCAGAAGTTGGGTATTAGGTGGGAAAAGGCTACAGCACGATTGAGCATCGGGATGGAATGGGAGGAGAGATGCTCAAGTCGTGACGTAGTTTGTTGTGAGGAGTTAGTTTACATCTAGAGCCAGAGCAGAGAAGACGCCATGTTGTGTCCAGATTGTCATCAGTAAGAAATAAACAACATTTGTAATAAACCAGAGAACTTGTTACGCCTACTCTGTTATAAAACCATAAATGGTGCCCACGACTCAGGATCGGAACTTGGAGAGTTGCGGAATCACAATACGCTGTCCAACGTCGAAGTAAATTACAACATTTTGAAGATCTTGTTCCGATCACGTCAATTACCCAGAGACAGAAATACGGCACGGTTTTAAACATGTATTGAACGCAACAACGAAATTGAAAGATGGCCTCTACGTTGTTTGTGAGAAGTACAGCAACCAAAAGCCCGGCTAGGGGTGGTTGTCTGTAAATATTTCCAGAATCTTCACTGTACGGACTTGCTAGATGTACGGGCAGTCGTTGTCAGTTAAAATATGAAAGCCAGCTGAGCAAAAGAGTGAGAAAGAGCACATCTTGTTCTGGATCAATTGAAATAAGAGGAAAAAGAAACCTTCAAGATAAATCGAATCAAGTAGAAACAATTTACTATCAGAGCAGTTGTCTACTTCTCGTCAAGATTTCCTCGAGCGAACTAAAGGCCGCAGAATCATGACCTTGGAGTTTTGAATAAACAATCGCTCAACAATAAGCTCAATCACTAATTTGAAAAATAAGAGGAAATGAAAACCTCATCAAAAGTAGCGATATCGCCAGGGAACTCTCGGAAGTGGGAGGGGCAGACTGGGCTGCTGACCTACTGAAGAGAGGACCCAAATTATCGCTTACCTGAAGTACACCGATTCTCAAGACGTCGCTTTGATGTGCCCTGTTATCGGGTGAAAAGAAGGTTCAAGTCTGGTAGGGACCCAACCAGGGGTTGAAGTTACTGAGGCATCCGAAGAAGAAACTACCTGAAGGGCGGGATCACTTGAAAGAAGAAACTACCTGAAGTGCGCGATCGGTTCCAACTAACACAGACTCCTAGCGTTTGAGTTCTACCTGACAGCGAACATAGAGGAATACAGGAATACGTCTTTCTTGGATCGGGAACAGAGCGTAGAGTAATCAGTAAACCCTATTAACTGGTTGAACTTGGTGTATAAGGTAAATAAGGTAATATTTCTTAAATTATTTGATTACAATTGTGAAATTGATTATTTAGTCTGTACAATAATATTTCAGCATGACAGAGCAAGATTCATTAGCACAAGTGTTGACGGGAGTGGGAACAGTGATAGATAGATTTAATACGGTCATGAAACAACAAGGAATGGCAACTGAAATTGTTAAGTTTAGCGGACAGGCAAGAGAGTTTAAAAAGTGGGTAACTTCCATAGAGAAATATGCGTATTTGGTGTCTGCATCAGATGAAGAGAAGGTGAGACTTGCTTATCAGGCAGCAACAGAACCGGTTTCAGATTATATCCGAAGGAAATTAGAGGCTAGAGTAGATGAGACGTGGGAGCAGTTCAAAGACGACCTGGCCCATAAGTACGCAGAAATAACGGATCCACAACATGCGTTTTCGGTGTTGAGACAGTCTAAACAAAACACTGGAGAGACGGTACAATTGTTCAGCGATAGGTTGATTAACTTGGCTGAAGAGGCATTCTTGGGACAGAATGTACGAGGAGAAGAGGTGGAGAGGATGTTAGTCGGGATTTTTGTAGATGGCATAAAATCCGATGGACTGAAGTTTAAGTTGATGAGAGAAAACCCCGAGAGGTTGTCACAAGCTGTAGATATTGCAGTACAAGAAGAAAATTTGAGACGTAGATTTAGATTGAGAACAGGACGAGAAATAGGAACTAGTCGAGAAGATAGAATTGAGGAGCCTATGGAGATAGGACAAACAAGGTTCGGATGGAATAGGAGAGGAGGCGTACAGACGTTACAAGGTAGTAATAGAAGTGCTTATGATGAAAGGAGACAAGTGAGATATCCTACCAGTGAGACAGTGGGTAAAACGAATAACACAAATATAGTCTGTTGGGTTTGTGGTCAACGCGGACACGTTTCTCGTTTTTGTGGTAACAGGCATGTCCAGTCGAATACACCAAGTAGAAATGGCAATAGCAGGTTAAATAGGAATGTTGAAGATAGACTGTCACCGCCTCACCTTTAGAGATATTATTTAGAGGGCTGCAACTCCAGCCCAAGGGATAGAAGAGAGTCACTCAGAGCCCGAGTAATCTAGAGCCTTCTAGAAGGACTGGTCATTGAGTCCAGGGTTCCGTGGACACTGATGTGGCCCGCCTATTGCGGGGTCCACGAGGAACTCGGACAGAGTTATCACCCGTGTCGGATTGGGGCACGTGTGGACCGGCAGAGGACAGACGGACTTGAGAGAGGCAACAGGGCCTGCCTTTGAGGGACTCTATAGATATCAATAGATATATAGACATAGGCTAGATAGTTTGCTAGACTGTTGTATGATACCTATGTGTTTGATGTTCACTATCTGTGATATGTAATATAGCGCGGGTCTGTTTACCCACTGCGCCAACGCATACTGTATATGTAAATACAATAAATATTCGATCTCATAGCGAACAGATTTATTGTTGCCTGTATGAACCCAAGTTTAGTTACCTAGATACGAGCAAGACGATGACAGGCTTTTTGGGGGCTAGTTTTCCGGTTTTGGCATAAAATCTATTGTGAAAGAGCTATTAATTGCCATGTAAAATTACTTAATTGATCATATCACATTAATTTGTTTAAATCAAAAAAAATTGTTAACTTTACAAGTTTACAAAAATTAGTAGCTATCTAGCGATAAAATAGAATTAATCTGAGTCCCTCAGCAGCGTCACAGCAGTGTCTTCGCAGTGTGCCTCATTATTGTTATTCTGTAAACTATTTTTGACATGACTGTGACATGTTTTGACCGTTACTAATGTTTTCTCACTCTACGAGCAGATTGTTCCGCAAATAGTGCCGCGTGCAACCCATGTAACTGTTCCAACAGGGACGAGAGTACAAGACAACATCGAGTTCTCTGATTGAAAGCTAAGTTTCATGTCATACCCATTGTAACTCTAAGCTGTACTTCTCATCTTTCATCAATGTATTATGTTGTTTCATATTGAGTTGGTTGCATATTCATGACCTTGTCACCAACATAACCTTGCATTTTGATTTACACATTAATAATTAAGGGAGTTAACCAAATTTTCGACTACACAACATTTTTTCTAAGGGATTTAACTCTATAAACATTACAAACAAGTAAAACACAAAATGTCTAGCTTAGATAAGTGCATCGAGCAAGGAATAAAATTAGGTTATAAAGAAGAGAAACTGTCAGAATGGGCACAGAAAACGCACGCAGAAAACATTGCCCGTGAAGAAAGAGCGATAGAACGAGAGGAAAAGAAATTACAAATGGAGGCAGGAGAAAAGAAAATGCAAATGCAGATGCAGATGGAGGCAGCAGAAAAGAAATTACAAATGGAGCTCGACGCGGCGGCCAAGCAAGCCCAATTGAATGCTGATACACAAGTAAAACTAAAACAAATGGAAATTGAGTCCAACGCAGAAATATCGATAAATAAGCTAAGAAGCAAAGAGGAAGAACACAAATATAATAAGTATAAAGGCCTCGTGAAGGCGTTCTGCTCTGGAGATTCCATCAGCGCCTACTTGGAAAATTTTGAGTGTCTCATGGCCTACCATAAGATCATTAAATCAGATTGGGCATTTATTCTAATGAGAAACTTAGCTCTTGAACCACTAAAAGTAACAGAGACAGTACCACAGGAAATGCGAAAAGACTATGATTACTTAAAACAACGCATTCTCCAACATTTTTCTTTAGATACTGCAGGTTATCAACAACAATTTGCCAAATTATCACCACAACCAAACCAAACCTTTATAGATTATGTCAGTACAGTCCAAGACGTGTGCACAAAATGGATCAACTCGGCTAAAACCAACAATAGCCATGACAAACTTAAAGAGCTTATTATTATAGACAAAATAGTTAGCACCATCCCCACACCTTTTGCCAAGTTCTTAAAACAGATGGACTGTAAAAGTATTCAGGAAATCGAGTCCAAGGGGAATGCATTTTTCACAGCAAATAGAGACATTTTTCAGCTAAACATAAGTCATAACGATACAGCAGCAGCAGTAGTGAACACCAAATACTCCAAACAAACAGAGAGTAAATTCAAACCTCGCTCCAATGTCAGTAAACTAGTTAAATGCCAGTATTGCGGTTTGAACCACGACAGTTACTCTATGTGCGACAAATCGCCGAACTACCCTCACCACCTCAAGATGATGGTGGAGAAGCAGAAAACCAAGCGCAATGCTTACCAGAGAGCGGTCAAATGTTTTTTTTTTGCCGCAGTTTTGGCCACTATAGTCGCGTTTGTGATGGCCGAAAGTTATTGAAACAGGCCAATGCAGCACTAGTGGAAACGTCGTCAGACGAAGAGAGTGAATCACTGAATGATTGTGATAATCAACACGACAATGAAAGCGAGCTTGGAAATGCTGTACAAATGATTGACACCATTACAGACAGTAAGTGTAACACCTGTACGAAGTTCCAACTTGACACAACATTACTATGTGGCCACACTATCCCTATTTCAAATGAAACAGCCAACGCTGCTTTGTCATCTACAGGTAAGCTAGTTTTTTCTACAGGGTTTGTAAACAACAAAAAGTGCACATTAATTCGGGATTCCGGCGCAACGCTCTGTGGGATAAAGAAAACATTAATAGACACTAAAGACTACACAGACAAACATGTGACTTGTCGCACATTCTCAGGTACTATAGAGAAATACCCCCTTGCTCTGGTCGAAATTCGAACACCGTTCATATCAGGACAAGTATTGTGCGCAATCCTTGAAAATCCAGTCGCTGATATTATACTTGGGAATTTGCCCAACATACGAGCATGCTCTGAGAAGGAAATCAGAGAGTGGGAACATAAAAACGGTATCCACCCCACAAACAGCGATGCTATAGAGAAACACCATTCATGCTTGTCTCAATCTGCCAAAAGACCAAGGGAGACAACCACTGAGGTAATTCAGAAAGAATTCACCGAGGTGTACAATGCAGGGGCGGTCGAATCTGTGAGCGATACGACCAAATTAAAACCTCGAATTGAGGATGCTACCGATCTACCAAGTACCGAGCCTGGAGATGTGCAACAAAACACAACACACAAATGCAATAACACGACAGACAACCCATAAAACCAACACTGACCAACTGCAGGAATCATTAGAAATAATAGCACCAAACGCAAATAACACTAATTTTGGGAACGAACAGAAAGCAGATCCTACTCTGTCACCATACTTTAAGTTAGTAGGACTAAAACCAAAACTAACAAAGAACGCATCGTGGACATTTAGGCTACAGAACAATATCTTAACTAGATTTTACACAACAAAGCAGACCACGATACAGCAAGTAGTGTTACCACAAGCACATCGAGACAAAGTTCTAAAAATAGCCCATGACTCCCCTTTTGGAGGTCATATGTGGTATGAAAAGGCCAGGGCTAGGGTCCTGACCCAGTTTTATTGGCCAAAGTTTTGCCAAGATATAAAAACCTTTTGTAGATCTTGTGATATATGTCAGAAACTGGTGAAAAAGGGAAAAAACCCTACAGCAGAAGTCCAATTAACGACAACTGCCTCGAGGCCTTTCCAAATCGTGGCAGTTGACCTAGTAGGTCCGTTGAATCACATTTCAAATAAAGGGAATAGATATATGTTTACTCTTGTGGATGTATGTACGAGATGGCCCGAAATGCTTCCATTAAGATCTATCTCCTCTAAGGATGTGACGGACATATTATTAAATATTTTCTCCCGTTTTGGCTTCCCGGAGAAAATAATTTCTGATAGAGGAACCCAGTTCATATCGAATGCCACCCAATCAGTAACTAAGTTACTAGGCATCAAGCAATGTTTCACCAGTCCCTATCGACCGGCATCAAATGGCATCTGCGAGAAACTAAATGGGGACCTGAAACATATGCTATCTAAAGTGACAGCTGAAAATCCAGCCGATTGGGACATACTTCTCCCAACGGTGCTGTTCGCATATAGAGAAGTCCCACAATCAAGTACAGGGTTCTCTCCCTTCGAATTGATGTATGGAGCGAACCCAAGAGGACCTCTCACCATTTATAAAGAGATCATATCACAACCTGTAGATATCCAACTTCCCATTTCTACCTATGATTTGGTCACTGATACCAGAGACAAAATCATACGTTCCTGTATATTGGCCAGAACATCACTACAGGAGAAAGGTTTTAAATACAGGCAGTACGCCAACAGAGGTGCAAAAACAATTGTGCTAAATCCAGGTCAGGATATTTTACTACTCCTACCTGACAAAAGAGATTTGCTGTCAACCTCTTGGCAGGGACCTTTTAAGATCATTAGAAGAATTTCAGAAGTAGATTACGAAATCTCATTAAATGGAAAGCTGAAAATATTCCATGTAAATATGTTGAAACCATATTATGCTAGACAGGACAATGAGACAAATGAAATGACTCAACGAACTGGTGACGGAGACGAAATGACAATTTCCCAACGAAATGACACCTCGACAAACGAAGCATCGTTAACGACACACTCTTACGACGACGAAAACGACGAAGACATATGGACATTACCGACAATCTGTGATATCGACAACGACGACAAATTTGACGACATATTGACAACGATTGATCTCAACGACGACGACAATGACATTGAAGACAATTTACAAACAGTAGCATCTGTGATAAATCAGACAGAAGTGGACAACACTGAAATCCCTGTACCAATCATGACTGACGACGGAAGTATAAATGACATACATATCTCTGACACTTTGACACAACAACAGCGACAAGACATTTTGACTATCCTTGACAAGTATAAATCTATCTTTTCTAACAAACCTGGACGCACTGATAAATTAACACATTCAATTGTGCTGACAGATCTGAGACCGGTCAAATGTAGACCATATTCTATTCCTCTCCATTACAGATCTAATTTAGATAAAGAAATTTTAGATTTAGAGAAGAATGGCATTATTCAAAAATCGATGTCTCAATATTCTTCACCGATTGTTCTGGTGAAAAAGAAGGACCAGACAATCCGCTTGTGCATCGACTATAGAGTATTAAATACAAGAACAACAACGGATGCAGAGCCAATGAACAGTTGTGAAGATCTTATCTTAAATATGGCTCAATCATCCTTATTTTCCAAGACCGATTTAGCGAAAGGATATTGGCAAGTTCCACTACACCCTTCTTGTAGACATATAACAGCATTCGCAACACCTCTCGGTTTGTACGAATGGCTATATCTTCCGTTTGGCCTCAAGAACGCACCGGCCACATTTGTGAGACTAACAAGATTGTTATTACACGGAATTAAAGATGTAGTAGCCTATATTGATGATATATGCGTCCATTCTTCTGATATGACTTCTCACTTACTTACCCTCAAACAAGTCTTCAACCAAATCTCTCTTTTTGGACTTACTATCAAACCTTCCAAGGTTGAAATAGGTTATACACAAATAGACTTCCTTGGTCACAGAATTTCTGAAGGTAAATTGTTGACAGATGATAAAATTGTTTCTAAGATTCTTAATCTAGAAGTGCCTACCACCAAGAAACAGATTAGAAGTTTACTGGGCCTTATTAACTATTATTCTAAATTCATTCCACATTGGGCAGAACTCACCTCAGTCTTTTCTGATATGTTAACTAAAAATCATCCATCAAAAATTTGTAAAAGTACCAGCTTAGATGATGCAATGTGTAGATTGAAACATATTTTTTCTAATCCTCCAGTCTTACGATTACCCAACATAAATTTACCCTTTATTTTGACCACAGATGCGAGAGCTATCGCAATAGGAGGATGTTTAATGCAGGAAATGGATGGAGTGAGACACCCGATTCTCTACGTGAGCCGCAAACTAAAGAAGGCAGAGACACGTTATGCCACAGTGGAATTGGAGGCTTTAAGCTTACTGTTTTGTATATTGAGATTATCTAAGTTCCTCTTGGGTAGTCACTTTGTGGTCCTCACGGACAGTTCGCCATTATTGGTCCTTAACCATGGGTCGCCTAAAAACCATCGGCTACAAAGATGGTGTCTTCTACTTCAAGATTTCGACTTCGAAATCCGCCATATTAAAGGTACCGACAACATTATGGCTGACCTATTATCACGGCAAACGAATGCGCCAGTAGAATGACACTTAGCGTATCGACCATTCGCCGCACTATAAACTGTGATACTTTTAGTCGGTTGCATATAACGGTGTAACTCTACACCTGCTAGAGAACTCTCAGTGATTATGTTACTTACGACACCCACGAACATGATACTTGAAGAGCTATACATTAAGAACTATACTTTAAGAGCTATACTATCAAGTGCCCAAGCTCTAGAACGATTCCAGCAAGAAACGTTAACTGTGTGTCAACCAATAATATCAACCAGTGAACTGACTCCGAATTCTGTAAGAACACGTTATATGGGACAGTGAGAACATTCCATACTTGCTGTTACTACGAAACTTTACAAACAGCCGAAACAGAACAACATCGACTACAACACTCAAGAGACAGCCATACTAACTTTAACATTCATGGCATAACACGATAACAACAGGAGGACAACGCGCACATCATCGTTGGATTTAATTATTTAATTAGTTAATTACTAAATATGTATTATATTTGCATTAATGATGTATATAAAATGTGTTAACTTGTAATTTGCACATATTCTAAACTAATATTACAGGCGGTGCTATTCATAGGCTAAAGAACCGTCCGATACAATTGTCTCTGTGTAAATTATAACCCATTTCTGAGTCATCGTACAAGAAGTACGTATTTTCTTAAAGGGCAAATATCACCTAGTCCATTTTTTCTAAGGGCAATAACACTTACCTCAACTTTAATTATATATTTTAACCAAATACTATTTCGAATGAAAGGTGAATGAATGACTGCGTGAATGGATTAAATGAGAGAACGATACACTTGGCGGACAAATTGTACGCAAAACGTATTTATTTTAATTTGTCTGCGTCTTTCATGTAAAATTGCATGACTTGTCTAAATTGTGAATACATGTTTAGTAGTTAGTTTAATATACTTAGCATAGTAGTTAGAGTAATATACTTAGTTTAGCAGTTAGGATACATCTAAGCACCACTACTTGGAATGCCTGATCATGTATTTCATGATTGAGGTTATCCCAACTCGTGACGCTTGGAAATAAGCCACACATTCAGCATACACTTTACACAAAACTTAAAACTCAACACTATCAATTTAAAATACAGTCACTTTATTAGAAACAGCAACTTATTAGTCAACACACTAACAAGCCAACAGGGACACATGTAGTCTGAGGGGGATAAAATAACAACGTAACTACATAGTAAGCATTATACATACGAGAGTAAAAGTGTATTGAAATGCACACACAAATCAAGAGTTGAAAGTGTACTTAATTAGCCAGGACTTCGGTCTTGTTAACTCTCTTTAATACAGAGGTTAATTGTCTGGGTACCAGTTGGGTACTATGAGAAGGGCGGGTTGTAAATACAACTACTAAAACGTCACGTAACTTCGGTCTGATAAGCATTGTTAAGGACACAGGAGACAGAGTGATCTCTTTACCAAATCTGAGAAGTGGTGTATGGGAGAATACATGAGTTTTAATGCCACTATGTAGGTTACCAGGTTACTGCCCACCAAACCACAAACACCAACTTTATGTGATTCGGTGACAGAATTAGAACATATCTAATTACCCTATAACAAAACGTCATCAGGGGAGAAGGGGGAATCCTGTCACCGCCTCACCTTTAGAGATATTATTTAGAGGGCTGCAACTCCAGCCCAAGGGATAGAAGAGAGTCACTCAGAGCCCGAGTAATCTAGAGCCTTCTAGAAGGACTGGTCATTGAGTCCAGGGTTCCGTGGACACTGATGTGGCCCGCCTATTGCGGGGTCCACGAGGAACTCGGACAGAGTTACCACCCGTGTCGGATTGGGACACGTGTGGACCGGCAGAGGACAGACGGACTTGAGAGAGGCAACAGGGCCTGCCTTTGAGGGACTCTATAGATATCAATAGATATATAGACATAGGCTAGATAGTTTGCTAGACTGTTGTATGATACCTATGTGTTTGATGTTCACTATCTGTGATATGTAATATAGCGCGGGTCTGTTTACCCACTGCGCCAACGCATACTGTATATGTAAATACAATAAATATTCGATCTCATAGCGAACAGATTTATTGTTGCCTGTATGAACCCAAGTTTAGTTACCTAGATACGAGCAAGACGATGACATAGACACAGAAATTTTACAGGTACAAGAACGCAGGGAAACGGGCGCCCTACCTATTAAATAGGACCTGTGGTAGGAGGGAAAATAATAAGGTCCCAAGGTTTAAAGAATATGTTAATAACAAGCATAGTAGAACGGGTAGAGAATACTTTCAACTAGATGAAGTCAAACAGTTTACAGAAAATAAAACAGATCATAGCTCATGTATAATAGAAATAGGAAAATATAGAGTTCGTACATTAATTGATTCAGGAGCTCAGGTTAGTGTAATTAAAGAAAGTTTTTTTTATATAAAATAGTGAGAAATTGTAGAATATTTAAGAGTCATAATAATCTTCACTCTGTTACAGGACAGAATTTACAAGTAATTGGACAAACAATGATCAATTTTAAGTTAGGAGGCGTCAACGTAAGACATCTTTTTCAAGTAGTGAAAGATTTAAATAGAAACATGCTGATAGGAAGAGATTTTTTAATAAAAAATGGAGTAAGACGTTTCTTTGATTTACACAAATTAAAATTCAAGGACGTCTATGTAGATATGGAAGAAGACATGCATATATCAGCACTAGTTAGAGTTAAAATGTCCACGACGTTAAAACCACAGTCGGTTAATTTGATACAAGCAAAGGTGAAGAAAAACCCATATTATATGGCAAGACACACAGTCAGAATCACTGAGTTGCAACAGGAAGTAATTGATGAGCCTGGTTTGGAAGTTCCGGATGGAATAATAGCGTTAGATAAACACTTAACTTTTCCAGTGATGGTTATTAACAACACAGGTAGAGAAATTAAACTATACAGAGGATGTGTAGTAGCTAAACTAGAACATAACATTAGTGATATATTGGCAACAGATAGAGTAGAAAGGCCGGGAGCAAACTATTCACACACTTCTAGTGAAAGAATTAATAACAGACGCGGACGCGGAAGTAGATTGAATGCACAAATGGATGAATTGATCCATTCATTTAGAAGAAATACAGCCCAAATACATTCACTAGACAAAATGACAAGGGAACAAGAATTGTTGGCACAGTTAAAAGCTCCACCAGAAAATAAGAAAGTATTAGAACAATTTATAAAGGAAAATCAGGATGTGTTTGCAATTAATGATTTAGAATTGGGAAGGACAAAAACAGTTACAATGGAAATAGATACGGGAGACCATCCACCAATTAGTTTAAAACCATATAGAACTCCTTTAAGAAATAGAGAAATTATCGAAAAAGCAATAGAAGACATGTTGAAAGCGGGAATAATAACAAGATCAAAGTCAGAATGGTCATCTCCGGTTGTAATCGTGGCAAAACCTGATGGTTCAAGTCGGTTCTGCTGTGACTATCGGGCGTTGAACAAAATCACTAAGAATGTAGCGTACCCACTGCCGGTGATTGATGATATTTTGGGGTTGCTTAATGGTTCTACATTTTTCACGACACTAGACGCAAGATCAGGATTCTGGTGTATTCCGATGTCGAAGGACGCTCAAAAGAAAAGTGCTTTCTGTACTCATATGGGTTCTTACGAATTCTTACGAATGCCATTCGGGGTTCGTACGGCTCCATCTCACTACATGCTCTTAATAAATGAAGTATTAGAGGGTATGCAAAAGTTTGCATTAGCATATATAGACGACATTCTAATCTATACAGCAGGGGTTGTGGACGATCACTTAAAACATGTCAGACTAGTATTCGACAGATTAAGAATACATGATGTTAAATTGAAGCTTAGTAAGTGCCAGTTTCTAAAAACAGAAACCAAATATTTGGGGTATATTATAAATAGAGACGGAATTAAACCAGACCAAGACAAGATAAAGGTTATTAAAGAGTTACCCCCTCCAACTAACGTGAAAGAAGTGCGTGCTTTTATTGGAACTTGTGGGTACTATAGGCGCTTTATCCCCGGGTTTTCAAAGATAGCAGAACCAATTACTAATTTAACGGGAAAATACGCTAGATTTAAGTGGGATGATGAGTGTCAAAAAGCGTTGAGTTTTTAAAAAACACCTTGACAGTGGTACCACTATTGACGCATCCAGATTTTAATAAACAGTTAATACTATATACAGATGCTTCGGATACTGCTATAGGAGCGTGTTTGGTTCAACCACATGAAGGAAAAGAGTCTGGAATACCAGGGGTTAAAAATGAAAGGCCAATTTATTTCTTGTCTCATAAACTTAGCAGGTCTCAACGAAAATGGTCGACTATTGAGAAAGAAGCGTATGCTATACACTACGCTCTACAGAAACTAAATTACTACTTACATAACGCAAATTTTGTTATTAGAACTGACCATATGCCTTTAAAATCTCTATTAGAAGCTCCAGTGCAGAACAGGAAAATACAGACCTGGGCATTGAATCTACAGGGATACAATACAAAAATTGAATACATACCAGGTAGGATTAACACGTGTGCTGATTTGTTGTCTAGGATTCCGTACCCACAGTCATCAGGAGACACAGAAGATGAAGGTGAACCAGAGTTCGACGACCGAAACTGGCAAGTAAATATATTAGATTCTGCCATAATAAATAGAGAAGAGTTTGAGAGTTTACCATCAGATCAAGAGGCTGAACCTAGAGCAGAAGACCCACATTTAGCACAGTTTAATTTGAAAGAAGAACAAGAATTAGATCCAAAAGTATTACAAATAAAACAGAAATTAAAAGAGACGGAGGAGAATAAATATAAGAAGAATTATTTAGTTTTACAAGAAGATGAACAGTTATATTATATGAGTGAAAAGAATGAACAGCTAAGGAAATATATTCCCACACATTTGGAAAATGAAGTTTTAAAAGCATATCATGATGAGAATGGTCATCTCGGTCGGGATAAATTAGTGAAAGCACTTACGAGTAAATATTATTGGCCGAACTTATTTAGATCTGCTTGCAAATATGTGGATACGTGTGAAAGATGCAGGTTAAGGAATATGAAAACAATTAAGTGTCCATTACAAGATACAGACATTCCTCAGTTTCCAATGCAAAAAATTAGTTTAGATATATCGGGTCATCACCCTAGAACATTGTCAGGAAACGTGTATTTAATTCATATAGTAGATGTATACAGTCTTTGGCCGGAAGTTTATGCAATCCCAGATAAGAGCGCAGATACTGTCATTAATATTTTTTTACAGGAGTACGTACCAAGATTTAGTTGTCCACAGATTATACTCACGGATAATGGTAGAGAATTTGTGAATAAGAAATTCGAAAAGTTATTAAAAGATTTGAATATAAAACATGTAAAGACCTCATACTACAGACCTTCTTCAAATGCTAAGAACGAACGACAACATAGAACATTATACGATATTATAGCAAAGATTGTGGATGAACATGAAAAAGATTGGGATCTATTCTTAGGACCAGCGCTTAGTGCTATACGCACAAATCAAAATGAGAGCACGGGGTTTTCACCATTCTATTTACTACACGGGAGAGAACCAATATTACCTATAGATAATCTGTTAAAACCAAGACGGAAATATATGGGGGAAGACTTTCAAGAGTTCATCATACAAGAAATGCATAGAGCACACGTAAGATTAAAGAATAATATAATTAAAGCGAGAGAAAGACAGAAAAAGTACAAAAACGTGAATACAAAATTACAGGAGTTTAAAGTAGGTGATAGAGTTTATTACAAGAAGCATAGAAGGAACTCTAAGTTTGATGCTCGTTGGGTCCCAGGTTATTACGTTTTAGAAAAGCTAGGAAATGTATCGTATAGTATCAAGAACCAGGTAACGGGACATGTGGCAAGGGCACACGTGGAACACTTAAGAAAAGATGATGATGAGAAGGAAAATGATAATTATAATAATAATTATTATTCAGACACCGGATACTTAGATGAACGAGTCGTCAGGGGAACTATAATAACCCCAGGTTTTAGAAAAGCTCCAGCACACAATCAGTTAAAAACAACTCCAGTTTACGATGATACTCAAGAACAGACAATACAGAAGGCGATAGAAGAAGGAAATGTGAATGAGAGTCATTATGATAGTATAGAGTCTATGGAAGAGGAAATAGGTGCTCCATTTAAGAATACTAGACAAGCAACAAAAAGAAGAATGGATAAACAAAGAGAAAGAGAAGTGAAAAGACAGAGGAGAATTAGAGAGTATTCAGCAAGCGGTGAAGATATGCCTCTACTAGAAAGATCCTTAAGAAATAATGATAGACAAATTAGATGGGATATTGAACGGAAGAGATTAGCGGCTGCTAGCGAGAGACATACAGATGAAGAAGAAGAAATGGATGAGAAGTCAGAGTCAAATAGTAGTATGGAGAAAGCTGATAGGTTATACGGGGAGGAGGATATTGATGTGGAGATAGCACTTATTCAAAGAAACTTGGAGTTATTGAAGAGGTGGAAAAGTAAGAGGTGAATGGATAGAAAATATTGCAGATGGCAAGATATAAGTTTCATGGTTTAGAAAGGAAAGAGATACTTGATGAAGTATATGAGACGGTAGAAATGGAAAAGGCTTCTGTGGATACTTTTCATAAATGATCTTGAGGAGTAGTTAAGCATTAAGATAACTGGATATAGGTTCGAGTGAGGCATATATATATTTTTTTTTTCTCTCTGTGATGGAATTGCTGGTTGATTTTATGTACTCTATAGTAAATAGACAAGTTTTTATTGGTGCTAGAAATACCGTGGTTAATGGTAATGATTAAGTAGTTATAGGAATATGTGGAACAAATCCAGGAGAAACAATTGGTGTGTCGAACCACAGGTTCTGTTGGTAGATAATACGCTCATTGTTGGTGAAAAACTTTTGTGAAAGGAACAGATATTGTTTTAAGTTAGAAATTGGTCTGTAGATAACAGATATATATATATATATATATATATATATATATATATATATATATATATATATATATATATATATATATATATATATATATATATATATATATATACTTGACAGTGAGTTGTTTTAGTTTCTCGGTTATAAAAACAATGGAGTAACTTGGGTGAATAGATATGAGTTACATTGGTTCGTATAGGAGGACAATGTTGCTTGGTCACTTTAAGTAGTTAATTCTATGTGAATTATATTTGTTTTGAAAACCTTCTCTTTAGCGAGAAGACAGTTGTTTTATTGAATCTGAGTTTTAAATGCCTCATATATAATATGTTTTTTTTTGCTTGATTTGCTCCTATGATATGATTGTTATTATTTGATTTTAGAATAGGGTTATTGTGTTCCTAGACTTTTGCGTACAAACTATTGGTCCGTAAAAGAGACCGGTAGTGTTAGGTAATACTAGAAAATTTTATTTTGATTTGATAAGATGCATGTTATATTATTTTAAAATGTGTTTTTCGTTGATTGAATTGGGGGGTATAATGTCTTGTTTTGATTTTATTTCGCTTAACTCATAATTTAATTAAGTTGTTTTGTGTATTAGGTTACCTGGTTATAAATTTAATTAAGTAAGTTAATTTTTAAGTAGTTATGGTGTTGGCTGGAATAAAGAAAAAATATGAGTAGTTAATAAAACTACTGAGGGCTAATAGGGAGACTGTGAATGGCAGCATATAAGCGGTAGTAATTATGTAGGTAGACAAAGAAGCAGATTATGGGATGTGAGGGGGAAAGATATAGGAGCTGTGAAATACCAGCGTTTATTAAATTAAAAATGTTCATGGAATATGAACATTGGCTCGTGGTAAAAGATGAGGTAACGGAAGTATAGACAAGATAGTGAATGGCAATATAAATGTTGAATATATAAATGTTGAGAAAACTTATGTCAACTTGATTTGCAGAGAACAAAGATCTGTTTCATAAGATGTATTTTAAAAAATTATTTTACAAAATTTTTTTTTATTGGCAAGGGAGGTAAATGTGATTGTGTGGACTATGCATTACTTTATGTAAATGTGATCATGTTGACTATTCATTCTTTATGCTTTTCACTGGGTGCGCACCCCTTCTTTACTTTTTCTAACTACGTTGTTTCTGTTTGTCCCGTGTTGTGAAAGAGTGAGGAATTTCATAATGTCAAGTGTACGATAACGATTATACGAGCTATTCTTATGATATGTATATTTTGTACAGGAACTTTGAGGAGCCAAGAACGAACCAGAAATATGTAGTGGATTACTATATGGTAGGGGAGAGAGTTACGAATAGATTGGTTTAATTGAAATAAAGTTGGTTTGGGGAAGATTAGAGGAGTTGTGGGAAGTAAGGAAAGGGAAGGAGGAGTGTTTAGTTTAAAAAGGTAACCATATATGGTATGATGTATTGTATAAAGTTGAGATTTAATGGTTATTGATATGCGTTATGTTATGAAGAGGCAGAAACGAAGAAGAAGTTATAGTGGCTTACTATATGATAATATGACAGGGAGAAGAGTTAGAGAATAGAATATTTACTTAAGTTGGAGTTGGTTTGGGGAAGATTAGAGGAGCTGTGGGAGGTAAGGAAAGAGAGAGAATAGAGTAGGGGAATTGGGAGTAAAGAATTTTTAAAGGAAAAATTCTTTAGAAAAACATAGGAAGGTGTAGCAGAAGTTGGGTATTAGGTGGGAAAAGGCTACAGCACGATTGAGCATCGGGATGGAATGGGAGGAGAGATGCTCAAGTCGTGACGTAGTTTGTTGTGAGGAGTTAGTTTACATCTAGAGCCCGAGCAGAGAAGACGCCATGTTGTGTCCAGATTGTCATCAGTAAGAAATAAACAACATTTGTAATAAACCAGATAACTTGTTACGCCTACTCTGTTATACTACTTCTTTTCAACCGCCCCATAGCTAAGTTTTCAAATCTGTTCTTCATAGGGTGGCCTGGCAAGCTGAGAAACTTTCTGCTTGTATTAGTGTTTTTGTATCTCTGCGTTCTCTTAAAGCTTGTGTCCTCCCCATTTTCTCCATTGCTACTATAGGGGTTGATTTCATCCCTCCTGTGATGACTCTGCTTGATTTTGCACTTTGTCCAGCTCTTGTAGTGTGGTTTTTGCTGCCGAACACCATGCAGTTGACCCGTATTCCAGGTGTGGTCGTATGCTCTGTTGATAAACTTTGCTAAGTATTTTCCCACTGGCTCCCCATGTGGTTCCAGTTAACTTTCTCAGGATGGCAATTTTCCTTCTGGCTTTTGCTACTGCTTTTTTAATGTGTTTTCTCCATGTCAGCCTGTCGTCAAATGTTACACCAAGGTATGTTGGTTCCTTATCTTCTCTTAGGGGTGTTCCATTTATCTGAATGCTCCCTGCCTTTTGTTTCGGAGAAAGAATAAATAGAGTGGTGCTGCACTTGTCAGTGTTTATGCTGATACACCATCTATCCGCCCATGCAACAAATGTATCTACAGCTCTTTGTAGCAATATGGTGGCCACTGATGCATGTTCATTTGCGCTCCACAAAACCAGGTCATCAGCGTACATTGCCACTTTAATTCCATTGGGTAGATTAGCAACAAGATCATTGATGAAGATTAGAAAAAGTGTTGGGGACAGGACTCCGCCCTGGGGAACACCGTGACGCAGTAATACTTTCTTGCTCTTGAGACCGTCTATCTGTACTCGGGCTCTTCTGTTGTGCAAGTATGCTTTTACCCATTTGTACATTCTTCCATTGACTTTACAGTTTCTCAGTTTCTTCATCAGACCTTCTTTCCAGACTTTGTCAAAGGCTTTCTTCAGATCTATCCAAGCCGCAAGTACCAGCTTCTTCTCTTGGAATGCATCCTCAACTTCTCGAGAGAGGTAGGTTGTCTGATCTTCCGTAGAGTAGCACTGCCTAAAGGCAGCCTGTTGTGGCACAAGGATGTTTTCACTTTCAATGTACCACTGTAGTCTGTGATTGATGACGCGTTCCATTGTTTTGCAGAGACAACTGGTGAGGCTAATGGGTCTGTAGCTGGAGGCAATGGAACTGTCTTTCCCAGATTTTAGGAGGGGTATCATGATTGCTTCTCTCCAGACTTGTGGAACACTGCCTAAGGTCCATGTATTATTAAAGATCTGTAGCAGCTTTGCTTTAGCCTCTGTTCCTAGGTTCCTGATCATTTCATTGGAGATACCATCAGCTCCTGGTGATTTTCTCATTTTCAGTTTTGAAATGGCTAGCTCCAGTTCACTGAATGTGATAGGTGTCTCCATAACCTCATGTACAACTTCCTTCTGTCCTGTATTTTGCCATTTCTCTCGAATCTCCTGTTGTTTCTCTGGACTAATTTCAATATTGTTATCTTGTGCGAATGAGTCCGCAAAATGGTCAGCTGCTTGCTTTCCTGTTAAGGTGTTTCCGTCTTTATGTAGCGCAATTTTTGAGTTTCTCCCTGTGCCCTCATCGTTAAGCTGTTTTATTAGCCTCCATAACTTTCTTGTGTCTTTTTCAAAGTTCAGTGACTCTGTTTTCTCCTGCCAGCTTTTCCGTCTAGCCTGCAGTTGGGCCCTTTGAAATTTGGCTTTTGCGTGCTGATATTTATTGTGGTGCTCTTGGCTGGGATTGGCCTCTGCTTGTTTTCTACATATATCCACATCATTATGCAACTGTTCCAGTTCACTATTCCAGTAGGGTTTATAATGTTTACGGGCTCCTCTTGGTATTGTTTCGCGTGCTGCCTGTAGTATGCATTTCCCAAACTCATCAACTACTTTATTTATGTCCTTCTCAGTGTAAAGGTTTCTAACCAGTATGCTAGTGCGATGCTTGTACATTGCCCAGTCTGCTTTCTTGTAGTTCCACCTCGAAATGGTGCTGCTTTCACTTACAAGCTCATTTTCTACAGTTAGAAAGACTGGCCGATGGTCACTGCCACCAAGTTGTTTCCCAACAATTCGTGTAATGTTCCACTCCAGGTCTGGTGAATGAAACGCCAGGTCAGGTGTAGTTGTAGAGCGCCATGATCTCGAGTAGAAGGTATGTGGGTCAGACGGCTTGTTAATCAGGATGAATCTATTCTCATCCTGCCAATCTTCCAATCTCTCTCCTCTCTGGCCCATGTGATCATAGCCCCAGCTCTGCGAATGGCTGTTGAAGTCGCCACACACAATCATTTTTCCTTTTAATGGTAGTGTGTCCAGTGCCTGTTGGCGGTCATTTGGACAGTAGTAATTGATCAGGTTTAATCTAATAAGGGCATCATCTCTATATGGGTAGAATTGAAGCATGGGTATCAGTCCAATGTCAGATGGCCCATAGAACAGCCCGTTGGAAAGATTGTGTTCCGAAAATGTCGAGTCTGATCATATGTCTCTCATACCACTATTCTTATATCTGCTATTGCTAGAATTAGTAGCTGAAATAGTTCTAGTATTCCATAGAAACTACATCTCAAGGAAAGGAGGTCCCTGGACCCCTCCCTTACATCGTACATACAATAATGGTTATCATCTTAATTAATGCATTAGATAAAGTAATAACATATTAATAATTATATGAACACTTTCCTTTTCGCAGGTGGGGAATCCTTCCCACCTTGAAGCGAAACCTCTTCTTGCTTTACTTTTACCTAGAGTTGAGAAGGCATCCAAGTTAAAACATGTTCTCTCCTACATGTTCAAAGGAGGCACTCCAGTTCTGGTCTCCTCCTAAGCGGATTAGCCTTGAGCCATTACCGAACTTCACGGCTGGCCTGGTTTGCCAGTCACATACTTAATAAACTTGCACTAAATCCTCATAACCCATTTGTCCCCGTGCCTCATTCAACATCCATGCATCCTTCCATATATCCATCGCATCAGCACTCACGTACTCATGCCAGTATGAAAAGAACGGGACAGTAAAGAGAAGACTTTGGAACGCATGTTCACATCGCGACGGTAGCGCAGAGTTATATCGCATCGAACCACTTCGTCGTTAGGTACATCGCTCATGCATGTAACACACTACATTACCTAATATATACGCCACAGCAATATCGTATATATATATATATATATATATATATATATATATATATATATATATATATATATATATATATATATATATATATATATATATATATATATAGCACAAGCAGAAAATCACTACTTCACAGAATTCCACATTTCCTCGAAATGAAATCACTATTTAGCTATCACAAATTAGCTATATCACTTCAATTGGCTTGGCAGTACGTGCTCTGTTTCCATTACAACTAGGCACTTCAATGTATGAATTCCTCACACTATCAACTTACCTGTCTATTCAAGAGGCCCTACTAACATCAGAAACTAACTGACATAAGTTTGGTTCACAAATACTACAGTAAACAGCTCCCTATAATTGTATAGCTAACCTAGTATATGCAACTATTCACAATATATAATTCCTGATTATTGAGCACATTTTGTCGATGTAACGGACTTGTCACTAAGCTGTAAGCGAAACTACACAGTTACAACTTCGTTAGTGTAAATAGTGCGGTACACACCTGTACTATGTCCTACTTTCAAACCGGCTTATCGATCGTCAGCGAATTACGATTGCAAGATCGTCCACATATTTAATAAGTTGTCGTAAGGTCGCGTTTACGCTCAATTACAACAATAAATTCAGTAAATAGGTAATTACCTGAACCTTTGACCATTCCACAAGTCAGCTACAAATACTTTCTGGTGGGCCACTAGCCTCTAGTAATGACAGTAAGCCGAAATTGGCTGTGCGTCCTCTCACACCGAGAGATCGAAAGTGAATGAGCGCCTACTGTCTAATTCCCTCCTACGTGCTACTCAACTCGCACGAAGAAATAGTGCTCCACGTTGTGTCTCAACTCAAGCGAGAAACATGTGTTCTCCGCACAGGAGAATCTATATAACACAGCCGGAGGTAATGTAGATGATGTGTAGATAAAGCAAACGATAATTCACTGCAATTATTTTTGGAGGTCCCACTTTATTTGTCCATTACAATTAACGTTATCAAATAAAACAGCGGTCTAACTAACTTTCATTCCAGATGTTAACATCAAGTCTTGCCGCTAGGATGGATCGGTCGTAACTAATTGTTCCCTACCCCGTCGTCACAGCATGACAAATCCCTAGCTACCCCTCCCCCCCAGCAGAGTGCTCAGCCGTGCAATACTGAATAATCTTCCCATTGCACACCAGCCAACATTCCCCTACAAACCTACTCTGTTATATTCCTTCTTTCCCCCAACCAAGACTTTTCCCCGAAAAGTCTTAAACCCCAAAACCTATTTAACACAACATCCTCAACCCATAATGTTTATATTATATTCCAAAATCTGAGCAATCAACATTATAGGAACTTCTGTAAATCGCGATAGCTATCCGCTATTCCGCCATTCCCCAGCACCTTACCCCAAACAGTCATGTAACTGTGTAACATTGACACTTGCCAATGTAACAGGCTTTCATATGGCTGGAATCACAGCATTATACCAACGTGTGTGTACTAAGTGATTGAATGAGCACGATTCAGAAGGTTGAAATTGGATCTGTACGTAGACAGTGGACTGAGTCGCTGCGGAAGTCTGTTGTCCGTAAAGTCATCTTCATCTTCATCCCGGGACATGCGGGAGTCGAGGGAAATGAACGAGCTGACAAACTGGCTGGCTCTGCACCTACTGTAGATGGCTAGCCCATGGATCGTGCCGATGTTATTAACGTCCTCAAATATATGGCGAGAACAGAGGACTTTGAGTGATTCCACATCGCTGTCCAGGATGAAAGACCTGGGAGTAAGATTCGGCACAGCCAGACGCGAGAGGTACATCGGGAAAACAAAGCGCCTCGTCAACCAACACAGAACTGGCACCATTAGCCACCGGACGCTGATGCATATGCTGGGGGAGGATCTGAGCACCTATGGACATATCCGGAGTGCAATGAAGATACCCCAACTGTTAACTGATAACTGATAGTCATGTAACTTATAGCCTATTATACTGCTATTTTCTCAGACACTATACGACTCTTCCTTATGTGAACACAATTACTTCTTCTTCGTTAACTTGTTTAAAAGCTCACTAGATTCAAATCTTAACCCTACTGTCATCATAATCATGAAGATGTATACTTTTTCATAAAAAAATTGCACATATCATACCCTTCTGGAAACAATTCAACACAAGATAGAACGACAGAGATGGTGCGCACCAAGAATAGAAAAGATAGTAAAGAAAGTTCCAAAAACACTCATGCCCTCCTTTGTACACAAAAAAACTTTATGAAATAAAGTTTTTTTTCAAAAAAAATCCTTATACAAATCTTATAATCTGAAAACATTTAAGATATGTTCCTAAATCAATGAGCACAATACCAAATTCTACTACCATCCATGTCTCATTTAGTTTATGCCGGTATCCCCGGCAATCAAATATCCGCAACAAGCTCATGGCTGTGAACGTTTACTCCGTTTAGCCCCATATTATGTCATTAACGATAGCAAAAATACCAATTATTTCTTAACTCCATTCTACCATCTTATATATTACCTCTCCGTTTTACTTGATTCTTCAATAACGCTAAATTTCTTTGATATAACTTTTTACTCTTTATAATAGCCATAACCTTGTCAGCGTCTTCATCACCATTTTCATGGTAAGAACTTGTAATGTCTTCACTCATACTGGTAGCTCTATTGACTTCCGATTCCTCATCCATTTCTTGTTCTTCTGTATTCACGGTACTGGCCTCTAATTTTTTTCGTTCTACATTTAATCGGTTTTCACCCATGCATTCTCGCAATCCATCTCATAATTTGCAACTGCATGCTCTCACAATTCAAATCCCTCATTCAGCTGCCGCCACAGACACCACACTCTCCCGCATCACTAATCCAACACTCAGCTACATTCCTCAAGCTCGTAATAAACATTCTACTCCAACATGCCTTCTAGCTCTTTACATCACAACTCTCTCAGATTTATTCACTCCTGCCCTCTCCGCAATCACCGACTCGCCATACCACCATCACCAACAGATATCCGTATATTCAACCATCACCGTTCATTTATTCTTGTTAAAATCGTATCATATTGGTCATCTGGTTATTCACCCAACTTCCTTCTTCCCCTGCTTACATTACTTCTCATCTCTTATCTAACTCCAACTCAAGTATACTCACATGTCCTGTAACAGTAGCTCGTGAAAGTAAAGCAACAGGGACAAACGTCAGTCCAAGGCCGAATATTCTTAATTCAGTTTAATCAGGGATACATCGTACAAACGTTGTTGACAAAATCAATAAGTGTCAGACCAGATGTTAACAAGCATCCTTCTCTGATAATGGAACAATCCCAAACTGCTTTTGTTTCCATGTGGCTCGTCATAGTACGACGAGCCCTACCTACCACTTACCCCTTAGTGATGTGCCCAAGCGTGCTTATACTAATCTTCCCATTGCACGCCACTTTTGATTCCCCTGTAGCAAGGCTACTCTGTTATAGTCCACTCTCTCTTAACTTCATTCAGCCATACAACGCCGGCACTCACGCCACCCACATCTCTCGGAACACGTTCGGAACATCAGAAACACATCCGGTCAACCAGCTCAACACACAGGATCTAGCACACTATACCTTACCAGCTAACAACAAACCTCACTCTGATGAGACATATTATATTGTCTTCGCTATATTCTCTCATTCCTCCGCATCAGTCAATCTCACCTCAGCATACCTCCGCCAAGGATACCGGATATGCTTCATAAAACAACAACCACAACGTTAATTCAATTTCTGACATCATATCATAGGATTTTTACAATCCCCACTACTCTCCTGCTGTAATCTTTCCTCAATCAATTACTCTTCTTTCTAAAGCTCAGAGTTAACCCGACTCAAACAACACATTAGCTCTAGCAATCAACATTCATAACAAGCCTACATCTCTCCGTGTCAGCTTTACATTACGTCAACTACTCCAGCACACATCACTCAACGTGAGCATCCCACTCCATCCGGCCATTCTGGACAAGGGACGTTTCAAACTCTAATTCGTCTACTCTCCACTCATCACAACTAAACACATTATACCCTCTATGCACGCAAGGCTAACCTTTGCACCCGCAATTCTCTATAGCGCAGCTACGCAGACCACTCCGATGTTCAACACTTCGAACATGCATTCTTCTTCTTCTTCTTCTTCTTCTTCTTCTTCTTCTTCTTCTTCTTCTTCTTCTTCTTCTTCTTCTTCTTCTGCGTTCATCCGGAGTTTTTTTTCCGGATGTGATTGCGTTGTGCCTGTTTACAGCAGAGCTGCGTTCTTGCGCCGTTAGGCCGACACATCCGACTTCTGCGGGCATTTGTTGACCGGGTTAACCATCCCGGGGGTTTCTTAGGACGTTTGACTCTCACTGTTGTGGTGTTATCCCCATCCCAGCTGGCCCATATAGAACAGCCAAAGATCCTGGTCAGCCCTCAAGGGAAGGCAGGGGCAGACCATGGGCATTCCCCGCCATCCAAGGAGGCTTCCATACTTGCAGAGCCGATACATAGTGCTCTGGTACTGGGCTCACCCAAGGAATCGTCACGTCCTGCACATGGCTGCTTAGCCTCACTTCCGTATATTGGGCCTTCCGTTCATCATAGGCTGTTCTTCCGGAAACCAGAAGTATGCAGTCTGCAGATGACATTCACACAGTGAGCTTTTGATTCGGACTTTCCATGTAATGGATTTGCTATCCAAGCAATATTCCATTTCGTGCCACTAGGGCACTTTTCCACCTTTTATGAAGCCCTCACAGCGAGCTTTTGATTTGGACTTTATACATAATGGATTTGCTATCCAAGCAATATTCCATTTCATGCCTCTGGGTCGCTTTTGTAACCGACATACCTGTGGTATGAAGTGTGGCAGTCTGAATACTTCTTCATGCACCTTTAAATGTCATCCTGTATGTAGTTAAAGTAAGCTGTGGTCAACTTGAGCTTGTTGATATCTTCCATAGAGCTTGTCCTCAAATGAAGCAGGTGTGGGCCAAAATATCTTTCTCTGTTCTGCATATGTTGGGCAATCCTGCAGCAAATGTTTTGCTGTAATTTTTCCAGTTCTACAATTACATTAATCGGTATCTCCTATCTTTAGTTTATTGAACAAGTGGTATTTCAGCCTGTTATGTCCTGTGCGGAGTCTGAAGATTGCTACTTGTTCTCTTCGGTCGAGTTTGTAATATGCATCATCCTTCTGATGGCCTGGATGCTCTGATTCCCATTTGGTTCTATAATTGCTTTTTATCAACCTCTTTGCCTCATTATAGGTTATGTCTATGTCAGGCTGTGGTAGTCGTCCGCCATCTTTTGCCAGCCTGTCAGCCTCTTCGTTTCCAGGTATACTGCAATGTGATGGGATCCATTGTATTACAACTTTTTTGGATTTCTGGCATAGACCATGGAGTGCTGCTCCTAGGTCAGCTAGTTCTGTGCTGTTATTGCTCTTCAGTATTGAGACAGCTGACTTTGCATCTGTAAAGATAGCTATTTGCTTCTCTTTATTTTCCTCCATCAGGAGCATTTCTGCTGCAGTTTTCAGAGCCTCTACCTTCGCTTTGAAGTTACTTGAAAATTTTCCAGTTGCCACTGAATGTGTTTTTTTTCCCACTCCATTTTTTTAAATTTAGGAGAATTCCTCCCCCTCCATTCTCTATTGAATTTTTGGCTGATCCATCTGTATATGCATGGGTCCAATTGCTGCTTGGGTAATGTTCTTTTATGTAGTTTAGGGTTATTTCTCTTCTTTCGGTTTCATGCTGAGTGTTCTTTTTCTCAATACCAGGAATGTGTTCTATCATCTCAGGCAGTTGCTGCTGTCTCCAAGCTGGGAACTTGTGTGCATTGTAAATGGGTTTGACTGTTGATATGTTAAGTATAGGATCTGCCCTAATCCTTCGTTTTACAGTTTCTACAAAGTTGCTGCTCTTGTCTTCCCTTTCCAAAACCATTAAATCTTTTGTAGTGGTCTGTCAATCTTCTAAATTTTTCTGCTTGTTGCTGGGCTCTGCTATCTCTTCTATCCTGCATTGGTTGTAGACAAGTGATCTTTTCTAGTTCATTAATAGGCGCTGTCGTCAGGCTTCCAGTTATGATTCGCATTTCTTGATTTTGGACTCTAATTATTTTGTTAAAGTTTGACTTAGCTGCTGTTGCCCAAGCTGCAATGCCATATTCCAGTACTTACCTTACCCGTCCAGTATATAACTTCTTGAGAACTTTCTCATCTGCTCCCCATGTTGTACCAGCAAGCTTTTTCATGATTGCCATTCTTTGCCTTGCTCTTGTTCGATTTTTCTCAACCTGTGTCTTCCATGTCAGGCGACGATCAAAGGTGACTCCTAGATAGTTTGGATTTTCTTCACGGCGCAATATTTTCCCATTCAATACCAGCTTAGGTTGCTGAGTTTTATTTGAGAGGGAGAACACTGTGCATGTTGTTTTCTCCTCACTTATCTTCACTAGCCATGATTTTGACCAGTCCTCTAGCGCTAATAAGGCTTGCTGTATTCTGCTGTTAGCTGTACTAATATATTCTTCAGATGTCCATATGGCTAGGTCATCTGCAAAAGAGGATGTGTGTACTCTCGCTTGAAAGTTTTCCGTGATGTGATTTATATATGCTAGGAATAATGTTGGTGAAAGAACTCCTCCTTGGGGGACACCTTGCTCCAACAGCATCATTTTGCTGGTTTGTCCTTGAACTTTTGTCCTGGCAGTTCTATTCTCAAGGTAGTGGCTGATCCATTTATACATTTTCCCACAAACATGTATGTTTTGCAGTTTTACTTTCAGTCCTTCCTTCCATACTTTATCAAATGCTTTTTCTAAATCTATCCAGGCCGCTAGTGTGTGCTTTTTCTCTTGAAAGGCATCCTCTATTTCCTGAGCTATATAGGTTATTTGATCTTCAGTGGATCTGTACTTTATGAATCCTGCTTGGTGTGGTGTTAAGAATTGGTTTTCTTCCAGATGCCATGTTAGCCTGCCATTGATAATGCGTTCCATTAATTTTCCTACTCAGCTAAGTAGACTGATAGGTCGATAGCCATTTGGTTCTTCCATGTTTTTTCCTTTCTTTGGGACTGGTATTATTATAGCTTCCTTCCATGCCTGTGGGACTATTCCTCTCTTCCAGCTGTAATTTAGGACTGCTAGTAGTTTGTTTTTTGCCTTAGTGCCTAGTCCTATTAGCATTTAATTTGTGATTCCATCATTTCCTGGTGATTTCTTCTTTCTTAGGGTATTCATTGCCTGTTCCATTTCTTCCATTGTTAGATTTGCCATCATATATTCTTCTGCTGTCTCTGTATTAGTATGATGCATCTGTTTGTCTTTGATTGCTTTCTTCTGTTCGATTGTAATATCAATGTGGTTTGCACTGGCATAGTGTTCCATTGGTGCATTTGCAGCCTTTTTTCCTGTCAGCAAGGCATCTCCTTGTTTAATTGTTATCTGTTTGTTTCTAGGTCCTTCATTGTTCGTGGCTTTCACTAGTTTCCATAGTTTGTTTCCATCCCTGTCAAAATTCAGGTTTTCTGATTTTTCCTTCCAACAATCTCTGGTTTTTTGATTTACTATTCTTTTATATTTTGCTGAGATGGCTTTGAGAGAGATGTTCGCTTCAGTTGTTTGTTCTCTCTCTGCTGTCTTCCAGGCATTTTCAACTTTGTCCTCCAAAATTTGTAGTTCTTCAGTCCAGTATGGTTTGTAATTTTTCCTCGCTCCTCTTGGAATAAACTCAGTGGCCGCCTGTATTATTCCTCTGTTTAGACTTTCCACCATTTGCTTCATGTTGCCATATCGTGTATTTATGTTTTCACAATATTTGTCTGTTAGTATGGCAAATCTGTATCAATCTGCTCGTTTGTAATTGCAGCGGGGCAAAGGCTTTTGCTCCTGTGGAACATACTCCATATTCATTACAAGCTTGATTGGTCTGTGGTCACTACCTGCTAATTGGTCAAGCACATGGGGATCGATTTTGTGGAGGATGTCTCCTGTGCAGAAATCTAAGTCTGGGGTAGAAGTGGTAAACCATCTTCTGGAGTAGAAGCTCGGTGTGTCATCCGCTTTGTTGAGTAGATGGAGATTTGAATCTATTTCCCAGTCCTCCATTTCATCTCCTCTTTTGTCAGTATCTGGGTATCCCCATCTTTCTGAACGGCTATTAAAGTCTCCGACAATAATGCAGTTTGTGTCAGTTATATTCATGTTTGAGAGTGTAAGGTCCTTATCCGCTGGGCTATACAGATTGTAAATTCTTATTTTCACGTCCTTTATCACTATATCAACACCTATCATTTCCGTTTGGTTGTCAGAGATCACAGATACTTCGCTGCAAGGTATTGTATTTCGTGTAAGTATTAGAACTCCTCCTTTGTGTCCTTCGCGGTCGAAACGTGTGGCCTGATATCCTCTCTCTGAGAATTTGCGATTGACATTGAGGCATTGAGGTGTGTCTCTTGAATGTATGCCACATCTATTCTATCTTTATGAAGACGCTTTGTTAGAGAGATTTTCTTGTTATAAACTCCTTCGGCATTCCACTGTAGTATGTTGAGTGTCCTGGGTATTTGGTCAATAGCTCTTAACCTGCTCCTCTGTGCCTTGACTGCACAGCACAGGGGAAGGTGACCACCAGTAGTCATGGGTGGACCCCCTCGAGACAGGGGGCCCGGCACTATCACCGCCTGATGGGACTTCGCGGGATTAGCACCATAACGATTAATTTTGATTTGTGACATCATGAATTAAGTTACGTTGCACTACTTTGTCAAGCCTGTGGCTTAGTGCATCAGATTTCGACAAGCATTTGTTCGGGGTGCTTTCCCTAGCCTTTGACTGTCCCCAGTCTACCTACAAGGCAGCAGGTTTGTGTGTCTCTTGGTCTGGTCCCTCTCCCTTGACCTGTCCTACATGGGTGACCCTACCAGTAGCTGTGCTACCGTCGGCATAGCTCTTGGGGTCATTGAAACACACAAGCCCCTCTACCTCGTCACGGTGGACACACAGTAGAGGGGGAACATGCATTCTATACCTTCCATCTCGTCTCTTTACTCACACTATTGTCAAGCTATAACAGCCGCACTACCAAATCTGTCACTATTCTATGACTGATTCATGTATCTTTACGCTCGTTCTTCTATACTTAAGTACCGCTTATCACTATTCACCGCATAAAATAATCCAATTGAGCTATACCAGCCCACCAACATCATATACCACTTAATGTGATATAATAAATCGCATCAAATCCGAATTACTTTAACCTCAATTATCAGAAACCGTTTTGCCAACATCTCAGAACCACTTCTCAACGCGATTTCTTACTACATAGCTCATTTTCATTCAACTTTTCAGTTCCCTAGTACTTTTTTTTCTTACCATTATTTCTTTTTTAATGGTTGTTTGTCCTGTCTGTCAATATACCATATTGCTTATACTTTCCTATTTCATCTTCTGAAATATCACTAAGCAACAACCGACTACTGCCAATTATACCAGCTGAGGAAAAGGTTTCCCTATATTCAGAACTTGTACTACTCACATTCTTGTTATTTCTACCTTTACCTTTCATTTTCCGATCAGGTATATATTGAATGTCCCCATCTGATAAGTCTGAGGTATCTGTCGTATCAACATTTACTAGCAAACTTGCTTCAGACCTGGCCTTAGCAGTTTTCCTAATTTTCTTCCTGGTGTTTCTTGATTTTAACGGCTTATGCTCTGCCGGAACAGTCTCTTTACTTTTGATTGGCGCAACCTTTTCAAATTTCACTTGTGCTGGTTCTTTAATTTCTACTGTCTGTTTTTGACTTCCTTTTTCTATTTTCTTATTTGACTGTTGGATACCGGATATGCTTCATAAAACAACAACCACAACGTTAATTCAATTTCTGACATCATATCATAGGATTTTCACAATCCCCACTACTCTCCTGCTGTAATCTTTCCTCAATCAATTACTCTTCTTTCTAAAGCTCAGAGTTAACCCGACTCAAACAACACATTAGCTCTAGCAATCAACATTCATAACAAGCCTACATCTCTCCGTGTCAGCTTTACATTACGTCAACTACTCCAGCACACATCACTCAACGTGAGCATCCCACTCCATCCGGCCATTCTGGACAAGGGACGTTTCAAACTCTAATTCGTCTACTCTCCACTCATCACAACTAAACACATTATACCCTCTATGCACGCAAGGCTAACCTTTGCACCCGTAATTCTCTATAGCGCAGCTACGCAGACCACTCCGATGTTCAACACTTCGAACATGCATTCTTCTTCTTCTTCTTCTTCTTCTTCTTCTTCTTCTTCTTCTTCTTCTTCTTCTTCTTCTTCTTCTTCTTCTTCTTCTTCTTCTTCTTCTTCTGCGTTCATCCGGAGTTTTTTTCCGGATGTGATTGCGTTGTGCCTGTTTACAGCAGAGCTGCGTTCTTGCGCCGTTAGGCCGACACATCCGACTTCTGCGGGCATTTGTTGACCGGGTTAACCATCCCGGGGGTTTCTTAGGACGTTTGACTCTCACTGTTGTGGTGTTATCCCCATCCCAGCTGGCCCATATAGAACAGCCAAAGATCCTGGTCAGCCCTCAAGGGAAGGCAGGGGCAGACCATGGGCATTCCCCGCCATCCAAGGAGGCTTCCATACTTGCAGAGCCGATACATAGTGCTCTGGTACTGGGCTCACCCAAGGAATCGTCACGTCCTGCACATGGCTGCTTAGCCTCACTTCCGTATATTGGGCCTTCCGTTCATCATAGGCTGTTCTTCCGGAAACCAGAAGTATGCAGTCTGCAGATGACATTCACACAGTGAGCTTTTGATTCGGACTTTCCATGTAATGGATTTGCTATCCAAGCAATATTCCATTTCGTGCCACTAGGGCACTTTTCCACCTTTTATGAAGCCCTCACAGCGAGCTTTTGATTTGGACTTTATACATAATGGATTTGCTATCCAAGCAATATTCCATTTCATGCCTCTGAGTCGCTTTTGTAACCGACATACCTGTGGTATGAAGTGTGGCAGTCTGAATACTTCTTCATGCACCTTTAAATGTCATCCTGTATGTAGTTAAAGTAAGCTGTGGTCAACTTGAGCTTGTTGATATCTTCCATAGAGCTTGTCCTCAAATGAAGCAGGTGTGGGCCAAAATATCTTTCTCTGTTCTGCATATGTTGGGCAATCCTGCAGCAAATGTTTTGCTGTAATTTTTCCAGTTCTACAATTACATTATTCGGTATCTCCTATCTTTAGTTTATTGAACAAGTGGTATTTCAGCCTGTTATGTCCTGTGCGGAGTCTGAAGATTGCTACTTGTTCTCTTCGGTCGAGTTTGTAATATGCATCATCCTTCTGATGGCCTGGATGCTCTGATTCCCATTTGGTTCTATAATTGCTTTTTATCAACCTCTTTGCCTCATTATAGGTTATGTCTATGTCAGGCTGTGGTAGTCGTCCGCCATCTTTTGCCAGCCTGTCAGCCTCTTCGTTTCCAGGTATACTGCAATGTGATGGGATCCATTGTATTACAACTTTTTTGGATTTCTGGCATAGACCATGGAGTGCTGCTCCTAGGTCAGCTAGTTCTGTGCTGTTATTGCTCTTCAGTATTGAGACAGCTGACTTTGCATCTGTAAAGATAGCTATTTGCTTCTCTTTATTTTCCTCCATCAGGAGCATTTCTGCTGCAGTTTTCAGAGCCTCTACCTTCGCTTTGAAGTTACTTGAAAATTTTCCAGTTGCCACTGAATGTGTTTTTTTTCCACTCCATTTTTTTAAATTTAGGAGAATTCCTCCCCCTCCATTCTCTATTGAATTTTTGGCTGATCCATCTGTATATGCATGGGTCCAATTGCTGCTTGGGTAATGTTCTTTTATGTAGTTTAGGGTTATTTCTCTTCTTTCGGTTTCATGCTGAGTGTTCTTTTTCTCAATACCAGGAATGTGTTCTATCATCTCAGGCAGTTGCTGCTGTCTCCAAGCTGGGAACTTGTGTGCATTGTAAATGGGTTTGACTGTTGATATGTTAAGTATAGGATCTGCCCTAATCCTTCGTTTTACAGTTTCTACAAAGTTGCTGCGCTTGTCTTCCCTTTCCAAAACCATTAAATCTTTTGTAGTGGTCTGTCAATCTTCTAAATTTTTCTGCTTGTTGCTGGGCTCTGCTATCTCTTCTATCCTGCATTGGTTGTAGACAAGTGATCTTTTCTAGTTCATTAATAGGCGCTGTCGTCAGGCTTCCAGTTATGATTCGCATTTCTTGATTTTGGACTCTAATTATTTTGTTAAAGTTTGACTTAGCTGCTGTTGCCCAAGCTGCAATGCCATATTCCAGTACTTACCTTACCCGTCCAGTATATAACTTCTTGAGAACTTTCTCATCTGCTCCCCATGTTGTACCAGCAAGCTTTTTCATGATTGCCATTCTTTGCCTTGCTCTTGTTCGATTTTTCTCAACCTGTGTCTTCCATGTCAGGCGACGATCAAAGGTGACTCCTAGATAGTTTGGATTTTCTTCACGGCGCAATATTTTCCCATTCAATACCAGCTTAGGTTGCTGGGTTTTATTTGAGAGGGAGAACACTGTGCATGTTGTTTTCTCCTCACTTATCTTCACTAGCCATGATTTTGACCAGTCCTCTAGCGCTAATAAGGCTTGCTGTATTCTGCTGTTAGCTGTACTAATATATTCTTCAGATGTCCATATGGCTAGGTCATCTGCAAAAGAGGATGTGTGTACTCTCGCTTGAAAGTTTTCCGTGATGTGATTTATATATGCTAGGAATAATGTTGGTGAAAGAACTCCTCCTTGGGGGACACCTTGCTCCAACAGCATCATTTTGCTGGTTTGTCCTTGAACTTTTGTCCTGGCAGTTCTATTCTCAAGGTAGTGGCTGATCCATTTATACATTTTCCCACAAACATGTATGTTTTGCAGTTTTACTTTCAGTCCTTCCTTCCATACTTTATCAAATGCTTTTTCTAAATCTATCCAGGCCGCTAGTGTGTGCTTTTTCTCTTGGAAGGCATCCTCTATTTCCTGAGCTATATAGGTTATTTGATCTTCAGTGGATCTGTACTTTATGAATCCTGCTTGGTGTGGTGTTAAGAATTGGTTTTCTTCCAGATGCCATGTTAGCCTGCCATTGATAATGCGTTCCATTAATTTTCCTACTCAGCTAAGTAGACTGATAGGTCGATAGCCATTTGGTTCTTCCATGTTTTTTCCTTTCTTTGGGACTGGTATTATTATAGCTTCCTTCCATGCCTGTGGGACTATTCCTCTCTTCCAGCTGTAATTTAGGACTGCTAGTAGTTTCTTTTTTGCCTTAGTGCCTAGTCCTATTAGCATTTAATTTGTGATTCCATCATTTCCTGGTGATTTCTTCTTTCTTAGGGTATTCATTGCCTGTTCCATTTCTTCCATTGTTAGATTTGCCATCATATATTCTTCTGCTGTCTCTGTATTAGTATGATGCATCTGTTTGTCTTTGATTGCTTTCTTCTGTTCGATTGTAATATCAATGTGGTTTGCACTGGCATAGTGTTCCATTGGTGCATTTGCAGCCTTTTTTCCTGTCAGCAATGCATCTCCTTGTTTAATTGTTATCTGTTTGTTTCTAGGTCCTTCATTGTTCGTGGCTTTCACTAGTTTCCATAGTTTGTTTCCATCCCTGTCAAAATTCAGGTTTTCTGATTTTTCCTTCCAACAATCTCTGGTTTTTTGATTTACTATTCTTTTATATTTTGCTGAGATGGCTTTGAGAGAGATGTTCGCTTCAGTTGTTTGTTCTCTCTCTGCTGTCTTCCAGGCATTTTCAACTTTGTCCTCCAAAATTTGTAGTTCTTCAGTCCAGTATGGTTTGTAATTTTTCCTCGCTCCTCTTGGAATAAACTCAGTGGCCGCCTGTATTATTGCTCTGTTTAGACTTTCCACCATTTGCTTCATGTTGCCATATCGTGTATTTATGTTTTCACAATATTTGTCTGTTAGTATGGCAAATCTGTATCAATCTGCTCGTTTGTAATTGCAGCGGGGCAAAGGCTTTTGCTCCTGTGGAACATACTCCATATTCATTACAAGCTTGATTGGTCTGTGGTCACTACCTGCTAATTGGTCAAGCACATGGGGATCGATTTTGTGGAGGATGTCTCCTGTGCAGAAATCTAAGTCTGGGGTAGAAGTGGTAAACCATCTTCTGGAGTAGAAGCTCGGTGTGTCATCCGCTTTGTTGAGTAGATGGAGATTTGAATCTATTTCCCAGTCCTCCATTTCATCTCCTCTTTTGTCAGTATCTGGGTATCCCCATCTTTCTGAACGGCTATTAAAGTCTCCGACAATAATGCAGTTTGTGTCAGTTATATTCATGTTTGAGAGTGTAAGGTCCTTATCCGCTGGGCTATACAGATTGTAAATTCTTATTTTCACGTCCTTTATCACTATATCAACACCTATCATTTCCGTTTGGTTGTCAGAGATCACAGATACTTCGCTGCAAGGTATTGTATTTCGTGTAAGTATTAGAACTCCTCCTTTGTGTCCTTCGCGGTCGAAACGTGTGGCCTGATATCCTCTCTCTGAGAATTTGCGATTGACATTGAGGCATTGAGGTGTGTCTCTTGAATGTATGCCACATCTATTCTATCTTTATGAAGACGCTTTGTTAGAGAGATTTTCTTGTTATAAACTCCTTCGGCATTCCACTGTAGTATGTTGAGTGTCCTGGGTATTTGGTCAATAGCTCTTAACCTGCTCCTCTGTGCCTTGACTGCACAGCACAGGGGAAGGTGACCACCAGTAGTCATGGGTGGACCCCCTCGAGACAGGGGGCCCGGCACTATCACCGCCTGATGGGACTTCGCGGGATTAGCACCATAACGATTAATTTTGATTTGTGACATCATGAATTAAGTTACGTTGCACTACTTTGTCAAGCCTGTGGCTTAGTGCATCAGATTTCGACAAGCATTTGTTCGGGGTGCTTTCCCTAGCCTTTGACTGTCCCCAGTCTACCTACAAGGCAGCAGGTTTGTGTGTCTCTTGGTCTGGTCCCTCTCCCTTGACCTGTCCTACATGGGTGACCCTACCAGTAGCTGTGCTACCGTCGGCATAGCTCTTGGGGTCATTGAAACACACAAGCCCCTCTACCTCGTCACGGTGGACACACAGTAGAGGGGGAACATGCATTCTATACCTTCCATCTCGTCTCTTTACTCACACTATTGTCAAGCTATAACAGCCGCACTACCAAATCTGTCACTATTCTATGACTGATTCATGTATCTTTACGCTCGTTCTTCTATACTTAAGTACCGCTTATCACTATTCACCGCATAAAATAATCCAATTGAGCTATACCAGCCCACCAACATCATATACCACTTAATGTGATATAATAAATCGCATCAAATCCGAATTACTTTAACCTCAATTATCAGAAACCGTTTTGCCAACATCTCAGAACCACTTCTCAACGCGATTTCTTACTACATAGCTCATTTTCATTCAACTTTTCAGTTCCCTAGTACTTTTTTTTCTTACCATTATTTCTTTTTTAATGGTTGTTTGTCCTGTCTGTCAATATACCATATTGCTTATACTTTCCTATTTCATCTTCTGAAATATCACTAAGCAACAACCGACTACTGCCAATTATACCAGCTGAGGAAAAGGTTTCCCTATATTCAGAACTTGTACTACTCACATTCTTGTTATTTCTACCTTTACCTTTCATTTTCCGATCAGGTATATATTGAATGTCCCCATCTGATAAGTCTGAGGTATCTGTCGTATCAACATTTACTAGCAAACTTGCTTCAGACCTGGCCTTAGCAGTTTTCCTAATTTTCTTCCTGGTGTTTCTTGATTTTAACGGCTTATGCTCTGCCGGAACAGTCTCTTTACTTTTGATTGGCGCAACCTTTTCAAATTTCACTTGTGCTGGTTCTTTAATTTCTACTGTCTGTTTTTGACTTCCTTTTTCTATTTTCTTATTTGACTGTTGGATACCGGATATGCTTCATAAAACAACAACCACAACGTTAATTCAATTTCTGACATCATATCATAGGATTTTCACAATCCCCACTACTCTCCTGCTGTAATCTTTCCTCAATCAATTACTCTTCTTTCTAAAGCTCAGAGTTAACCCGACTCAAACAACACATTAGCTCTAGCAATCAACATTCATAACAAGCCTACATCTCTCCGTGTCAGCTTTACATTACGTCAACTACTCCAGCACACATCACTCAACGTGAGCATCCCACTCCATCCGGCCATTCTGGACAAGGGACGTTTCAAACTCTAATTCGTCTACTCTCCACTCATCACAACTAAACACATTATACCCTCTATGCACGCAAGGCTAACCTTTGCACCCGTAATTCTCTATAGCGCAGCTACGCAGACCACTCCGATGTTCAACACTTCGAACATGCATTCTTCTTCTTCTTCTTCTTCTTCTTCTTCTTCTTCTTCTTCTTCTTCTTCTTCTTCTTCTTCTTCTTCTTCTTCTTCTTCTTCTGCGTTCATCTGGAGTTTTTTTCCGGATGTGATTGCGTTGTGCCTGTTTACAGCAGAGCTGCGTTCTTGCGCCGTTAGGCCGACACATCCGACTTCTGCGGGCATTTGTTGACCGGGTTAACCATCCCGGGGGTTTCTTAGGACGTTTGACTCTCACTGTTGTGGTGTTATCCCCATCCCAGCTGGCCCATATAGAACAGCCAAAGATCCTGGTCAGCCCTCAAGGGAAGGCAGGGGCAGACCATGGGCATTCCCCGCCATCCAAGGAGGCTTCCATACTTGCAGAGCCGATACATAGTGCTCTGGTACTGGGCTCACCCAAGGAATCGTCACGTCCTGCACATGGCTGCTTAGCCTCACTTCCGTATATTGGGCCTTCCGTTCATCATAGGCTGTTCTTCCGGAAACCAGAAGTATGCAGTCTGCAGATGACATTCACACAGTGAGCTTTTGATTCGGACTTTCCATGTAATGGATTTGCTATCCAAGCAATATTCCATTTCGTGCCACTAGGGCACTTTTCCACCTTTTATGAAGCCCTCACAGCGAGCTTTTGATTTGGACTTTATACATAATGGATTTGCTATCCAAGCAATATTCCATTTCATGCCTCTGAGTCGCTTTTGTAACCGACATACCTGTGGTATGAAGTGTGGCAGTCTGAATACTTCTTCATGCACCTTTAAATGTCATCCTGTATGTAGTTAAAGTAAGCTGTGGTCAACTTGAGCTTGTTGATATCTTCCATAGAGCTTGTCCTCAAATGAAGCAGGTGTGGGCCAAAATATCTTTCTCTGTTCTGCATATGTTGGGCAATCCTGCAGCAAATGTTTTGCTGTAATTTTTCCAGTTCTACAATTACATTATTCGGTATCTCCTATCTTTAGTTTATTGAACAAGTGGTATTTCAGCCTGTTATGTCCTGTGCGGAGTCTGAAGATTGCTACTTGTTCTCTTCGGTCGAGTTTGTAATATGCATCATCCTTCTGATGGCCTGGATGCTCTGATTCCCATTTGGTTCTATAATTGCTTTTTATCAACCTCTTTGCCTCATTATAGGTTATGTCTATGTCAGGCTGTGGTAGTCGTCCGCCATCTTTTGCCAGCCTGTCAGCCTCTTCGTTTCCAGGTATACTGCAATGTGATGGGATCCATTGTATTACAACTTTTTTGGATTTCTGGCATAGACCATGGAGTGCTGCTCCTAGGTCAGCTAGTTCTGTGCTGTTATTGCTCTTCAGTATTGAGACAGCTGACTTTGCATCTGTAAAGATAGCTATTTGCTTCTCTTTATTTTCCTCCATCAGGAGCATTTCTGCTGCAGTTTTCAGAGCCTCTACCTTCGCTTTGAAGTTACTTGAAAATTTTCCAGTTGCCACTGAATGTGTTTTTTTTCCACTCCATTTTTTTAAATTTAGGAGAATTCCTCCCCCTCCATTCTCTATTGAATTTTTGGCTGATCCATCTGTATATGCATGGGTCCAATTGCTGCTTGGGTAATGTTCTTTTATGTAGTTTAGGGTTATTTCTCTTCTTTCGGTTTCATGCTGAGTGTTCTTTTTCTCAATACCAGGAATGTGTTCTATCATCTCAGGCAGTTGCTGCTGTCTCCAAGCTGGGAACTTGTGTGCATTGTAAATGGGTTTGACTGTTGATATGTTAAGTATAGGATCTGCCCTAATCCTTCGTTTTACAGTTTCTACAAAGTTGCTGCGCTTGTCTTCCCTTTCCAAAACCATTAAATCTTTTGTAGTGGTCTGTCAATCTTCTAAATTTTTCTGCTTGTTGCTGGGCTCTGCTATCTCTTCTATCCTGCATTGGTTGTAGACAAGTGATCTTTTCTAGTTCATTAATAGGCGCTGTCGTCAGGCTTCCAGTTATGATTCGCATTTCTTGATTTTGGACTCTAATTATTTTGTTAAAGTTTGACTTAGCTGCTGTTGCCCAAGCTGCAATGCCATATTCCAGTACTTACCTTACCCGTCCAGTATATAACTTCTTGAGAACTTTCTCATCTGCTCCCCATGTTGTACCAGCAAGCTTTTTCATGATTGCCATTCTTTGCCTTGCTCTTGTTCGATTTTTCTCAACCTGTGTCTTCCATGTCAGGCGACGATCAAAGGTGACTCCTAGATAGTTTGGATTTTCTTCACGGCGCAATATTTTCCCATTCAATACCAGCTTAGGTTGCTGGGTTTTATTTGAGAGGGAGAACACTGTGCATGTTGTTTTCTCCTCACTTATCTTCACTAGCCATGATTTTGACCAGTCCTCTAGCGCTAATAAGGCTTGCTGTATTCTGCTGTTAGCTGTACTAATATATTCTTCAGATGTCCATATGGCTAGGTCATCTGCAAAAGAGGATGTGTGTACTCTCGCTTGAAAGTTTTCCGTGATGTGATTTATATATGCTAGGAATAATGTTGGTGAAAGAACTCCTCCTTGGGGGACACCTTGCTCCAACAGCATCATTTTGCTGGTTTGTCCTTGAACTTTTGTCCTGGCAGTTCTATTCTCAAGGTAGTGGCTGATCCATTTATACATTTTCCCACAAACATGTATGTTTTGCAGTTTTACTTTCAGTCCTTCCTTCCATACTTTATCAAATGCTTTTTCTAAATCTATCCAGGCCGCTAGTGTGTGCTTTTTCTCTTGGAAGGCATCCTCTATTTCCTGAGCTATATAGGTTATTTGATCTTCAGTGGATCTGTACTTTATGAATCCTGCTTGGTGTGGTGTTAAGAATTGGTTTTCTTCCAGATGCCATGTTAGCCTGCCATTGATAATGCGTTCCATTAATTTTCCTACTCAGCTAAGTAGACTGATAGGTCGATAGCCATTTGGTTCTTCCATGTTTTTTCCTTTCTTTGGGACTGGTATTATTATAGCTTCCTTCCATGCCTGTGGGACTATTCCTCTCTTCCAGCTGTAATTTAGGACTGCTAGTAGTTTCTTTTTTGCCTTAGTGCCTAGTCCTATTAGCATTTAATTTGTGATTCCATCATTTCCTGGTGATTTCTTCTTTCTTAGGGTATTCATTGCCTGTTCCATTTCTTCCATTGTTAGATTTGCCATCATATATTCTTCTGCTGTCTCTGTATTAGTATGATGCATCTGTTTGTCTTTGATTGCTTTCTTCTGTTCGATTGTAATATCAATGTGGTTTGCACTGGCATAGTGTTCCATTGGTGCATTTGCAGCCTTTTTTCCTGTCAGCAATGCATCTCCTTGTTTAATTGTTATCTGTTTGTTTCTAGGTCCTTCATTGTTCGTGGCTTTCACTAGTTTCCATAGTTTGTTTCCATCCCTGTCAAAATTCAGGTTTTCTGATTTTTCCTTCCAACAATCTCTGGTTTTTTGATTTACTATTCTTTTATATTTTGCTGAGATGGCTTTGAGAGAGATGTTCGCTTCAGTTGTTTGTTCTCTCTCTGCTGTCTTCCAGGCATTTTCAACTTTGTCCTCCAAAATTTGTAGTTCTTCAGTCCAGTATGGTTTGTAATTTTTCCTCGCTCCTCTTGGAATAAACTCAGTGGCCGCCTGTATTATTGCTCTGTTTAGACTTTCCACCATTTGCTTCATGTTGCCATATCGTGTATTTATGTTTTCACAATATTTGTCTGTTAGTATGGCAAATCTGTATCAATCTGCTCGTTTGTAATTGCAGCGGGGCAAAGGCTTTTGCTCCTGTGGAACATACTCCATATTCATTACAAGCTTGATTGGTCTGTGGTCACTACCTGCTAATTGGTCAAGCACATGGGGATCGATTTTGTGGAGGATGTCTCCTGTGCAGAAATCTAAGTCTGGGGTAGAAGTGGTAAACCATCTTCTGGAGTAGAAGCTCGGTGTGTCATCCGCTTTGTTGAGTAGATGGAGATTTGAATCTATTTCCCAGTCCTCCATTTCATCTCCTCTTTTGTCAGTATCTGGGTATCCCCATCTTTCTGAACGGCTATTAAAGTCTCCGACAATAATGCAGTTTGTGTCAGTTATATTCATGTTTGAGAGTGTAAGGTCCTTATCCGCTGGGCTATACAGATTGTAAATTCTTATTTTCACGTCCTTTATCACTATATCAACACCTATCATTTCCGTTTGGTTGTCAGAGATCACAGATACTTCGCTGCAAGGTATTGTATTTCGTGTAAGTATTAGAACTCCTCCTTTGTGTCCTTCGCGGTCGAAAAGTGTGGCCTGATATCCTCTCTCTGAGAATTTGCGATTGACATTGAGGCATTGAGGTGTGTCTCTTGAATGCATGCCACATCTATTCTATCTTTATGAAGACGCTTTGTTAGAGAGATTTTCTTGTTATAAACTCCTTCGGCATTCCACTGTAGTATGTTGAGTGTCCTGGGTATTTGGTCAATAGCTCTTAACCTGCTCCTCTGTGCCTTGACTGCACAGCACAGGGGAAGGTGACCACCAGTAGTCATGGGTGGACCCCCTCGAGACAGGGGGCCCGGCACTATCACCGCCTGATGGGACTTCGCGGAATTAGCACCATAACGATTAATTTTGATTTGTGACATCATGAATTAAGTTACGTTGCACTACTTTGTCAAGCCTGTGGCTTAGTGCATCAGATTTCGACAAGCATTTGTTCGGGGTGCTTTCCCTAGCCTTTGACTGTCCCCAGTCTACCTACAAGGCAGCAGGTTTGTGTGTCTCTTGGTCTGGTCCCTCTCCCTTGACCTGTCCTACATGGGTGACCCTACCAGTAGCTGTGCTACCGTCGGCATAGCTCTTGGGGTCATTGAAACACACAAGCCCCTCTACCTCGTCACGGTGGACACACAGTAGAGGGGGAACATGCATTCTATACCTTCCATCTCGTCTCTTTACTCACACTATTGTCAAGCTATAACAGCCGCACTACCAAATCTGTCACTATTCTATGACTGATTCATGTATCTTTACGCTCGCTCTTCTATACTTAAGTACCGCTTATCACTATTCACCGCATAAAATAATCCAATTGAGCTATACCAGCCCACCAACATCATATACCACTTAATGTGATATAATAAATCGCATCAAATCCGAATTACTTTAACCTCAATTATCAGAAACCGTTTTGCCAACATCTCAGAACCACTTCTCAACGCGATTTCTTACTACATAGCTCATTTTCATTCAACTTTTCAGTTCCCTAGTACTTTTTTTTCTTACCAGTATTTCTTTTTTAATGGTTGTTTGTCCTGTCTGTCAATATACCATATTGCTTATACTTTCCTATTTCATCTTCTGAAATATCACTAAGCAACAACCGACTACTGCCAATTATACCAGCTGAGGAAAAGGTTTCCCTATATTCAGAACTTGTACTACTCACATTCTTGTTATTTCTACCTTTACCTTTCATTTTCCGATCAGGTATATATTGAATGTCCCCATCTGATAAGTCTGAGGTATCTGTCGTATCAACATTTACTAGCAAACTTGCTTCAGACCTGGCCTTAGCAGTTTTCCTAATTTTCTTCCTGGTGTTTCTTGATTTTAACGGCTTATGCTCTGCCGGAACAGTCTCTTTACTTTTGATTGGCGCAACCTTTTCAAATTTCACTTGTGCTGGTTCTTTAATTTCTACTGTCTGTTTTTGACTTCCTTTTTCTATTTTCTTATTTGACTGTTGGATACCGGATATGCTTCATAAAACAACAACCACAACGTTAATTCAATTTCTGACATCATATCATAGGATTTTCACAATCCCCACTACTCTCCTGCTGTAATCTTTCCTCAATCAATTACTCTTCTTTCTAAAGCTCAGAGTTAACCCGACTCAAACAACACATTAGCTCTAGCAATCAACATTCATAACAAGCCTACATCTCTCCGTGTCAGCTTTACATTACGTCAACTACTCCAGCACACATCACTCAACGTGAGCATCCCACTCCATCCGGCCATTCTGGACAAGGGACGTTTCAAACTCTAATTCGTCTACTCTCCACTCATCACAACTAAACACATTATACCCTCTATGCACGCAAGGCTAACCTTTGCACCCGTAATTCTCTATAGCGCAGCTACGCAGACCACTCCGATGTTCAACACTTCGAACATGCATTCTTCTTCTTCTTCTTCTTCTTCTTCTTCTTCTTCTTCTTCTTCTTCTTCTTCTTCTTCTTCTTCTTCTTCTTCTTCTTCTTCTTCTTCTTCTGCGTTCATCCGGAGTTTTTTTTCCGGATGTGATTGCGTTGTGCCTGTTTACAGCAGAGCTGCGTTCTTGCGCCGTTAGGCCGACACATCCGACTTCTGCGGGCATTTGTTGACCGGGTTAACCATCCCGGGGGTTTCTTAGGACGTTTGACTCTCACTGTTGTGGTGTTATCCCCCATCCCAGCTGGCCCATATAGAACAGCCAAAGATCCTGGTCAGCCCTCAAGGGAAGGCAGGGGCAGACCATGGGCATTCCCCGCCATCCAAGGAGGCTTCCATACTTGCAGAGCCGATACATAGTGCTCTGGTACTGGGCTCACCCAAGGAATCGTCACGTCCTGCACATGGCTGCTTAGCCTCACTTCCGTATATTGGGCCTTCCGTTCATCATAGGCTGTTCTTCCGGAAACCAGAAGTATGCAGTCTGCAGATGACATTCACACAGTGAGCTTTTGATTCGGACTTTCCATGTAATGGATTTGCTATCCAAGCAATATTCCATTTCGTGCCACTAGGGCACTTTTCCACCTTTTATGAAGCCCTCACAGCGAGCTTTTGATTTGGACTTTATACATAATGGATTTGCTATCCAAGCAATATTCCATTTCATGCCTCTGGGTCGCTTTTGTAACCGACATACCTGTGGTATGAAGTGTGGCAGTCTGAATACTTCTTCATGCACCTTTAAATGTCATCCTGTATGTAGTTAAAGTAAGCTGTGGTCAACTTGAGCTTGTTGATATCTTCCATAGAGCTTGTCCTCAAATGAAGCAGGTGTGGGCCAAAATATCTTTCTCTGTTCTGCATATGTTGGGCAATCCTGCAGCAAATGTTTTGCTGTAATTTTTCCAGTTCTACAATTACATTAATCGGTATCTCCTATCTTTAGTTTATTGAACAAGTGGTATTTCAGCCTGTTATGTCCTGTGCGGAGTCTGAAGATTGCTACTTGTTCTCTTCGGTCGAGTTTGTAATATGCATCATCCTTCTGATGGCCTGGATGCTCTGATTCCCATTTGGTTCTATAATTGCTTTTTATCAACCTCTTTGCCTCATTATAGGTTATGTCTATGTCAGGCTGTGGTAGTCGTCCGCCATCTTTTGCCAGCCTGTCAGCCTCTTCGTTTCCAGGTATACTGCAATGTGATGGGATCCATTGTATTACAACTTTTTTGGATTTCTGGCATAGACCATGGAGTGCTGCTCCTAGGTCAGCTAGTTCTGTGCTGTTATTGCTCTTCAGTATTGAGACAGCTGACTTTGCATCTGTAAAGATAGCTATTTGCTTCTCTTTATTTTCCTCCATCAGGAGCATTTCTGCTGCAGTTTTCAGAGCCTCTACCTTCGCTTTGAAGTTACTTGAAAATTTTCCAGTTGCCACTGAATGTGTTTTTTTTCCCACTCCATTTTTTTAAATTTAGGAGAATTCCTCCCCCTCCATTCTCTATTGAATTTTTGGCTGATCCATCTGTATATGCATGGGTCCAATTGCTGCTTGGGTAATGTTCTTTTATGTAGTTTAGGGTTATTTCTCTTCTTTCGGTTTCATGCTGAGTGTTCTTTTTCTCAATACCAGGAATGTGTTCTATCATCTCAGGCAGTTGCTGCTGTCTCCAAGCTGGGAACTTGTGTGCATTGTAAATGGGTTTGACTGTTGATATGTTAAGTATAGGATCTGCCCTAATCCTTCGTTTTACAGTTTCTACAAAGTTGCTGCGCTTGTCTTCCCTTTCCAAAACCATTAAATCTTTTGTAGTGGTCTGTCAATCTTCTAAATTTTTCTGCTTGTTGCTGGGCTCTGCTATCTCTTCTATCCTGCATTGGTTGTAGACAAGTGATCTTTTCTAGTTCATTAATAGGCGCTGTCGTCAGGCTTCCAGTTATGATTCGCATTTCTTGATTTTGGACTCTAATTATTTTGTTAAAGTTTGACTTAGCTGCTGTTGCCCAAGCTGCAATGCCATATTCCAGTACTTACCTTACCCGTCCAGTATATAACTTCTTGAGAACTTTCTCATCTGCTCCCCATGTTGTACCAGCAAGCTTTTTCATGATTGCCATTCTTTGCCTTGCTCTTGTTCGATTTTTCTCAACCTGTGTCTTCCATGTCAGGCGACGATCAAAGGTGACTCCTAGATAGTTTGGATTTTCTTCACGGCGCAATATTTTCCCATTCAATACCAGCTTAGGTTGCTGAGTTTTATTTGAGAGGGAGAACACTGTGCATGTTGTTTTCTCCTCACTTATCTTCACTAGCCATGATTTTGACCAGTCCTCTAGCGCTAATAAGGCTTGCTGTATTCTGCTGTTAGCTGTACTAATATATTCTTCAGATGTCCATATGGCTAGGTCATCTGCAAAAGAGGATGTGTGTACTCTCGCTTGAAAGTTTTCCGTGATGTGATTTATATATGCTAGGAATAATGTTGGTGAAAGAACTCCTCCTTGGGGGACACCTTGCTCCAACAGCATCATTTTGCTGGTTTGTCCTTGAACTTTTGTCCTGGCAGTTCTATTCTCAAGGTAGTGGCTGATCCATTTATACATTTTCCCACAAACATGTATGTTTTGCAGTTTTACTTTCAGTCCTTCCTTCCATACTTTATCAAATGCTTTTTCTAAATCTATCCAGGCCGCTAGTGTGTGCTTTTTCTCTTGGAAGGCATCCTCTATTTCCTGAGCTATATAGGTTATTTGATCTTCAGTGGATCTGTACTTTATGAATCCTGCTTGGTGTGGTGTTAAGAATTGGTTTTCTTCCAGATGCCATGTTAGCCTGCCATTGATAATGCGTTCCATTAATTTTCCTACTCAGCTAAGTAGACTGATAGGTCGATAGCCATTTGGTTCTTCCATGTTTTTTCCTTTCTTTGGGACTGGTATTATTATAGTTTCCTTCCATGCCTGTGGGACTATTCCTCTCTTCCAGCTGTAATTTAGGACTGCTAGTAGTTTGTTTTTTGCCTTAGTGCCTAGTCCCATTAGCATTTAATTTGTGATTCCATCATTTCCTGGTGATTTCTTCTTTCTTAGGGTATTCATTGCCTGTTCCATTTCTTCCATTGTTAGATTTGCCATCATATATTCTTCTGCTGTCTCTGTATTAGTATGATGCATCTGTTTGTCTTTGATTGCTTTCTTCTGTTCGATTGTAATATCAATGTGGTTTGCACTGGCATAGTGTTCCATTGGTGCATTTGCAGCCTTTTTTCCTGTCAGCAAGGCATCTCCTTGTTTAATTGTTATCTGTTTGTTTCTAGGTCCTTCATTGTTCGTGGCTTTCACTAGTTTCCATAGTTTGTTTCCATCCCTGTCAAAATTCAGGTTTTCTGATTTTTCCTTCCAACAATCTCTGGTTTTTTGATTTACTATTCTTTTATATTTTGCTGAGATGGCTTTGAGAGAGATGTTCGCTTCAGTTGTTTGTTCTCTCTCTCTGCTGTCTTCCAGGCATTTTCAACTTTGTCCTCCAAAATTTGTAGTTCTTCAGTCCAGTATGGTTTGTAATTTTTCCTCGCTCCTCTTGGAATAAACTCAGTGGCCGCCTGTATTATTGCTCTGTTTAGACTTTCCACCATTTGCTTCATGTTGCCATATCGTGTATTTATGTTTTCACAATATTTGTCTGTTAGTATGGCAAATCTGTATCAATCTGCTCGTTTGTAATTGCAGCGGGGCAAAGGCTTTTGCTCCTGTGGAACATACTCCATATTCATTACAAGCTTGATTGGTCTGTGGTCACTACCTGCTAATTGGTCAAGCACATGGGGATCGATTTTGTGGAGGATGTCTCCTGTGCAGAAATCTAAGTCTGGGGTAGAAGTGGTAAACCATCTTCTGGAGTAGAAGCTCGGTGTGTCATCCGCTTTGTTGAGTAGATGGAGATTTGAATCTATTTCCCAGTCCTCCATTTCATCTCCTCTTTTGTCAGTATCTGGGTATCCCCATCTTTCTGAACGGCTATTAAAGTCTCCGACAATAATGCAGTTTGTGTCAGTTATATTCATGTTTGAGAGTGTAAGGTCCTTATCCGCTGGGCTATACAGATTGTAAATTCTTATTTTCACGTCCTTTATCACTATATCAACACCTATCATTTCCGTTTGGTTGTCAGAGATCACAGATACTTCGCTGCAAGGTATTGTATTTCGTGTAAGTATTAGAACTCCTCCTTTGTGTCCTTCGCGGTCGAAACGTGTGGCCTGATATCCTCTCTCTGAGAATTTGCGATTGACATTGAGGCATTGAGGTGTGTCTCTTGAATGCATGCCACATCTATTCTATCTTTATGAAGACGCTTTGTTAGAGAGATTTTCTTGTTATAAACTCCTTCGGCATTCCACTGTAGTATGTTGAGTGTCCTGGGTATTTGGTCAATAGCTCTTAACCTGCTCCTCTGTGCCTTGACTGCACAGCACAGGGGAAGGTGACCACCAGTAGTCATGGGTGGACCCCCTCGAGACAGGGGGCCCGGCACTATCACCGCCTGATGGGACTTCGCGGGATTAGCACCATAACGATTAATTTTGATTTGTGACATCATGAATTAAGTTACGTTGCACTACTTTGTCAAGCCTGTGGCTTAGTGCATCAGATTTCGACAAGCATTTGTTCGGGGTGCTTTCCCTAGCCTTTGACTGTCCCCAGTCTACCTACAAGGCAGCAGGTTTGTGTGTCTCTTGGTCTGGTCCCTCTCCCTTGACCTGTCCTACATGGGTGACCCTACCAGTAGCTATGCTACCGTCGGCATAGCTCTTGGGGTCATTGAAACACACAAGCCCCTCTACCTCGTCACGGTGGACACACAGTAGAGGGGGAACATGCATTCTATACCTTCCATCTCGTCTCTTTACTCACACTATTGTCAAGCTATAACAGCCGCACTACCAAATCTGTCACTATTCTATGACTGATTCATGTATCTTTACGCTCGTTCTTCTATACTTAAGTACCGCTTATCACTATTCACCGCATAAAATAATCCAATTGAGCTATACCAGCCCACCAACATCATATACCACTTAATGTGATATAATAAATCGCATCAAATCCGAATTACTTTAACCTCAATTATCAGAAACCGTTTTGCCAACATCTCAGAACCACTTCTCAACGCGATTTCTTACTACATAGCTCATTTTCATTCAACTTTTCAGTTCCCTAGTACTTTTTTTTCTTACCAGTATTTCTTTTTTAATGGTTGTTTGTCCTGTCTGTCAATATACCATATTGCTTATACTTTCCTATTTCATCTTCTGAAATATCACTAAGCAACAACCGACTACTGCCAATTATACCAGCTGAGGAAAAGGTTTCCCTATATTCAGAACTTGTACTACTCACATTCTTGTTATTTCTACCTTTACCTTTCATTTTCCGATCAGGTATATATTGAATGTCCCCATCTGATAAGTCTGAGGTATCTGTCGTATCAACATTTACTAGCAAACTTGCTTCAGACCTGGCCTTAGCAGTTTTCCTAATTTTCTTCCTGGTGTTTCTTGATTTTAACGGCTTATGCTCTGCCGGAACAGTCTCTTTACTTTTGATTGGCGCAACCTTTTCAAATTTCACTTGTGCTGGTTCTTTAATTTCTACTGTCTGTTTTTGACTTCCTTTTTCTATTTTCTTATTTGACTGTACTTGGGTTGTCTTCTCTACAGTATCCACTTGAGTCTGGGTACCCTTGTCCGCATTACTGACTGTCTGTGTCTGTGTCTCTCTTTCCTGCCTACCACTAAAAACTGAAAACACCTTCTGACTACCTGAGGTCCTATTGGCCTGATCTTCTCCGTTGCCCCTCTTTGCAAGTGAATATCTTAGCCGTCTGATTTAGAACCATTGGTCCCGTAATGTTCTCGCATCTTTATTATTAGCTGGCCAGTTCCATCGTTTCTTATTAAAACTCTTTTTCTGATAATTATTGATTTCTGACTTTTTATGTTGTCTCTCTATACACCTCCTTGCCCTTGTCATGTCAGATCTTATACTTATACAGTTAATATCTCGCCTGCGGTACCCTCTGTCATTGTTCGGACACGGTCTATAAAAGTGTACTTCCTGCCCGCAGTTAAAACAGGTTGAACCAAGACGTGGCCGTAGCGTAGTGGAATTATATTGGCCATTCGATTGGAAGCCCCGAGTATGTTGACGTTGACCTCTATTATGTGTCCGTGGAGGAACCTCTATCCTAGTTTCTATATTATTTATTCTATTCCATCTCCAGTTATTTCTAGCGTGACCAATGTCCATTGGTACTTCTACTCTTTGCTCAGTATTGCTTCCTATTTCTCTCCCCACTCGTAGCCTAAATCTTCTTCTTAAACTGTCTTCTTGTATGGCCACATCTACTGCTTGCGACAGTCTTGCTGGGTTCTCTCTCATCAATTTGAACTTTAGTCCATCTGAGCGCAACCCATCTACAAATATCCCCACCATCATTCTTTGTACTCCTTCGCCCTGCACATTCTGCCCCAAAAATGCTTCTTCTGCCAAATTTACTAATCTATCGCTATATAGTTGTACACTCTCTCCATTATCCTGTCTAGACTGTCTCAACACTGAAAAGGCGTGTTGGGGATCTGTAATCTCTGCATATTTATGGGCTAGATCATCTTTAAACTCTTCCCAAGTTTCGTCCACCCCTGCTTCTAATTTCCGTCTAATATGATCAGACACCGGTGTCAAGTTACTTTGATACGCTATCTTCTTCTTCTCTTCGTCATTAGCTCCCATCAAAAAAGCGTATTTTTCTATTGCCACCATCCACTTTTTAAAATGTTTTGCCTGGCCACTGAACTTTTCTATGTCAGTACCTACACCCTGTTGTTTTAATGATGTATCCAACCTGTAAATAGCTCTCCCCATATTTCCCAGTACTTGACCTAATGAGAGGTCCTGAGCTTCCATTGCTAATTTAACACAATATAATAAGTTATTAATTAAACACTATCACTAATCAACTTCTACAGTTCTATTCAATCCTCTAACAATTAAATTTATATGTTACAGTAGTGAGTACTCCTTGGCCTTGTGGCATGGTCGAGACAAAAACACGGAACTGATCCACGACTCTGTTGATCGAGTGAGATGGCAGAACATGACCGCCCACGCTTACCGGCATGGCACATGATGGATGGATGGAGTGAGTACTCCTCAGTTACAGGTGCCGTCAGCCAACTGTAGACGGCTCCTCTACCATCTGGTTCAACGAAACGATTAGGACCCCTTGAACGCCTTTATGTAGGCCCTTGATAGGAAACGACTGTATACTGCAAGGCGGGCTTTTGACTGCCGCCTTTAGGTAGGCACTTGATAGAAACCAGCTATACAGCAAGGATTCACCCCTGGGCGGGCTTTTAACTGCCGCCTTTAGGTAGGCACTTGACTGGGCAGGCTTTTGATAGCAAACGACGCCTGTATACAGCAAAGAGACACCTCTGGACGGCGACTCTTGATAGTAACTATGCAGAACTTCTTGCAGGCGTTGTAGGGGCAGCCATATATCAGTTTCGTCTGGCCGTTCAATAGAAGTGTAGAACCGTGCCGTAATCTTGTCTCTGGGCAATCATTACAGATTTTTCAAAACGGCCAGAGTTTTGCCCTGTACAAGCGTCGTAGAGGTTCCAATATGTGCAGTTTGTGGAGGTACTCCGCGTATTCCGCGACAATCCAGGACTTCAAACCCTGGTCACGGCACCAAATTACCTCCTATAACAGAGCCGGAGGTAATGGAGATGATGTGTAGATAAAGCAAACGCTAATTCACTGCAGTTATTTTTGGAGGTCCCACTTTATTTGTCCATTACAATTGACGTTATCAAATAAAACAGCGGTCTAACTAACTTTCATTCCAGATGTTAACATCACGTCTTGCCGCTAGTACGGATCGGTCGTAACTAACTGTTCCCTACCACGTCGTCACAGCATGACAAATCGCTGGCTACCCCCCCCCCCCCACAGCAGAGTGCTCAGCCGTGCAATACTGAATAATCTTCCCATTGCACACCAACCAACACTCCCCTACAAACCTACTCTGTTATATCCATTTTCTCCCTCACGAGATAATGTTAGTGTACTAAGCATCCTCGGTAACGCAAATCCAGGTGCTTCTAGAACAATCTAGCCTACGAAACAACCTCGACTTTCCCCAGTTTATTTATAGCTGGGGAAGTACCCGATGACGCGCCGTGTTCCAGAGGAACCTCCTGCGACACAGCACAAATAAACTGCGTCATTATGTCACTTGTACACCCCCGTTCATCCATTTCGAACAGCATTTTGAGTTGACCAATCTGTGTAGAATCGGATCCAGAGATCCTGTGAGTTTTCGTCGTCAAGAAAGCTGAGAGTGGCTGTTCTGCGCTGTACACTGTTCTGTTCTTCCTTGACAAATATTCCTCTCACTTTTATCTGGATTTGTAGCGATAGTCTATGTTCACCTTTCCAAGGGGTTCGCTCTGGAATAGTTGTCATGGGGATACCAAATGTGGAAAGATCGGTGGTTTCTCTGCAGAGTCTTTTGGCCTGGTGGATGAAACTACTTCTTTTCAACCACCCCATAGCTAAGTTTTCAAATCGGATCTATAGGCTGGCCTGGCAAGCTGAGGAACTTTTCTGCTTGTATTAGTGTTTTTGTATCTCTGCGTTCTCTCAGTGCTTGCGTCCTCCCGATTTTCTCCATTGCTACTGTAGGGGTTGATGTCATCCCTCCTGTGATGACTGTAAGAGCTTGATGTTTGCACTTTCGCCAGCTCTTGTATGTGGTTTTTGATGCTGAAAATCACGCAGTTGACACGTATTCCAGGTGTGGTCGTATGCTCTGTTAATAAACTTTGCTAAGTATTTTCAGACTGGCTCCCCATGTGGTTCCACTTAGCTTTCTAAAGATTGCTATTTTCCTTCTGGCTTTTGCTACTGCTTTTTTAATGTGTTTTCTCCATGTCAGCCTGTCACCGAATGTTACACGAATGTATGTATGTTCTTTATCTTCTCTTAGGGGTGTTCCATTTATCTAGATGATCCCTGCCTTTTGTTTCGGAGAGAGGGTAAATAGAGTGGTGCTGCACTTGTCAGTGTTTATGCTGACACACCATCTAACCGCCCATATTACAAATGTATCTACAGCTCTCTGTAGCAATATGGTGGCCACTGATGCATGTTCATTTGTGCTCCACAAAACCAGGTAATCAGCGTACATTGCCGCTTTAATTCCATCCGGTAGATTAGAAACAAGAGCATTGATAAAGATTAGAAAAAGTGTGGGGGTCAAGACTACACCCTGGGGAAAACCGTGTCGCAATAGTACTTTCTTACTCTTGAGACCGCCTATCGGTACTCGGGCTCTTCTGTTGTGCAAGTATGCTTTCACCCATTTGTACATTCTTTCATTGACTTTGCAGTTTCTCAGTTTATTCATCAGACTTTGTCAAAGGCTTTCTTCAGATCTACCCATGCCGTTAGTACCAGCTTCTTCTCTTGGAATGCATCATCAACTTCTTGAAAGAGATAGGTTGTCTGATCTTCCGTAGAGTAGCACTGCCTAAAGCCAACCTGTTGTGGCACAAGGATACTTTCACTTTGAATGTACCACTGTAGTCTGTGACTGATGACGCGTTCCACTGTTTTGCAGAGACAGCTGGTGAGGCTAGCTGGTCTGTAGCTGGAGGCAATGGAACTGTCTTTCCCAGGTTTTACGAGGAGTATCATGATTGCTTCTCTCCAGGCTTGTCGAACACTGCCTAAGGTCCAGGTGTTATTGAAGATCTGTAACAGCATTGCTTTGGCCTCTCTTTATGGGTTCTTGATAATTTCATTCTAGATACCATCAGCTCCTGGTGACTTTCTCATTTTCAGTTTTGATATGGCTAGCTCCAGGTCACTGATTGTGATAGGTGCCTCCATAACCTCATGTACTATTTCCTATGTCCTGTATGTTGCCATTTCTCTCGAATCTCTTGTTGTGTTTCTGGACTAGTTTCGATATTGTTATCTTGTGCGAATAAGTCCGCAAAATGGTCAGCTGCTTGCTTTCCTGTTAAGATGTTTCCGTCTTTATGTAATGAAATATTTGAGTTTCTCACCGTGCCCTCATCATTAAGCTGTTTTATTAGCCTCCACAACTTCCTTTTGTTTCTTTCAAAGTTCAGTGACTCTGTTTTCTCCTGCCAGCTTTTCCGTCTAGCCTTTATAATTTGGCTTTTGCGTGCTGGTATTTATTGTGGTGCTCTTGGCTGAGGTTGGCCTCTGCTTGCCTTCTACACACTTAAACATTATTATGGAACTGTTCTAGTTCATTACTCCAGTAGGGTTTATAATGTTTACGGGCTCCTCTTGTTTCTCGTGCTGGGTATGCATTTCCCAAACTCTTCAACCACTTTATTTATGCCTTTCTCAGTTTTCAGGTTTCTAACCAGTATGCTGGTGCGATGCTTGTACATTTTCCAGTCTGCTTTCTTGTAGTTCCACCTTGCGAGAGTGCTGCTTTCACTTACAAACTCATTTTCTACAGTTAAAAAGACTGGCCGATTGTCACTGCCACCTATCTGTTTCCCAACAATTCGTTTAATGTTCCACCCCAGGTCTGGTGAATGAAAAGCCAGGTCAGTTGTAGTTGTAGTGTGCCACGATCTCGAGTAGAAGGTATGTGGGTCAGACGGCTTGTTAATCAGGATGAATCTATTCTGATCCTGCCAGTCTTCCAGTCTCTCTCCTCTCTGGTCCATGTGATCATAGCCCCAGCTCTGCGAGTGGCTGTTGAAATCGCCACATACAATCATTTTTCCTTTTAAAGGTAGTGTGTCCAGTGCTTGTGGGCGGTCATTCGGACAGTAGTAATTGATCAGGTGAAGGTATGTATTGTCTGTCTTAGGTTTAAGTGCCTGATACTCAGGCCCTTCCATGTAAACTTCAATTTAGGAAGCAGGGATGTTATTTTTGACAGGGGTCAGTATCCCACCCTTTCTCCTGTCCTTTCGGTCAGATCGGTTACACTGGCAGCCTCTGGGGTTGAAGGCTATATTTTCGTTGAGGTGAGTTTCTTGCAAGTAATATACGCTTACATTTACTTGGGCCAAGATGTTTTCTAGTTCCATTCTTTTGTTGTTGTTGTTGACACCCTTTGCATTCCAGTGCATTATTTTACATCTTTGTTTGGTACGACCAGACGCTCTATTGTCAGACCCCCTGGCTCCGCAGGACATCAGAGAAGGACCTCAAATAATTGTGGTTACACATAGGGCATAAGGCCCGCACTGCACCTGCCTGGGAGTCCAGAGCAGTGCGAGCACCATAACAAATCAAATCAAATGACATCAAATTAACTTTATTTTAAAAGGGTCACAAATTGGGCACGCAGGCCCTTCTTACATTCGGCCTTTCCAATCACTCATCTTTCGTTCATCAAGAGCATTATACATTCACATAGGAAGCAAAAAAAAACGTTGTGAAATGAATATTGTAAACAAAACCCACACAGACACCCAACCTACCCCCCCCCCCTCACACACACACCCAGGGACACATACATACCCCACCAACCGACCCATCCCCCTCCCGCACATCCCCCACCCACACAAACTGCCCTCACCTGTTCCCCCAACCCAAACACACTCGCCACCCACACAAACATCCCCCACTAACCTACAACCCGCGCCCACCCACATACACATCCTAACCCACATACCCATCCTCCACCCACACATCCTCTCCCCATCCACACCTCCAACCACCCATCCCCCAACCACACCTCAATCGACCACATATTCCCTACCCACGCACATACACCCTCACCAACCCACACATCGCACATCCACTCACACATCCCCAAACCATACACACACATCCCCACCAACTGACATCTCCCTACCCACACACATATCTCCATAACACACATAACCCATAACACACATCCCCAGTCCACTCACACACACACCCCACCACCCACACATACATCCTCCAACCACCCACACATGCCCTAACCCACATCCCCCACCACACACATCCCAACATGTAGCAGTTGTCGACATAATTCTTGGCGTAATTGCGTGGCAGCCTAATTTCTGTGGTCTCCGTCTTCAGCAGCCATCTGTTGCAAGAGCACGCTATGGTGTTACTCGACACACGAACACATCATGCTGTTCTTCCGGTGGTTGTCATTTATAAATATTTCTCTGCTGACTGAGGCGAAAGAGAATCTACACAGCTAAACACAAATCTAGATCCAGGATTAATATTATTAACACCCACGATCCTGATAAGTGCTTTGAGTTCCAACAGCAACTTGAAGACGCTTTCAATAATACATCAGAAAATTGTAGAGCAAGTGAAAAGTGGGGTAAACTAAAGGACGTTCTTTATAAAACAGCGTTAGGGGTTTACGGCACTGTAGATCATAAGAGGCAGGACTGATTTGCGGCAAACACTGCAGCCATTGATTGATAAAAATAAGAATGCTCTTTTACGAAACAAGGAAAGAACAACGCGTAACACGCTCAGTGAGCTGAAGTACGCTAGGAAGGCTGTGCAAAAGGCTGCAAGACAGTGTGGAAATAATTATTGGATCAAGTTATGTTGCTTCATTGCTTCATTGGCACCTTGCCGTCTTGACAGACGATAGTTTGTGCTTTAAAAAGGCATAATAACTTTTAACTATGGCGGTAGCGAGTGTGACTGATAAGGCCAATTTGCGCTGTAAATGTCCGTTCACAGTGGGTGCATGCGAACACGTGGTCATTTCCACCATCATGCACCATCTTACGTCTCAAACGCTTGGTGTGTGACTTTTCTGCAATAATTTTCTCCTTTGACTTTATTCCATTTCTGATATTTGCCCTCCATGCAACACGTTCAGCGGCGACTTGCTCCCAATGTGCATTATCAATGCCTGTATCAATCATGTCCCGCTTACACACATCTTTCTATCGTAGTAGAGGCCGACCCTGAGATCTCTTACCCATCTGTAATTCACCAAAAAAGATATCCTTTGGTATTCTACCATCATCCATCCTCCTAAGATGTCCTATCCATCTAAGTCTACGAAGACTGAGCATGGAATAAACTGTCACACAACCTGATCTTTCCAATACTTCAGTATTTGTGATTTTGTCTTGCCACTTAATACCAAGAATTCTTCGCAGACACCGCATATGAAAGCTGTTTAAATTGTTCTCTTGGTGTGAGTAAGTTGTCCAGGTTTCACTGCCATAGAGAAGAGTACTAAGGACACAGGCTTGATAGACAAGGACTTTTGTTTTTGCAGTAAGCTTCCTGTTCTCCAAGACTCTTTTTCTTAACCTGTTCATTGTTGTTGCTGCCTTACCAATCCGGATGTTGATTTCCTGATCTAGGGATAATTTGCTATTTACCACTGATCCTAGATATGTAAAATGGTCTACTATCTCTAGTTCGGCGTCGTCAATAAAGATTGATGGTACCCCATGTGCACCTTGTGACATAATCTGTGTCTTCTTTTTGCTAATTGTTAAACCAAAATCAGAACAAGCATTGGAGAATGCAGATAGTAGACATTGCAATTCTTCCTCAGAGTGGGTCGTAACTGCAGCATCATCTGCAAAAAGCAACTCTCTGATCAGTACCCTCCTAATTTTGGTCTTAGCCTTCAATCTCTGAGCATTGTAGAGGCCGCCATCTGAGCGTGAGTGAATGTATATACCACCATCCTGATCACGAAATGCATATTTCAGTAGAAGTGAAAAGTATATTCCAAAGAGGGTGGGAGCTAGTACACAACCTTGCTTAACTCCACTCTTGATTTCAAATTCTTCAGAAGTTGCACCATCAAACTTGATTATACCATTCATGCCTGTGTGGAACGATTCCACAATGGACAGAAGAGTTGGTGGGCAGCCAATCTTCTTTAGTGCCTTGAACAGACCCTCACGACTGACCAAATCAAATGCCTTTGTGAGGTCGATGAAGGCAATAAACAGTGGTTGATTCTGTTCACGGCATTTTTCTTGCATTTGTCGCAATGAGAATATCATATCAGTGGTAGACCGGTTCTGTCGAAAGCCACAATGTGATTCGGGGTAGACTTGATCTCCTAGGACTTGAAGTTTGCGCAGAACAATTCTGGCAAATACTTTTCCAACAATACACAGAAGTGAGATACCCCTATAGTTGTTGCAGTCGCTCCGATCGCCCTTGTTCTTGTACAGTGTTATTATGATGCTTGAATCTTTGAAATCCTGTGGGACTTGTCCTTCACGCCAGCATAGCTCTATTAGCTGGTGGATCTGTATAGTGAGTGTGTCTTGCCCACTCCTGATAACCTCTATTGGAATCCCATCCTTACCTGGAGCCTTGCCAGATGCAAGTTCATTTATAGCACACTTAACTTCTGTTATGGTGGGAAGTGTGTCCAGGTGGTCAAGAGTTGGTAGAGCCTCTATGGCGTTGAGGGCATTATCCGCTAGTTTGGTCTCACTTGAGTAAAGCTCCAAATAGTGCTCTACCCATCTGTCCATCTGCTGTTTCTTATCAGTGATGACTTCTCCAGTCAAGGTTTTCAATGGTGCACTTCTTTTGATCACTGGACCACAGGCTTTCTTTATTCCTTCATACATGCTTCTTATGTCTCCCTTATCACTTGCGATTTGAATGGACTCACATAACTTGATCCAATAATCATTTGCACACTGCCTGGCAGCCTTTTGCACATCCTTCCTAGCTTGCCTTAGCTCACTCAGAGTGTTACGCCTTGGTCTTTCCTTGTTTCTTAAGAGAGCTTTCTTCTTCTTATCAATCAAGGGCTGCAGAGTCTCGCTGTTGGCCGCAAACCAGTCCTGCCTCTTATGATTCACAGTGCCGTAAACCCTTACGGCAGTTTTACAAAGAGTTTCCTTAATTTGACCCCACTTTTCATTTACTGTACAATTTTCTGGTGTATCAGTGAAAGCGTCTTCAAGTTGCTGTTGAAACTGAAAGCACTTTTCAGGATCATGAGTGTTAATAATATTAATCCTGGGGCTAGATTTGTGTTTAGCTGTGTAGATTCTCTTTGGTCTCAGTCTAACCCCTGCAACAACCAAAGAATGATCCGTATCACAGTCAGCACTGTGGTAACTACGAGTCAATGATATATGGTTCAGATGTTGTCTCCGTGTGATGATGAAGTCCAGCTGGTGCCAATGGCCGGATCTTGGATGTTTCCATGTGACCTTATTCATCTCTTTTGTTTTAAAAAAAGAGTTTGTAATACATAGGTCATTACTGGTGCAATGCTCCAGCAACCTTTGCCCATTTTCATTCATGCGACCGATGTTGTATTTTCCAAGGCACACTGGCCATGAACTCGAGTCCTTGCCCACACGAGCATTGAAATCACCGAGCATATAAATGTAATCGGATTTTGGAACTGCCTTAATCACAGAGTCTAACTCCTCATAGAACAAATCCTTCACATCATCAGAGGAATCGAGTGTCGGTGCATATGCAGTAATAATGGTGGCAAACCCACAAGAGGTTGCCAAGCGCAGGGATAATAGTCTTTCATTTCCTCCTGCTGGAATTTCAATCATTCCCAGTAGCGAATTCTTCACTGCAAAGCCCACACCGTGTTGCCTTTTTTCTGCCTGCCCTTTACCCTTCCAGAAAAAGGTGTAGTTGTTTTCCCTGAGTGACCCTTCCTCAGCGAGGCGAGTCTCCTGCAGGCCAGCAATATGAATGTTAAGACGATTGAGTTCGGCATCAATCACAGCCGTTTTTCTCACATCGTCAATATTGGTCAAGTCAGTGGAAAATCCTGGACACATGGTTCTCACGTTCCAGGTTGCAAGCCGTAGCTTGAGGTTTCTATTTATATTTTTGTTTGTACCTGGTGCATTGGTTTTACAGCCTGCGATTCAGATTTTGTCCTAGCCCCAAGCACCCATTGAAGCAGGCAGGCTGTTGCGGATCAGCACCCAATTGGCTGGGGGCTGCCCAGCTTGAGGCGGGCGGTAGCTGATCAGTGACACCTATAGGTGTCTCCCACCGTCAGAGGCAACGCGTGGCGCCCCATGTCTACGCCAACTGACAAGGACTTATAACCCGTAACAGTTGCCTCTCGCTTTGATTCCGAGACCAGTTAAGACCAGGGATGGAGTTATTGCCTCTCCATAGCACAAAGCCTGGGCTAAAATATAGAGATCATGTGTTGCCCATGCAGCATGATCCCTCTCTCGGCCTACCTAGTTCACTCCAGAGGAAAGGTAACACCCCTACATCTGGAACAAGACAAGCTGCAGAAGCTGCCGGATCAGCAAAGCAATGCTCTAACTGTCCGCCTGTCGGAGCTTCGATCCTAGACCAGTCGCCAACCAAGGCTTAGGGCCTGGTCTGCCCTGCCATGACAATTTTGTCTTTAGCTTGCATTTCCTCGCACCAGGGTAAGGCTTGTACCCTCCCAATTGTGCTCTTCCGCCCGAAGCCGTTGGCACAATGTGGGGTGTCGGGTTTGGTAAGCGCCGCCCAACGCTCGGCGCTAACAGAAACCAGGTAGTACCGTCTACTATTATACGGTAGCTCAGTCATATCTGACTAAGACCTGACATACATCAAGTTATGTGAGTCTATTCAAAATGCACGTGATAAGGGAAACATCAGAAGCATGCATGAAGAGATAAAGAAAGTCTGTGGTCCAATGATCAAAAGAAGTGCACCATTCAAAACCTTGACTGTAGAAATCATCACTGATAAGAAATATCAGATGGGTAGAACTTTACTCAAGTGAGACCAAACTAGCGGATGATGCATAGAAGCCATACCAACTCTTGACCACCTGGATGCACTTCACACCATAAAAGAAGTTAAGTGTGCTATAAATGAACTAGCATCTGGCAAGGTCCCAGATAAGGATGGGATTCCAGTTAGGTTATCAGGAGTGGGCAAGACACACTCGCTCTACAGATCCATCAGCTAATAGAGCTATGCTGGCGAGAATGACAAGTCCCACAGGATTTCAAAGATTCAAGAATCATAACACTGTACAAGAACGGGGCGACTGAAACAACTATAGGGGTATCTCATTTCTGTGTATTGTTAGGAAAGTATTTGCCGGAATTGTTCTGCGTAGATTTAAGCACTTGCAGATCAAATCTACCCCGAATCACAGTGTGGCTTCCGACAAAACCGGTTTACCATTGATATGATATTCTCATTGCGATAAATGCAAGAAAAATGCCGTGAACAGAATCAACCACTGTTTATTAACTTTATCGACCTCAAAAAGGGAATTTGATTTGGTCAGCCGCGAGGGTCTGTTCAAGGCACTATAGAAGATTGGCTGACCACCAACTATTCTGTCCATTGTCGAAACGTTCCCCACATGCATCAAATTTGATGGTGCAACTTTAGAAAAGTTTGAAATCATGAGTGGCGTTAAGCAAGGTTGTGTATTAGCACCCACCCACTTTGGAATATACTTTTCACTAGGTACTTTAGGAACATTTTCTAAATTGCTTTTTTAATTATATAACTGCATAGTTGGATACCTCTTGAAAATACAAATCCAACGATACCTTATTCAAGTCTGTACGTCAATTGTAAGCTGAGATATTAATTTTTGTATGTCAGTTTATATTTAGCATTGGCATATTGGTAACCCACTCTGGAAAGTGTGACCACAAAACACGTAAGCTAAGGGCAGATAACTGCTCTTGGTTTTTTTGCGCTAAGGGGGATAACTCAGGTTTTTATTTTGAACGCAAAATTCAAATGAAAACATCAAACTCCCTCTTTCTCCAGCCTCTTCCTCCACTCCAAAATACTAGAAGGGGTGGTGAATGCAAACGTGCATCATTATAATCTCGTCGCTCTGAATAATCCATAAGAATATTAAATGATCATCGCTGTATTATGACACGGAAAACCGCTATATTCCCGCCATTGAAATTTAACATGATGCATCTTAGCATACGATCTTAATCATTTCTGTTTGGGATGACCCCGTCGACTAAAATATTTAAAAATTTCACAGTACGCGTAAGAATGGATGCTCAATTTAATTATTTATACTAAATCAAGCGGCAACGTCTATATAACGAGTACTATATATATATTCTTAATACCGGGGAACAATAACAAGAAAACGTAAATCGCCGTTTGAAACATCGCCGGCAACTTTCAGTAACTAAAAATGCAGTACCTAACTTTTCACTTCTACTGAAATATGCCTTTCGTGATCAGGATGGTGGTATATACATTCACTTACGCTCAGATGGCTGACTCTACAATGCTCAGAGATTGAAGACCACAACCAAAATTAGGATGGTATTGATCAGAGGGTTGCTGTTCGCAGATGCTGCTGCAATTACGACCCACTGAGGAAGAATTACGTCTACTATCTGCATTCTCCAATGCTTGTTCTGAATTTGGATTAACAATTAGCAAAAAGAAGACACAGATTATGTCACAAAGTGCACATGGGGTACCATCAATCTTTATTGACGACGCCGAACTGGAGATAGTAGACCATTTTACATATTCAGGCTCAGAGGTAAATAGCAAATGATTCCTAGATTAGGAAATCAACATCCGAATTGGTAAGGCGGCAATAACAATGAACAGGTTAACAAAAAGAGTCTTGGAGAACAGGAAGCTTACTGCCAAAACAAAAGTCTTTGTCTGTGTCCTTAGTGCTCTTTTTTTATGGCAGTGAAGCCTGGTCAACTTACTCACACCAAGAGAAACGTTTAAACAGCTTTCATATGCGGTGTGTGCGAAGAACACTTGGTATTAAGTGGCAAGACAAAATCACAAATACTGAAGTATTAAAAAGATAAGGTTGTGTGACGGTTTGTTCCACGCTGGGTCTTCGTAGACTTAGATGGATAGGACGCGTTAGGAGGATTGGATGATGGTAGAATACTAAAGGACATCTCTTTTGTGAATTACAGATGGGTAATAGATCTCAGGGTTGGCCTCTACTACGATACAAAGATGTGCGTAAGCGGGACATGATTGATACAGGCATTGACAATGCACATTGGAAGCAAGTCGCCGCTGAACGTCCAATCCAATTTTTGATACAAAACTCTTTCCAGACCTCGAGGTTTATTGGGGCATTTGTGGTGTAGCTTGTAGTTTGTCTTTCGTGGACTGGAGTGCTTGTTGTCAGCTTCCCGGATTCTGATGGATTGATTGTGTTCGTTCCGTTCTTATTAGGTTTTTCATGTCTGGACAGAGTCGCGCACTGGTTAAGGCCTGGAGTAATTGTGTACCCACCCCGTCATATGTTGATGTTTCCTTCAGGAATGATTACTGATAGTCATCTATCATGGTGTTCCATCTATTTCCTCGTCTTGTGTTGTCTTCGAATCTTCTCCGGCTTCTTTGATTTTGTGAGTCGTCTCGATAGTTCGATCATGGTAGAGAGCAATACCGATTTATGACCACCCTTAACACTAGTTCTTGGTTTGCGTAGCCTTCTTCATTCTGTTATATTTCTTCTTCTTGGAAATATGTAAAAGTTTCTTCGGTCTTTTCTCTTTCTTCTTGAAATTTTGATTGGGTTTCGTCTGTCTCAGCCTTTATAGCAGCCATTCAAGCGACACCTTGCTCTGTCTTCTGCTGAACTTGCTTCAGTTCGTCCAGGGCCGTTATCTGTGTTTCTTGTGTCTTGTCTTTTTCTTACTCCATGCTTTTGAAATGTGATCTCATGTCCTTCGGTTGGACTTCCAGTTGCGCTTTGTCACTATTTGTAAGTCGATATGTCGCCTCGTACTGCCTCCTAACCTCTTTATATGGTAGGTTGAATTTTGGTTCTGGAAGAAACAGTTGAAGCACAACAGAAGACAACAGAATACATCTGGGAAGGTTCAAGAGAATATAGTCGCTGTCAAGCTGCAAGAGTTTTTGGAAAGGGGGAAGCTACTTTCAAGAGGTCTGGGGAGCTACAGGCTCGATCACCAACATTTTTTCCTAATTTTTATAAGCTTGGTTGCGATATTTCTGTATTTGGCCGAACTTTTTCCCATTTGGCTAAATAATTTTCCTACTTTTTATACGTTTAGTTGCAATGTTTCTCTCTTTGGGAGCTATTTTTTCACAATTCGTTAACAAAGTTTCCTACTTTTCATAAGTTTGAACGATGTATTTCGTTACTTGGTCAAAAGTTTGCCATTTAGCTAACAAATCTTCCCCCTTGGCCAAGATTTTTCCCATTTGATTAATAAATGTTCCTACTTTTTATAAATTTGGACGCACTATTTCATTACTTGGCCATTATTTTTCCCATTTGGCTAATAAATTTTCCTACTTTTCGTAAATTTGGTTGAGATATTTCGTTACTTGGTCAATCTTTGTCTCATTTGGCTACCAAATTTTCCCATTTTTCATTAAGTTTGGACGAGATATTTCGTTACTTGGTCACTATTTTTTGCACATTTGGTTAACAAATTTTCCCACTTTTCATAAGTTTGGACGAGATATTTCGTTACGTGGTCAATATTTTTCCCATTTGGCAAATTTTTCTACTTGGCCAATATTTTTCCCTCTTTGGCTAACAAGTTTTCCTAGTTTTCTTAAGTGTGGACGAGATATTTCGTTACGTGTACCATATTTTCCCAATTGGTTAACAAATTTTCCTACTTGACCTAGATTTTTCCCATTTGGTTAACAAATTTTCCTACTTGGCCAATATTTTTCCCATTTTGCTAACAAAGTTTCATAGTTTTCATAAGGTCGGACAAGATATTTCTTTACGTGTACGATATATTTCTCCCCATGTGGTTAACAAATTTTCCAACTTTTCATAAGTTTGGCGCAGATATTTCGTTACGTTGTCAATATTTTTCCCATTTAGCTTACGAATTTTCCTACTTGGTCAATATCTTTCCCGTTTGGTTAACACATTTTCCTACTTTTTATAAGTTTGGATAAGATATTTCGTTATTGGTCAATATTTTGTCCCATTTGACTAAAAAGATTTCCTACTTAGTCGACATTTTTTCCCGTTTGGTTAACACATTTTCCTACATTTCTATAACTTTGGAGGCGTTATTTCTTTACATGGCCAATATTTTTCCCCATTTGGTTAACAGTTTCCAACTTTTCATAAGTTTGAACGTTATATTTCGTTACTTGGTCAATACTTTCCCCATTTAGCTAATACATTTTCCTACTTGGTCAATATCTTTCCCAATTGGCTAACAATTTTCCGATTTATTGCCTGGCATATTTCGCTACATCTCGTCAGGTACATACTGCAGAAATCACACAACGTAAAGTAACTTAACTAGATAAATCTTCAAAGCTGAAATATACACATATTCGCACAGTAATGGCAATTATCTACCACGGTAATTTTAAGCTGACTAACATGTCTTTCTGTTTGCACAATTCTGGCTTGCGTTGATTGGTCATAATTGCTTCTGCAAATTTTAACAAGCGAGTATTTTGTGTGTTAAACAACACGCGAAAGGCAGTGTCTCTGTCAACCACTTGGCCGCTTTCGATAATGTGCCTACCAATTGAAGACGCCAGGAGCTTCCGGTGTGGCAGCCCCACGAGGCTAGCATCTCCTGTGTGTTGTATCTTGTTGACCCATTGAGGTATGTGTTCTGACACTCGTTTGTTAAACTGTCTCTCTGTTCTACCAATGTAGAAGGCCTCGCATCTACATGTGAATTGGTAAATACAATTGTTTGTAACGTATAGAGGAGCAGGCTCTTTGACTGCTGGTGTAGGAATCGGTACGGTTTTATATCTAATGACTGGAGTTGCAGCACAGAATGTTCAGCCTACTGCTGTATTAAGCCGGTTTTGTAGACGTTGCATTACGTCATCCCCTCGAAAGGTTAGCTGGATGAATACCTTGAGTTTAGGGACTGTAGTTACGTCTGGTTTACGTCTGTTTACGTTAGTTACATCTGTGATTTCTGCAGTATGTACCTGACGAGATGCAGTGAAATATGCCAGGCAATAAATCATGTTTGTGTCTTCGTTATTCAAAGTCACTAAGGGAAAACATTATTTCGAATACCAATTTTCCTACTTTTTATAAATTTGGTTGAGATATTTTTGTATTTGGCCGATATGTTTCCTATTTGGTTGACAGATTTTCTATCATTTTATAAGTTACGACAAGATATTTCTCATTGGCTGATATTTTTCCACCTTTGGTTAACAAAGTTTCTTAATTTTCATAAATTTGGCGGAGATATATAGAGACGCGGCCCGAAATCGAACCCACAACCTACTGAGCCTGAGTTAAATGGCTTGACCACTTCGCTACGAAGACTCCCTTTCAGCTTCTCGGAAATATTAACCCACGCACGGTAGAACAACAATTCCACTATAGCCACCTCTAGGTCACCATCGCTATTGTCTAGGACGGGGTTGAAAGGGATGGGTTCCCAATGTTGGACGTTGCTTAACGTGATATACATATTAGAACGGCTAATAATAATGACCGCTTACGAGTTCAACAAGGACGTCAAATAACCGGCGGCTGGGGAATACCCGTTAGCGACCATGAAGGATCTCACGAAGGTAGGCATACAGGTAAATCTCCAAGGAGTCTTTCAGACAGTTTCCCAATGTGTTTGAAAAATACAGGCTGCCATACGTGGAGTCAGACCAGATCGTACAAGCCTGGTACAGCAATCCGATGCAATTCTGGCAAAACCAAGTCAACTTCGGTCTATGGTGTGCAACGGTGGGGTGTGGGGTGACCGCGAAGGAGCGTCTGTCCGACCCTGACCCAATAACGCAAGCCGTCTTCATATTCTATGTCTACTACCAACTTCGTCGAATCCTCAAAGAAATGTGCGTGGCCCTACTACAAGACCAGGTTTGGGCTGCCTATGAAAATCCCAACGATGTAAGAGCCTATCAGCGCATTTGCGCGGAATTCGGGATTTCTCAGAATGATAACTGGAATGCAGCCCACCACCAGCCACATAACTGCGACTGATAAGGTAGCCGGGCTGCAGCACCAAAACGAAAAGATAGCACTCATTGCGTCGAAGTCGGTCTTAGTGGTCCTGGACGAACAGTGGTTATCACGTCCTGAATGACGGCCACGGTGGTGTATATGATCCAAAGCGACTATCATTCACACAAAAGACATCGAACGATGTCCTACACATAGAGTACATCTCGCAAGGTGATCAGGAGGCTGACTCCGCCTGGCGGGCTTTCGTTCTTGACAAGTCACAGGGTTTCACTCACCCCGCGGTTGAGCGAATAAATGACAGCATTCGAACCTACGTGTGGGCCATCTTAGGGGCACACTCATTCTGGGAACTGGGACGGCTTTTGATGCCCTGGCATTAGTAGAAGGTGCCATCTCTGCGCCCGTCGATCTCAATAGGCCATCAAAAGGTATCAGGATGTGATACAAAACGTGAGCTCAAACGTTAATTCTGTCTTTGAAACGGGGGTTATATTGACCCCCAGCGACATGCTGCTCCACATAGGTCAGATAGCTGGTATAACAACATGATCCTCATCGCAGAGCCAGGTCTAAAGCTTGGCCTGAATACTGCCATTAATGCCCCAGACCCTACGGTAGAGCTGCTCAGCCAGCGCAGCCGGCGATGCAGCCCACCACCAGCCGCATAACTGCGACTGATAAGGCAGCCGGGCTGCAGCACCAAAACGAAAAGATAGCACTCATTGCTAGGAAGGCGTCGTATCACAGAGCAACGGGACATGAATGCAACTGAACGAACGCAGAGGCCAAGTAGTAGATACTGTCTAAGTTTATTTGCAGGAGACATCTTCATATCAAAAACGTAACATATTGCATAGATGTAGACCACGTCCTGCTGGCCTGAGATCTTGGTGGTAACTAATACGTTTTCTGCCTCCACGTCAGCGCGTGAGAGTCCCTAGTTACTTAACTACCGGGTGCTCACGCGTGCATCATCTACTAGACCCTTTTCCCTTTGCACGCCATGCCATCTAAACCCTTTAACAGAGCCACTCTGTTATATTTCATCTCTACCCTCAACGAGACTTTTCCCCGAAAAGTCTTAACTCAAAACTCACTTAACCTAAATCTACGACCCACGAGTTATGCTTCAAGACCACTATCCGCTAATTCTATATTCTTACCCATCTTAGCCCAAATAATCCTATACCAAGCGCTATTCTCCCAACCACACAATTACTTCTTCTTCGTTTCTGTAAAATCACCAGCAACCCGCTTACATATCTTAAACAACTTTAACATGGCTCAACTCCTAACCACGAAGATCATATACCTCTAACCTGGAACTGACTTTTATTCATTACTCCACAGTCCTTTTACTCCTACAACTCCACTACTCTACTACTTATGTCTTATAGCCACCCGCTATGACCTCCAACCAACCTTACACTTCTTCTATTATTTACCGTGAACTTATACTTCTTCTTCATTCACTATCAACATTACACCTTAATTATTTCTTCAATATTTTCCCATCGTAACATCGTAATATTCTACATTACAAGATCTCACTTTATAATACACTTCACAAGCAACCCGCCTACATATTTCATAGACACGTATGTCCATCGAAATCATTGGTATATAAACAAAAATTGAAGATTATCATGCGTTATGCAACATATTATACTCTCGCGAACATCAACGAAACAACACAGGATAAACAGAGAAATGGTTGGTGCGCTCCAAGAAGATAGTAGGAAGTAGTCACATTTATCCTCCCTTGCACTCACAAAACTTTATAAAATAAAGTTTTCAAAAAAAAAAAACGAATCATATAATCCATGAAAATGATATGTTCTTCAATTTTGTTCATAGTAAATATTCTTGTTAAAAGTTACGTCGATCTAAAACTCCATCTTTATACTCTCAAGATTAAAAATATTATTCTACTCTCTGACCTGTATCATTTGTGCTGCCAACAACAGCCAGTAAAATATGACTGTATGACTGTACCTTCCCCCTTGTCTATACTATATCAGTATCCTTTATTTATAACACACCTTCCCAAACCTCCATGGCTTTCGATCCATGTTCAAAAATTTTTTTACTGTTCATATATTATGAACATAATTTCTACTTCTACTTATTTCGTGCTGTAACCACAGCGTCTCTAATTAATATTGACAATGTTCATTTACTATGAACATACTTACTCCCCAAATACTGACATATGTTTAATGCTGATAACCACATCCCCCTTTTTTGAGTTAAAGCAATCTCCTCCATAATCCAAACATGGCCTTCAATCCATGTGTTTCTATTAACGCTGACTAGCGCAGCACCTATTACAACCCCCACATCCAAGCATGGCATTCAATCTATGTGTACTCCTATTTTCGCTGACTAACGCAGCCCACTTTTAACATATGTCTCGACCTCCATGACTTATGCTGCTATTCACAGCCTTATTTCTGACTAGCTTCAAGTTAAACCCCATAATCCCCAGATTCGGAACATGGCATTCAATCCATGTGTTCCTATACTTAAACATCTCTGGCATTCATCTTTGTTATGAACGTATCTAATTTAGTTCTGGACCATGATGATATGTGCTGATATCCACAGACCCATCTCTGGCCAACCCCAGTTAAACTAAGCTCTCAGATTTCAAACATGGCCCTCACTCCATGTTTATCTAAACTTACTACTACTAACAATGCGAATATGTCTCTCTTTATAGTCCAAAGTCGTTTGCTTATTATTATCTGAACGAAGGATCCTATTACTTATTCAATAAGGCCCAGTCTTATTGAGCTAAACCAACTCTTTACTCAGAGCAAAATAATAACAGTTTTTTAAAGCAAGTCTTAACAGTCATCAACTTAATATACTGATTTTAAACAAGTCAAAATAACTGAAACCACAAATTAGAAGTCATTAAAAACCAAGCGCAATTCAAAACAGAACGCTTTCCCCTCTTAATTATTCAAACATCATTATTTATCCCCAACATTTTCAAAATAAATATACATAATAAAACAAGCATCAATTTAAATTAAGACAAAATTACTTAGTGTCATCTAACATTACCAGTCTCTTTTACGGACCGATAATTTACACGTAAAAGAAGGAAAACACAATAAGTCATGTCCTAAAATTAAATGACAGCTACACATTATACGTTCCGTTAAGGACACACTCAATATGTCTTTTCACTATATCTTAATGAGCTAATGCTAATGTGCAAATCAAGTAAACCAAGCAACATTCCAGGCTGGTCAATAAATCATAACAATTATTATCCCCCATCATACTATTCCATCCATTACAAAACTAAATCATAGCGACAACACAGTATTTGAAATATGAACCAAGCAATTACTGTTAACTACCGCTCAAATTGCTCCATGTTCGCGACCAACATTCCATGCTTCCCCAAACAACAACTTTCTCAGACAATTACCAGACAATTATTATCATTCCCCTCACCAAGACTCGCATCCTCAAGCATCCACCCATAATGGTCTCCCCACCTGGCTATTCCACACAGGCCACTCAACTCCCCATCAATCTCTCTCCCCTCATCTAACACATTGGTTCTTTCATATGTCTTCGCGCTTTAACTCACGTTTCTCGTACCACGTTCGGAAACAGCATCCAAATACGCATACATCTAATGACCGGTTCTACATGGACAACCTAACACGTCAACTAACCATCCAATTTATCAACACCTCCTCACAACAAACCTCACTCCATCATGCTTCCGCCAACGACACTGGATTTGCTTCCTAAAACCACAAACGGAACGTTAATTCCCTATCTGTCACCCTGTCATAGAATTTTCACTAATTATTTCTACCATCCAATACCACTCATTATAAACAGAGGCCATCTCAAATTTCCAATCATCTACTCTCTACCTCCCAACTTTCGCATACTCAGTTACTCTGTCCTCCACGTAATCACTGGCATGCTTTATCAGCGTCACCTTTCAGCTTCCAAGAAAACAAATTAAACATCAAATCAACATTCTACTAACCACTCAACGCACCCTAAGCTCAGACAGTGCATCCTCTCGTTGATTCTTACACAATTTCTCTTCAACTCTGAAATACCTCCTTTCACACTGCTTCGAGTCCGAGATATACCAATCACCCTGTATATCCATGCGCTATTACCAATAATCTGACATCGTTCTATCCATGCATTCCAAACAGACGACGTTTCAAAGCTCCACTCTTCATTTCATTCTCTAATCAGCGCGACGAACACAGGTTTGTCCATACCTTTACGCACGCAAAGACACTCCCTGCGTATCTACAACATAACTACTCCGATACTCAACTACTCACTCACTCCTCATCACCTCATCCTACTCCTATAACAATGATCTACTTCTTCGCGATATTCTCAGGCTATAACAGCCGCACTACCCAATCGGTCACTATTCTATGACTGCTCCATGTATCTTTACGCTCGCTCTTCCATACCCCAAAACAAATTATACAACACAAGACAACACTACGTCAGTTCTCAACATCACACATCACTTGCAGTGATTCTCCACCTCTTTTCACCGCACAAAATAACACTATTGGGCTATACCAACCCACCAACATCATAATATTCCGCATCAAACCTGAGTTACTTTAACCTCAATTATCAAAAACCGTTTTGCCAACATCTCAAAACAACTTCTCAACGCGTTCTATCACTAAACATGTTCGTTATTATTCAACTTTGATCATAGTGTCTCTCTTCATCTATCTCTGTTAACATCTATAGCTATCTGTAAAAAAAATGTGGACGCAACATCATATATTCGCGGAGCTTCCTCGCGTCATCTTCTGTATAGGTCCCTATTCCTGATATCTCTTTATAATTATTCCTCTGACTAACATTCCCTCTTTTATTTCTCCTTCGTGGTTGTTCACTTGCCGTATCCGTCATTGTACCAAACTGTTTGTACCTACCTAACTCGTCGTCCTCTGAATAATCAGTGTCTATAGTTGTTCTATTAGCCTGCTGTTTACCATATGTTGTAGAGGTGGAAGCAACTTCTCTATAACTTGAACCAGTACACCTGAGATTCTTATTTATACCACTACCTTTCATGCTTCTGTCAGGGATGAGCTCAATGTCTCCATCTGAAGAATCTGATACAGCAGTCGTACCTACATTGACTAATAGACTAGTTGCAGTCCTATCCCTAACGTTTTTTCTAACTTTCCTCTTGGTCTCTGTCTGTCTATCTTTCTTAATTTCAACTGTGTCTCCCTTAGTCACTTTCAACTGAGTTGGTTTTGATTGAGTTTCTACTAACTCGGTTTGACTTCCCTATATATTGCTGGCTGGTTGTACCTGGACTTTCTTTTCTACGGTATCAATTTGTGTCTGTGTGTTCAATCATCTGCGTCTGAGTCTCCTGGTCTATTTTCTTTACTAATACCGTCGTCTTCTTTTCCTGTTTAACCCTTACATTTGCAAGCGTCTTTGGAATACTTGGTATCTTATTTGTGGTTTCTACTCTGTCTTTCAACTCTGACCTTAAATATTGTCTCCGTCTTTGCTCAAACCAGTCGTCCTGTCTTTTTCTAGCAGTCACACTATAGGAAGGCCAATTCCATTGTTTCATGGAAAGGTTTCTCTCAGGCCCATCTCTGTATCTTTGTTCATTATAACTGCTTCTGACCTTACTCATATCTGGCTCAACGTAATTGTCTCTATATATAACGTTATGTTGTCTTCTGTTTTCATTAAACAGTGACTGTCTTCTGTTATTCTTTCTTACTCTATTGCACTCCACATTAAATTTATAAGTCTCTTGCCCCGTCGTTCTTCTCCGCAGCCCTTCTACAAAATTTTCAACCTCACTAACTGCCAGTTTCAATTCTTTTAACCAGGCAGTTACGCGTCCCAATTCTCTATGGAAGTGGTTCATAATTTTACTCTGTATGCTATCTCAGCCTAAAACAATATGCTTCTTCTTCTATAACCTTCTTATTTTCTCCTAATGTGGTCCGACACTGGCGTTACACTTGTATGGTAAGCAAATTTTTTCTTCTCTTCATCTGTGGCTCCTACCAAAAACGCGTGTTTCTCGATGGCTACAATCCATTTGTGAAATACCTTGCCTGACCACTGAATTTCTCAATATCAATACCTATGCTCTGTTGTTTCAAGGCTGTGTCCAACTTAGATATGGCTCTCCCTACCCCATTCAATACCTGCCCCAATGACACGTCTTGCTGTTCTATTCTAACTTAATACTATAATACAATATTATAATTTATATGTTAAACTCCACTTCTACAGAAATTTACTTAATTAATTAATTAATTAATTAATTATTGTTTAATACTTTCCTTTGGAAATTGTTCATGCTTCTGTTACGTTAACAGTTCAGTTTCGAGTCTAGATCGTAGGTGTCTTGATCAGAGAGCATCACGTCTTCGAGAGCAGGTTTCACAAGGATCAGAGAACAGCAATTCCTCGACAGCAAGCCTCACAAGGATCAGTAATGCAGGACTGTGGCTATAGTAAAGCCTCTCGAAGTCAGCAATGAACGACAGCGATCAGCGGCCTTGGTTAGCCTCTCAAAATCAGCAATGAACGACAGCGATCAGAGGGCAGCACTGGCCAGCCCCCTGATATCAGCAATGAATGACAGCGATTATCGGCCTTGGTTTAGCCCCTCGAAATCAGCAATGAACGACAGCGATCAGAGGGCAGCACTGGCCAGCCCCCTGATATCAGCAATGAACGACAGCGCAGAGCAGCGGCGTTGGTCAGCCTCTCAAAACAAACGACAGTGCAGAGCAGCGGCGTTGGTCAACCACTTGACACTCACACAGACTGTATCACGACGATTCAGCCTGAGAAATCACAAACCACCCCTGGGCGGGCTTGCGGCTGTTGTGAGTCTCATACACAACGACAATGTTGTAGCAACGGAATCCATTTTCAAGGCGTGTTCAATAAAAGTCTCCAACTGTGCCGTATACTTCTTTACGTTTTCTTCACGTTTTCTTTTCAACAACCCAGGTTTGAAGTCTGATGTCACGGCACCATTTTGTGTCGTATCACAGAGCAACGGGACACGAATGCAACTGAACGAACGCAGAGGCCAAGTAGTAGATACTGTCTAAGTTTATTGCAGGAGACATCTTCATATCAAAAACGTAACATATTGCATAGATGTAGACCCACGTCCTGCTGGCCTGAGATCTTGGTGGTAACTAATACGTTTTCTGCCTCCACGTCAGCGCGTGAGCGTCCCTAGTTACTTAACTACCGGGTGCTCACACGTGCATCATCTACTAGACCCTTTTCCCTTTGCACGCCATGCCATCTAAACCCTTTAGTCGCAGTCGGTCTAGTGGCCCTATGGTTTCTTCGTTAGCCACTCTCTGATAGCTGCAGCAGCAAGCCGTCGAGCGCAATCACTAATGCCCAGAGATTCCCAGCCTGCCATCCCACAGTCTTACTCAAGAAGTTAAGGAGCCAGGAGATAATACCGCCTATGATTCCCGGGAGTGCCGCAGCGGCCTTACCAGCTAGGTATTTCAGCTTCTGCCGAATTCATTCCTTAGCCCCAGGACCAGGCGGTGAGCCAGGCGGTGGGATAAGGGGTGCACCACCTCCACCACCTCCACCGCCAGTAATGGCTAAGGTGATAGTGGAAATTAAGAGTCCGGTCGCTGTTAGAATGCTCGCTATGGTGATGCCCTGCTCTCGGAACAGAGTCCGCAGCTTCTCACCTAGTGTGGTGTCTTCATTGACCACCCGATGAATGGTTTCACGGATCCGGCTGAATTGGGTGCCTAAGTCTTAGTGCCTGGGTACTAAAAACCTCTTCTTAGCTTCCTAAATATCGGCAATATTTTGCTCTTGAAAGTCCCTACTCTCCTCATCGGGTGCTATCAACATTTTCCGCCGCCGACTGGCGGTCTCTTTATCTTTCTTGTCGATAATGACGAGGTAGTTGGTGAGCTTACCTTTAATCGTCGTCACCGCTTTGTCAAGCGCCATGATCCCCCAGAGTTCTCTCACTGGAGGTAGGCCTTTCTCCTAGGTACTGGTCTACTACTTGCGAGGTTTCTAAAGCCAGCCGCAATGCTGGGCTCGACATGGCCCTTTCTACTGTGACGATATTGCCAACATTTGAAGCTATTTGTGGGACATCCCGAATATCCGCCCTCCATTGAACTGCTTGTTCCTGTGCCAGAGTCTGCTCGAGGATGGTGACAGCCTTTGGTGGTATTTTGTCCACAAACCCCAATGCACGTCTGGTACTCGCTTTGAGGCTACTCAAAGCTAACGGCATGCCAAATTCACACCGTGTAATCCTTTCTACCCAACATAGAGCGCGTTCCTGGGACCTAACTTAATTGTTGTATAATCAATGTGAGTTATGGGTCTCATACCCCACTTTGACGCCACCCTCCTAAAATAGTCATTAATAGCACTCTTTTGTAGTTCCATCTGTAAGTTGCGGGTCGGCTCCCCAAGCCATCTGGCCACTCAGTATTAACAATGAGGGGATTATCGATATCAAAGTCGTAAATGAAACTTGTCTCTTCCTCGCCCGTTTCAGGCAGCACCTCTTCGCCACCAAAATCGGTCAACTCAACTCTATCCATATTAAATATTTCTACGAAGTAACAACAATAGTCAACTAGCCGCTCGGTGTGAAAGGATTGCGGCAAACGATCATCGTGACCAACAATCCATCTACGATCGGCCCCAAGCAGCAGCTACTAGTTCGTTTCCACAGTCTCGGTGCACACGATGTTATCGTGCCTGGGTAGGTGCGTCTGGCGTTCAATATCGCCCTCAGCTCCCCGGACATCAACCGATTCGTGGTCCAGAACCTCGGCCGAGCACTGGTTCAAAAGCTGATCGTTAGGCTCTCCGGCAATGAAGTCTACTCTCTTGTGGACAGTGACGTCTACAACGTCTACCTGAATCTTTGGAAGAGTCAATCGGAAGGGGCGAGCGCGGTTATCAAGGCATCGATACAAGCACCGGCATGAACATGACCAAGACACTTGTTGGCGCAGTGGATACCATCGTTCTGCCCCCCCCCCCCCGGCAATGCGGCATCGCTAAGGCCTACAAAAACAACACATGCCACTAGACTTTGAGCTCCTTGAAATGCATGCGCCCTTCTACCAATCTGCTCTTAGTGATCGTCAGGAGGCTGAGTTGACCTTTAACGATGCTTCCCGCGTGATTGTTGCAACTGGCAAAGATACCGGCAATTCCACGTATTCCCTAGAAAACATCTGTCTCTAGTATGAAGTAGTCACTGATCCCATGTTGGCTCGGCTAATTCGGAGCATGTATGAGAACCGTATGGTGGTGTTATACGAGCGGGTCCTACGGCATAGACGGATCCCTCAGAAAAAGTAGGATTCGATATGGAACATCAATCTGAACATGCCCTGTTAGTCTTTGAAGGCATTCTCCTATTATGGGAGGATCCCGCCTGCGCAAGGATTTTTCACGCTAAACATAGTTATGTTATAACCAACAGATCACCAAAATTGAAGTCATTGTGGATTGATTGATTGATTGATTTAGGAACCGACATCACAGCATTCGGGACATTCCCATAAGCGCTCCGTCCCCATCCCCAGCAGCCAGCGAAGAGTTCCAACACTAATAGTTCCAGTAGCAATCTGATTATATGTCCGTCTCGCCTTTCCTCTGAGCGTTGAGCGTTGGCCAGACCCCCTGGTCACACCTCGCTGTCTCATTCTTACCAGACTATGGTGATCCATCTGCTCCTCCGAGGTGTACACGTGCTCCCACAAGGCCGAAACCACGTCTGCCTTGTCATGCATCAATACTCCACCAAGTTTTGCCGAGCCAGCGAATCTGTCCGGCTGTTCATTCCCCAGCACACCGGCATGCCCAGGAGAAAAGATCCAGGTGATGCTTGCCACCCGTGACCTCCGAAGCGAAGCAAGCCACTCTGCACGAAGCTTGCCTGTTCTCACCCTTCTCAGCATGCTTTCTGAGTCAGTTACAATGACAATGTGTGTATGTATCGTGTTTTCTATCCAGCGGAAAGCTGCACTGACCGCCTCCACCTCCATTCTTAAGCTAGATGTAGTGTCATCATACGCCAGGCTCTCCTGCACCAAACGCCGACCATTAGTTTTTGCCAAGAACCCCCAGGCACTTCTCCTACCTCTCAACACTGATCCATCCGTGTAGATAATCACATCACCCGGGCGAGAATGTTCCTGAATTAGTTGCTGAATTTCCACTTCCGTGGCCCCTGCTGGCCGCTCCCTGCACTCCCGGCTCAATGTTATTACAACTCTGCACAAGTCTGACTGCACGGCTGGCACTCTGACCCACTCCTCTCCTCGCCTGATGTTCTCCAAGGGGCACACCTGTCTGATCGTATCCTCCGCCTGAGCCATCCATGATTTCCCTCTTATCAGTCTCTGACCCTTAACTATGTCCAGCGCCTCATGCAACGGGTGATCTGTGTCTGCAGCTACTCTGAGGTATGCCTTCGCTTGCATCACCTTGTGCCTACCAGCAACAGTAGGCAGACCAAGGATGTAACGCATACACACTACTGGAGTGTCTCTGGTGCATCCCAGAATGACCCGCATCGCTTCATTCTGTATGCGCTCTAATTTCACCATCTGACTCTTTGAGACAGTGAGCAGTCCTAGTCCATAATAAATCACTGAGAGGATCAAGTGCTGGTATAGTGTGAAGAGCATTCTCTGCTCTGTGTCCATTGCAGCCATAGTTTTAAGTGCATTGAGTCCCTTTTGAGATCTTGTCACAACCGTCTCCACTTGGTCCTTGAAGGACAGACTCCTGTCAAATGTGATTCCCAGATACTTCAGTTTGTTCTCTCTGTTGACGCTTCTACCAACTATCGTGAGGCTTGGGGTATCATCTCTCACAATCCTGTTGTCCAGAGAGCACCACAACACCCCCGCCTTTTCCGGGTTGATGACAGCACTCATTTCAGTGCACCTGTCAATCACTTTGTCTACTGTCACCTGTAGCTCCTGGGCTGTTTGATCCCTATTTATCCCCTGCCTGTATGCAAGAATATCATCTGCAAATGTTAGAATCCTTCCAACCCCTGGTGCTTCTAGGTATGCAATCTTGCTCGTATACACATTAAAGAGCACCGGTGAGATTGCAGATCCCTGTGGCAGTCCCGGGGTTAAAATATGTGGCTCTGAGGTCCATGCGCCCAGACGGAGAGCAACCTGACGAGAATGCAGGACGGCTGCTATCCAGTTCACCAACCAGGGATTGACCCCCTTCTCCATAAGTGCGGTCATCAAAATATCATAGCGAACTCTATTGTACGCATCTTCCTATTTCTATGCCGTCTTCTCACACCTTTTCCTCGTCTTCTCCTCCTCACTCTCTCTTCGCTAGCCACTGAGTGATGTGTCATTGTGGAAATAGTCAATCAGCTATATGCGCACGGCTTAGCGCCACACCAGCTCTGGGACGAAGCGAGGAAATTATTCACCGGTGGCCTCAAAAGACACTATGAGACAAGCGCAATCGCCAAAGAGCTAGGATTGTTCGATGTCAGTCTTGGCCAGTACTTGACGACAAAATTCTGCTTGTGGATGGATTTCCAGACCTCCGACCTTCACGGCAGCGGCCGGCGTGTAGAGAACGGATCGGAGGGCATCACTCTCCAGATCACGAAAGAGGTTGAACCGGCGGGGCCACTGTACTGCTACGTTTATTTGGTTATGGACGGACAGCTGAACATGGACACCGGGAGATTCGTTAGTGCTGTTTATTAATGCTTAAGCCACACTCGGCCATCATCACAGGCCCCACATCGTGTGGTAAAACATAATTCATTCTGGACCTCCTGGAAGAAACGTACAGGGGTGTTTTCGAGCATATTGTCATTGTACGATATAATGAAACATACCGGGCCCGGGCGTGGGTGTGGTCAGATCCCGAGGTCTTCATATTTGACCCCGGTGAACGGTTGCTCAAATGGCTACAAGCCTTCTATAAAATGTTTCAGGGGACGCCGAACTTACACATCATTGATGACTGTAGCACAGATGACGCTATTACTAAGAAGAGGACCATGTTGACTTATCTTGCTTTTATCGGGCGACATGCCGTCTTGACAGACGATAGTTTGTGCTTTACAAAGGCATAATAACTTTTATCTATGGTGGTAGCGAATGTGACTGATAAGGCCAATTTGCGCTGTAAATGTCCGTTCACAGTGGGTGCATGTGAACACGTGGTCATTTCCACCATCATGCACCATCTTACGTCTCAAACGCTCGGTGTGTGACTTATCTGCAATAATTTTCTCCTTTGTCTTTATTCCATTTCTGATTTGCCCTCCATGCAACACGTTCAACGGCGACTTGCTCCCAATGTGCATTATCAATGCCTGTATCAATCATGTCCCGCTTACACACATCTTTGTATCGTAGTAGAGGCCGACCCTGCGATCTCTTACCCATCTGTAATTCACCAAAAAAGATGTCCTTTGGTATTCTACCATCATCCATCCTCCTAAGATGTCCTATCCATCTAAGTCTACGAAGACTGAGCATGTAATAAACTGTCACACAACCTGATCTTTCCAATACTTCAGTATTTGTGATTTTGTCTTGCCACTTAATACCAAGAATTCTTCGCAGTCACCGCATATGAAAGCTGTTTAAATGTTTCTCTTGGTGTGAGTAAGTTGTCCAGGTTTCACTGCCATAAAGAAGAGTACTAAGGACACAGGATTGATAGACAAGGACTTTTGTTTTGGTAGTAAGCTTCCTGTTCTCCCAGACTCTTTTTCTTAACCTGTTCATTGTTGTTGCTGCCTTACCAATCCGGATGTTGATTTCCTGATCTAGGGATAATTTGCTATTTACCACTGATCCTAGATATGTAAAATGGTTTACCATCTCTAGTTCGGCGTCGTCAATAAAGATTGATGGTACCCCATGTGCACCTTGTGACATAATCTGTGTCTTCTTTTTGCGTCTTCTTTTTGCTAATTGTTAAATTAGTACAACGCCGTTGCAAAAGGCCTCAGGGCGCAGACACTGTAGGTGGCGCTCTTCCATTCCAAGGATAGCTTTCAAGACTGCCTAGACCAGAACTACATCATTCACTCTCGGGAAGAACGTGACGGGGTGCGAAAGCAACTCGAAGCTAATGAGTTCTCAAAGCTGGTACTGCGGACCAAGTTCCCGTTTGCTTATAAAGTGCTTAAAGCTGGTGAGGTTTGTTAGATACAGATACTAAGCATATGTTAAGCATCAGCTAAGCACCACTTAAGCATGTACGAAGCAGTGTTTTGTTACTCCGGAACAGCCTTAGTTGTATTAAAACTGATATGCACTTGTGTGCTTGGGAGGGCTGCGCATTCCTATATTAGAGTTAGACGTTGGGTATTCGCAAACGCTGTGATGGATTGTGACGCCATACTCGACCAGCTATTACTTGAAGAGGCAAAGCCAGCAGAGTCTGCTCCAGATACATATGCAACAACGGATACACCAACGCCACAGTCCGGACATCCATTGCTTCGTGAGAGGCTGGCAGCACTTGCGGCTGGAGGATGTGTCGGGCAGTGTATAGGAGGTATGTACTCCAAACTTACAGTGGAACAGGTTGAAGCCTTGCCTGATCAAGAAATTGAGAAACTACATGCGAGGTACGAGGCGAGGCGGCAATAACAAAGACCCTGGGCACGGCTATGCTGCAGATGTACGCACAAGTGGCAAGTATGTTCTTTGCCCATTGCCGATAATCAAGCATTGGTGACAGACTTGGAGGCCTACCCGTTTCTAGGGCATGCGCTAAACATGGTTACATGTAAACTCTACCATAAGTTCGGCATGTGCTTAGCACCTGCAACTGTCGCTCTTGCAACTTTTAGGCACTGCCGTTTTGGACATATCTGTCCTATGCAAGAACACGATGGAGACCCCAGAAATTGCTCCACATGAGACGCCGTCGGAGAAACAAGTGACGAAGGACCCCAGAAAAGTTGCGGCTGGGAAGAGAAGAGCCGCTGCTCGAAAGATTCGTGAAGCAGAGAGGTTGTCTCTGGCTCTGCAGCAGGCCGTTCGTGAGGAGAAACGAAAGTTAGCTCCGGAGCATGAGCAGGTGCCACCGCAGTTTCCAATTGTGCCCTTTGATTACCGCAGCTGGACTCCCTGGGTTATAGGAGTGACAGGCGTTTCCGTTGTCGTCGGTGTAATTGCTAGGCAGAAATGTGGCGGACTAAAGCACCTGCCCCGCCTGCGCCTTCCAGTTGACCGGAGACTAACGTATTAAAGAATAGAGATCCATTTTATATGGCAAGAGTTGACGGAAGAGCTGATATGTATGACATTGGGGTGATGGTTTTAGACATGTTCTTCGCCTTAGCACTTCAAGATTTGCTTATCACAGAGGGCTTGATCCCCGCTGATATATTGCAAAAAAAACCTCTCTAACTATAGCTTCTGCCGCAATGATGATAGGGAGTGTCGTTGTCAATGCTCTCGCGTTTACGGGGGGCAACTACCGCTTTTCCAAGCTAGGGCATGCGGACGACCATGAAGAAATAAAACGGCACCATGAGGCAGTCGAGCGGCTACAGGCGGCCCAGCCTGAGTGGACGAGAAAGAGAACCGTGCGGCTGGACTGGCTCAACGAGGGGCTACAGCGCTAAGGCCACGTTATTCCATCTTTCCAAGATGTCGACCAGGCCATGCGGGAATACAGCCTGATCTCCGGCAAACGTGTAGAGCCCCTCGAGCCTGAACCTCACCTAGAGGATTTCTACTTGCCATCCGAGCCGCAGAAAGACCGTGAGATCATTTTCATCGTTCTTGGGCTGGCAGCGATGGGAATTATTGAGGGTTCATCCGCTTTGCACGAGAACTTCGTGTTCACGTCTCCATCGAAGATGTAGCATTTGCTGCGGAGGGCGATGACTCTACTCCCCTCAAACTCGGTCTTGAAGATGCTGGGGGTTCGTCCGCTCCATTTATACCAGGCAAGCCACTCCCTCAGCGTGATGTACAGGCTGCTGTTTGTCCATCTGCAAAACCTCATAGTCCCTGCGATCCACGAACCGGTCAAGGAAGTCATGGTAGGAGAGAGAGAGAGAGAGAGAGAGAGAGAGAGAGAGAGAGAGAGAGAGAGAGAGAGAGAGAGAGAGAGGTTTAACATTGGATACAAACGTTCGCTTACAGTACAAACGAAGGCCACGCAATACTAACGTCGTTTAGCGCTAGCCTAGTAGCCTAGTTTTTCATGCATGAGCAGCCTCGCTTTCATTGGCCTTACTATACAGCAGTAAAATAGTTCTTAGCAGTGTCTCTGTGTTCGATTTATCTCTTTCATTATTTTCCTTTTTAAACCCATCAGTTATGAGTTTGAAGTTCGGTAGTGGTGCTGCTAGGAAGCAGAAACGTATATCAGTGGAGGTAAAGAAGAATATAATTATGAAACATGAAAATTGCGTTCGTGTGTGTGACATCGCTAATGAGTACACCATGGCAAAATCAACTATCTCCACCAGCAAGAACAAAGAGTTACTCAATTCAGTCCATGTGGCCAAAGGCATAACTAAGCTGCAAGAAGCAAAGACCTCAAATTTTAAGCAACAAAAACCATTTGCTTATAAGAACAAACCAAAACAAATTTAAGACCTTGCACATATTGCCATCTATTGCACGACCAATTTCAGATGTGCAACAAGAATCCAGGTTACAAAGATCATTTAGACATGATGGTAAATAAGCAACAAACAAAGCGAAATGAACACAAGAAAGCTATAAAATGCTACTTTTGTCGCAGTTTTGGGCACTATTTAGGTCAATGTATTGGACGAAAGATGCTTAAAAGTGCAAATGCTACACTTGTAGATACAATAAGTTCTGAAGATGAATGTGGTAGTGAGAAAGAAGAGGAAGAGGCGAATGCATTGCAAGCAATTGATATTTTTGATTATGATAAATGTGATACAGAAATTTCACAATGAAAATGTTTTAAATTGCGGGCACACAGTGCCAATGTCATGTTAACATGCAAATTCAGTTGTGTGCTCAAAAGGAAAACTGCAATTCCATAACGGGTTCATTAACAACAAACCTGCCAGAATCCTTCTTGATTCCGGATCCACTATTATTGGTTTAAATGTATCTTTTGTAAATGATAGTGATTACACAGGGAAGTTCGTTTCTTGTCGGACATTTGCGGGTAACACTGAAACATACCCATTAGTTGTTGTAAACATTGACACACCTTTTTGACGGGGAAATTCAGTTGTGCAGTGTGTCGTGAACTCACTGTAATTTGACAATCAGATGATAAAAATACCAAAGACAGTTTGATTTTCAAATACAAGTTGTTTACTACGGGGAGTCGGTGAGATCAAACAGTGGAGTCGTCTTTGAAAGTCTCCACAATACACAAAATTGTAGGCTTGTTATTGTGACCTGATTGGGAAGATGAAGGAAACAGGCTACCTTGTTTTGGTTGTTGAAACAATGGGGACCACTTTTGCATTGATTAAACAAAGGGGAGAGAAGATTTCTGAAATGGATAATCTGCCCCTGGAACCATCTCATGTATTGACATCAAAGGACTTCACTAGAACACTCCATGTCTCTTTGACAAAAACCTGACTTGTGTACAGACAGTGTAGACCAGAAAGTTGACTAGAGCTGACGTGTTTCTGTACCGCTGTTAGGAATTCGGAGAGCATCTACTGTGTTAGATTTAATTGAAGATTAAATTACATATGTCTTTATGGCAAGTTGTAGATGCCATCCAGGAGTGATGCGGTGTTGCATAAGGTATTAAATATAGTGTATTTATACCTAATTGATATAGGCAGTAGCCTTGTTAAAATTAACTCTGTTAGTTGAGAATAGAGTAGTGAAGTGATGATTAGCTCTGTTAGTTGAGAATAGAGTAGTGAAGTGAGAATAGTGTAGTGGGGTGCTTTCTTCAGATCCTCTGAACGAGGTGTGGTCGGAGTCGACGATGCTGGAGACTTTTCTGTCTGAGATCTAGTCGTCATAGCAGCGACTATCACAGGCTGTATAGGATCTCCTAAATAGACGTAACGACAGCCGAGCATGACGGGAAACACGGGATCGTCCATCACCGCTGCCTTGATTGTTCCAGTAACATAACGCGATGTACTCGAGCCACTGGTAGTGACATCTTGATGGACTTTTCAAGGGTCCCTGTATAATCACCACTTCCTCAGTCAACTGTTCTGGCTGAACTAAGGATGTTGCTACGATGCAGTCATAATTTAGACCTGTATCATATAAACAAACGGCGAGGTATCCATTTAAGAAGATGGATTCCACTACCGGAATTTTGTGATTGGTGTCTTCATGAGTTGTCACGCTGGACGTTTCACTAGTGCTCACCTTACGTTCCCTCCGGCGAGTCAGATATGATCCCATTTGATCTAAGAATGAATCAGTCCAGTGCTTAACCTAACAATTTCTCTCAGTTACACACAAGTTATGGGACTTTCCATGAGTTGAAGATGTTTCTGCTGGTCTGAACTAGTGCTGATACGGTCTGTTAATGCCTCAACTGCTTCTTCCAGCGCCTATTCTACCCTATTCATTAAGCGGGTTAGACTTGTTTCTGCTAGTTCTGTTGGATCTTGATCGGAAAAGCTAGCAGGAGAAAACGGAGTCTTTGAACTTTGAAAGAGACACAAGGAAATTGTTTGCGGGTTAGACGTGTCTGCTAGTTCTGTTGGATTTTGAGCTCATCCTGATCTTTTGGAAGAATTTTATGTTTGTAGAGCCGAGTGTGCCTATCCATTTGCGTAACTGCCAGTTTTAGACTTGTTTACGCTATATGTGTTGGAATCTGAGCTCGTGCTGATACCGTTATCATCTGTGCCTCAACTGCTACTTCCAGAGCTGAATGATTAAATTGCGTAACTGATCGTGTTAGACTTGTGTCTACTATTTCTCGTGCTGAATCTGCATGAACTCCTTCTCCCAGAGCTTCAGTTGGACTTTGAAATCGTTCTAGATCTTTGGAAGCGTCGTCGTGTACCTCAATGCATCTTACAGAGCCAATTCACCTTTATCCAGTTTCCTAAACATACGACCACACCTGGAAAACGATTCAACGGAGTTGTATTCGGCATCAAAACCACACTACAAGAGCCGGACAAGGTGCAAAATCAAGAACAGGAGAGATGAAAGCAACCCCTATAGTGGAAATAGAGAAGGTGGGGAGGACACAAGCAATGAGAGAACGCAGGGATACGAAAACGCTAATACATGCAGAAAAGTTCCCCAGCTTGCCAGGCCACCCTATCAAGATTATATTTGAAAATTTAGCTATGGTGCGGTTGAAAAAAAAGTAGTTTTATCCACCAGGCCAAACGACTATGCAGAGAAACCACCGATCTGCCCACAGTAGCAAAAGCCAGAACTCCGTGGAAAGATGAACATAGGATTTATTACAAATAGATTCATTACAAATAGATAGACATAGATTCCTTACAAATCCAGACAAAAGTAAGAGGAATTTTTGACAAGTAAGAACAGAACAGTGTGCAGCGCAGAACAGCCACTCTCATCTTCCTTGATGAAGAATACCTACAGGACCTCTAGATCTGAGTCTACACAGATGGGTCAGCACAAAATGCTGGTCGAAATGGAGGTTCGGAAGTGTACATAGAATACCCAAATAATACTAGGGACACAGCCAGAGTACCGACACGAAAGTACTGCCATAACAATGATGCTGAAATTGAGGCAATGAAGATAGCAAAAGAGAAATTACTAAATACCTGCGAAGCGGTCCAGTTTGGGAAATTGCCAGTACCAAGGACACTACTTTCTGAACTTAGCAGTCAGCATAAGATCACCATACAGTGGATACCATCCCACTGTGGAGTAACGGGAAACGACAGAGCTGATCAATTGGCTAAGGAAGGTGCCGAAGAAGAACAGCCTGATGTGCCCGTTAAATACCACCAAAAGAAAAGAATGATCAAGATGACTATCACGTTATGGACAGACCAGAACAAGTCATTATTCTGCGCCTCAGAACAGGACACAATAGATCTTTGTAGACAAAATTCAAGATCTTTGATACAGCACATGTGGGTAGGCGTCGCAGACAGCAAAGCACGTACCCCAAGACTTCCCAAAATATAACATATCTAGGCAAACTTTCTGGCCTAGAGAGATGACAGTGGAAGATGTGACAGTGGAAGAGATGACAGAGATGACAGAGTGGAAGAGATGACAGTGGAAGACAGTGGAACTATGGACCGCTGTGTGAACTAAAGAAGACAGTTCAATTCATACAAGATACAACATATCAGTTATATACATATTTCAAGCGAACGAAATATGTTCCGTTACGCAAATAGATGAGGCAGAAGTGAATCTGGAAGAAGCAGTTGAAAAATTCACAAAGCACAGATTCAACACGAGCTCAAACTAAATTGAAATAGCAGAAACAATCAGTTACGCAAATGGATCATTCAGAATCGGCTCTGGAAGAAGCATATGAGGCACAGTATCAGCACGAACTCAAGCAACAACACATATAGCATCAACAAAATTAACACTGTCAGTTTCTAAAATGGATAGGCACACACGGCTCTAAAAGAAGCACTTGAGGCACGTACATCAGATTCTTCCACAACATCTTTCCTTGATTTAATCATGATTGCTTTTCTCAAGGCTTACTGCCTAAGGTAAAACTGTTATTGAAGATCTGCAACAGCTTTGCTTTGGCCTCTGTTCCTGATCTTCATTCGAGATATCATTAGTTCCTGGTGACTTTCTCATTTTAAGTTTTGATATGGCTAGCTCCAGTTCGCTGATTGTGATGGGTGCCTCCAGAACCTCATGTACTATTTTCTTCTGTCCTGTATGTTGCCGTTTCTCTAGAATCTTTTGTTGTTTCTCTTGACACATTTTGATATTGTTATCTTGTGCGAATGAGTCCGCAAAATGGTCAGCTGCTTGCTTTCTTGTTAAGATGTTTCCATCTTTATGTAGTGCAATTTTTGAATTTCTCCCTGTGCCCTCATCGGTTTTATTAGCTTCCACAATTTCCTTGTGTCTCTTTCAAAGTTCAGAGACTCCATTTTCTCCTGCCAGCTTTTCCGTACAGCCTGCAGCTTGGCCCTTTGAAATTTGGCTTCTGCGTGCTGGAATTTATTGTGGTGCTCTTAGCTGGATGTGGCCTCTGCTGGCTTTTCACATCACTTCCACATCATTATGAAACTGTCCCAGTTCACCCTTCCATTAGGGTTTATAATTGTTTACGGGCACCTCTTGATACTATTTCTCGCGCTGCCTGTATTATGCATTTCCCAAACTCGTTTATTTATGTCTTTCTTAGTGTTCAGGTTTCTAACCAGTATGCTGGGGCGATTCTTGTACATTGCCCAGGCTGCTTTCTTGTAGTTCCACCTCGAGAGGGTGCTGCTTTCACTTAAAAGCTCATTTACTGAAAGTTAGAAAGACTGGTCGATGGCCACTGCCACGTAGTTGTTTCCCAACAATTCGTTGAATCACTCCAGGTCTGGTGAATGAAAAGCCAGGTCAGGTGTAGTTGTAGTGTGCCATGATCTCGAGTAGAAAGTATGTGGGTCGGACGGCTTTTTAATCAAGATGAATCTATTCTCATCCTGCTAGTCTTCCAGTCTCTCTCCTCTGGTCCATGTGATCATAGCCCCCAGCTCTGCGAGTGGCTGTTGAAATCGCCACACACAATCATATTTTTCTGTTAATTTTAGTGTGTCCAGTGCCTGTGCACGGTCACTTGGACAGTAGTAATTGATCAGATGTATGTCTGTATTGCCTGTCTTAAGTTTAAGAGTCTATAACAGAGTACCCTGTTATAAGGTTGGTTGTAGGGATGGCGCGCAAGGTAAGGATAGGTTAGCTGCACGATTAAGCACCATAGCTATGGTTGTCGGGAGATGACAACAAAGTTAGTGATAGCTTGACCGCCAGCTGGTGAGGTCGAAGGTAGCATTAAGTCTTCATCTAGAAAGTGTGGTATCGAGTTGAGACGATTTATCTTTCATGAAATTTTTGTAACCAACAACCTTGTATGCGGCTATGCCTTTTGTACGAAGCCAGAATAAACCTGAACCTTTGCTATCACCGGCCTTCGTTGTTGATTTTGAAGAGTGAAGCTTTGGGATGCAAACCAGTCTACTTTATTTAGCTCACCTACACTGTTATAGGTGGGGCTAAACTGGTGCCGTGACCAGGCTTCGAACCTGGACAAGCAAATTGTCGCGGCAATGGAATAATCGAAGCGCCACTTTGTTCCTGCACTCCCTACAGCCGTGACCTTAGTCGCCACTTTGTTCATGAGCCGCAATCGTTTCCAGGTCTAGTCACAGCCGCAATCATTTTTCCAGAGCTTGACACAACCGCAATCAATCGTTTTACAGGCTTGTCAGAAGCCGCAATCATTTTCCAGAGCTTATCAGAAGCCGCAATCATTTCCCAGAGCTTGTCAGACGCCGCAATCGTTTTCCAGGGCTTGTCAGAAGCCGCAAACATTTTTCCACAGCTTATCAGAAACCGCAATCGTTTTCAAGGGCTTGTCAGAAGCCGCAATCATTTTCGAGAGCTTATCAGAAGCCGGAATCGTTTTCCAGAGCTTGTCAGAAGCCACTATCATTTCTCAGGGCTTGTCAGAAGCCGCAATCGTTTCCATAGCTTGTCACACCTGCATGGTTTCCTTGGGCTGCTCGTCAGAACTGCCATCGTTTCCTTGGGCTGCTCGCCAGATCTGCCATCGTTTCCTGGGCTAACGTAGCCGATGACCTTGAGCTTGCTGTGTTTCTGGGCTGGCTGACCTAGCCGCTACCTTGCGACACCGTGTTGTTGGACTACTGACCTGGCTGCCTACTGTTCAGCCCCGACAACACAGTAACCTACTGTGTTGTCGGGGCTGAACTGACCTATGCCTTACTGACTTGCTGTGGCCTGCTTTGGTAAAATTACTGACTGTTATCGACGTCGTCGGGAGGATGTTACATGTAATTCTATGACATAATGTCAGAGGATACACGTCGGTGAAGTAACATTAGATTAAATAATTTTGATTTTGATTGATAGTAATTATATTGATTGTTACTGTATGGAGCCAGAAGAAGCTTCGTTATGTTAGGTATTAGGAAGCTATGTACAGGTTAGATATGTCCTTGAAACAACGTAGGGGATAAACATGAACCACCTGAATAGGGATTTAGGACGCGTGACTGCATGCTTGGGAGAGTTAAAAGTGGCAGTCAGCGAGGTCGAATGTTTTGTACACTGGTTGCAGAGTAAAACTAATGTAGGAAATGATGCGATAAAAAAGAATAACAAGAATAGTCGAGGACAGCCACTGGTTAATAAAAACAGAAGGCAACATAACTTTGTATATAGAAGCAGTTACGTTGAGCCAGATATGACTAAAGTCAGGAGCTGGTATAACGATCAAAGATACAGAAATGGGCATGAGAGAAACCTTTCAAAGAAATCATGGGGTTGGCCCTCCCATAGTGCCACCGCAAGAAAGAAACGTGATGACTCGTTCGAGCAAAGACAGAGACAATATTTAAATTCAGGGCTGACGGACAGAGTTGTAGTATGATCCCAACTGCTCCTAAGGTAGTTTCAAATATTAGTGTTGGACAGGAAAAGAAGACGTTATTAGTAAAGAAAATAGACCGAGAGACACAGACGCAGACAATTAATACGATGGAGCATATTACTCAGACTCAAGTAGATACGGTAGAGAAGAAAACCCAAGTGCAACCAACTAAGAAAATAGCAAAGGGAAGTCAAACCAAGATAGTAGAAATTGTAGAAACACCTCAGGTGAAATTAGAAAAGGTTACGCCAGTTAAAATTAAAGAGACTGTTCCGGAAGAGCCGTTAATAATGAAATCCGGAAAGAAAATTAGAAAAATTGCTAAGGCCAGGTCTGAAGCAAGTTTGCTGGTAAATGTAGATACGACAGATGTATCAGACATTGACCGGGGCATGACAAGTAATGGTAGAAAGAATAAAAATATCAGGTGTTCTGGTTCCGATTAAAGGGATGTTACTTCCTCGTCTGCGGTAATATATGGTAAGCATGTTGATAGAACTATTATTAGTGAATCTTCGGAGGACGAGATAGGAAGAGATAAGACATATAAGATTTATACTGAAAATAGCGAGCAGACTGACGCGGTAAAGACACGAAAAACAAATAGAGGCAACAGAAAAAAAACAGTTATGAAGAAATGGGAAACCGGCTCCATGGCCGAGGGGTTAGCAGCTTTCTCCGCTAACTCCGAATACTCTCGTCACGTGACGCGACGAGAATTAGCAGTGGTTCGAATCGCAAAAGTGACTTATGAGAGTATGGAGCCGGTCGCTCAGAAAGTCGTGGCGTGCTGATGAGCGTAATCTAGCCTAGGAATCAACATACAGCTGAAAGATGCTGGTGTTGACCGCAATATCCTGAAACAGGATGGAAACGCGGGAAAAAAAAAAAATGAAGAAATGGGAGAGGGCAGGAATAGAAATTAACCCGACTTGTACAGCGGAGAAGATCAAAGAATATATGAGTTTAAAACTTTACTGACAGTTACAGATATTGAAAATGAGGTAGATGAAGAGAGACACTATTATTAGGAGGCAATTTGCTATGATTAGAGCTGAAAAGTTGAATGAAAATGAAAATAGAACGCGTCGAGAGGTTCTGAGACGTTGGTATAGCTCAATAGTGTTATTTTGTGCGGTGAAGAGTAAAAAGCGATGGAGAATCACAGCAAGTGATATATAACCGTCGTGTGTTTTGGTAAATTGTTGTACATGAGTATAGGAGAGCGAGCGTAGGGATACGTGAATCAGTCATAGAATGATAGATTGGGTAGTGCGGCTGTTATAGCTTGAGAATAGCGCGAGGAAAGAAACAAGCGAGAAGAAGTAGAAAGAATGTTTGATTGTTTTTCCGAGATTGTCTCCATTTTTCCAAAGTGTTGAGTGTCGGAGTGGTTTGCGTGGTTACGATATAGAGAATTAGATAGGGCAGAGAGTGTCCATGCGTTCATAATGTAGGCTATCTTGTGTTGTGGTGATTAGAGAGTGGATGATTGGGAAATTGAGATGTCTACTGTCTGGAATGGCCGGATGGAATAGCGCTCGCAGAATTTTCTGAGAAATTGTAGGGACTTACGAAAAGTCGCAGGTTATATGTTAGTTAGATTTTTTTGGCTGTGTTTTTAAGAATTTAGAAGTTATAGGTTGAGTATGTTAAAATAGGTTTTGGGTTCTAAGACTTTTCAAGGAAAAGTCTTGGTTATGGGAAGGGAAGGAATATATAACAGAGTACCCTGTTATAAGGTTGGTTGTAGGGATGGCGCGCAAGGTAAGGATAGGTTAGCGAATAATGCACGATTAAGCACCATAGCTAGGGGTAGCTATGGGTGTCGGGAGATGACAACAAAGTTAGTGATAGTTTGACCGCCAGCTGGTGAGGTCGAAGGTAGCATTTCATCTCACACTTCATTTGGAAAGTGTGGTATCGAGTTGAGACAAATTATTTTTCATGAAATTTTTGTAACCAACAACCTTGTATGCAGCTATGCCTTTTGTACGAAGCCAGAATAAACCTGAACCTTCGTTGTTGATTTGGAAGAGTGAAGCTCTGGGATGCAAACCATTGATCCAGTCTACTTTAGCTCACCTACGCTGTTATATGTCTGATACTCAGCCCCTTCCATGTAGACTTCGATTTGGGAAGCAGTGATGTTATTTTTTTACAAATGATCCATCTTTTCGCCTGTCCTTTCGGTCAGATCGGTAACAGTGGTAGCTTCTGATTTTGAAGGCTATATTTTCATTGAGGTGAGTTTCTTGCAAGCAACGTACGCTTACTTTTTCTTGGTCCAGGATGTTTTCTAATTCTATTTTTTGTTGTTGTTGCTGACTCCCTCCGCAAACAGATGATCACATGAGCTCATATTCCAACAGATATAGCATAAACACTGTCAGTTACGCAAATGGATACGCTCGGCTCTGAAAGAAGCACTTTAGGCACAAGTAGAAAATTTTCCCACAAGATCAAGATCCAACAGAACTAGCAGAAACTAGTCTAGCTCGCTTAATGGATCGGGTAGAATAAGCTCTGGAAGAAGCAATTGAGGCATCAAAAGACGATGATTCCACCGTTTCAACTAGTTGAAACCAGCAGAAACAATTCCAACACGATTAATTACGCGAATGGATCGGCTCAAATCGGCATTTGAGGCACAAAAATGATTTTTTTTCTAAATGATCCAACGGAACGAGCAGAAAGAATTCCAACACGCAAATGCAAATGGATGAGGCAGAATCGGCTCTGTAGTTTACGCTCACAAAAATTATTCTTCGGGAAAATAGATGGTGTGTCAACAAAAATTATTCTATGGGCACATAGATGGTGTGTCAGCATAAACACTGACAAGTGCAGCACCGCCCTATTTACCCTTTCTCCAAAACTAAAGGGAGGGATCATCCAGATAAATGGAACACCCCTAAGAGAAGATAAAGAACCAACACACCTTAAGTAACATTTGATGGCAGGCTGACATGGAGAAAGCACATCAACAAAGCATAGCTTTGGGAGGTATTAGCCAATCAAAAGACGGGCATGCGCCTTTACCCTTCCCCACCAAGTTCTGGAATGTTCGAAGTTATAAATATCTCTACTATCTGGATGGTCTCCGTTCAAGTTTTTAAGTATTTAGAAAATGTGGTGGACTGGGGACGTGGATGAATGATTCCCCATGTCACAAACGGGCACATCAGGCTTCTTTGGCTCCTTCCTTAGCAAATTGATCAGCTCTGTCGTTTTCGCGTACTCCACAGTGGGATGTATCCACCTTATGCTGACTGCTAAGTTCAGAAAGTAGTGTCCTTAGAACTGGCAATTTCCCACACAGGAGTGCCTCGAGTACTGATTTTGCATCTGTCAATAGCACCACAGGTTGTGTACCATTGCTGGTATTTAGTAATTTCTCTTTTTATATCTTGATTGCCTCAATTTCAGCATCATAGTTATGGCGTATTTTCCTGTCGGTACTCTGGCTGTGTCCCTAGTATTATTTGGGTATTCTATGTACACTCCCGCTCCTCCATATCGAATAGCATTTTGTGATGACCCATCTGTGTAGACTCGGATCCAGAGGTCATGTGGGTCATTCTAGGAACCTGAGAGTGGCTGTTCTGCACTGCACACTGTTCTGTTCTTCCTTGTCAAATATTCCTCTCACTTTTGTCTGGATTTGTAATGAATCTATTTGTAATGAATCTGTCCATGGAGTTCGCTCTTGAATAATTTGTTAGGATGATATCATCTGTGGGCAGATCAGTTGTTTCTCTGCAGAGTCGTTTGGCCTGGTGGATAATTCTTTTCAACCACTAGATTTTCAAATATGTTCTTCATGCCTGGCAAGCTGAGGAACTTTTCTGCATGTATTAGCGATTTCGTATCTCTGCGTTCTCTCGGTGCTTGTGTCCTCCCCATCTTCTCCATTCTCTATAGGGGTTGATCACATCCCTCCTGTAGTGACTCTAAGTGCTTGATTTTGCACCTTGTCCAGCTCTTGTAGTGTGGTTTTTGATGCCGAAACCACGCAGTTGAATTGTATTCCAGGTGTGGTCGTATGCTCTGTATAACTATTTTGCTAAGTATTTTCCCACTGATTCCCCATGTGGTTCCACTTAGCTTTCTCAGGATGGCTATTTTCCTTCTGCTTTTGCTACTGCTTTGTTGATGTGCTTTCTCCATGTCAGCCTACCATCAAATGTTACTCAAGGTATGTTGGTTCTTTATCTTCTCTTAGGGGTGTTCCATTTATCTGGATGATCCCTGCCTTTTGTTTTGGAGAAAGGTGGGTGGTGCTGCACTTGTCAGTGCTGACACACCATCTATTTGCCCATGCAACAAATGTATCTACAGCTCTTTGTAGCAATCTGGTGGTCACTGATGCGTGTTCAATTGAGCTCCACTGAACCAGGTCATCGGCGTACATTGCCGCTTTAATTCCATGCGGTAGATTAGCAATGAGATCATTGATGAAGATAAGAGAAGGTGTGGGGGACAAGACTCTGCCCTGGGGAACACCGTGACGCAGTGGTACTTTCTTGCTCTTGAGCCCGACTATCTGTACTCGGGCTTTTCTATTGTGCAAGTAAGCATTCACCCATTTGTACATTTGACTTTGCAGTTTCTCAGTTTCTTCATCAGACCTTCTTTCAAGACTTTGTCAAAGGCTTCCAAAGACTTTGTCAAAGGATATATCCATGCCGCAAGCACCAGCTTCTTCTCTTGGAATGCATCCTCAATTTCTTGAGAGATGTAGGTTGTCTGATCTTCCATAGAGAAGCACTGCCTAAAGCTGCACAGGGATGTTTTTACTTTCAATGTACCACTGCTGTCTGTGATTGATGATGCGCTCCAGTGTTTTGCAGACACAGCTGGCGAGGCTAATTGGTCTGTAGCTAGAGGCATTGGAACCCTCTTTCCCTGGTTTTATCATGATTGCTTCTCTCAAGGCTTGTGGAATACTGCCTAAGGTCCAACTGTTATTGAAGATCTGCAGCAGCTTTGCTTTGGCCTCTCTTCCTAGGTTCCTAATCATTTCATTGGAGATACCATTAGCTCCTGGTGAATTTCTCAATTTCAGTTTTGATCTGCAAAACCAACTTTGGACGGGAGGGACAACATGTCTGTCTGTATTAGCGACATGGACTTAGGACGGCAGAAATGTAATAATTACAGGCGTGTGAGACACCTGAAAAGCCCGTCCAGACTAGACAGTAGGACAGAGATATAGAGGGAGATGGAGGAGAGCGCACAGAAAAGCTGGAATTGAAACTTAGTTAGACTGGTCCTTGTATGAGTTGTGACGAAACGGACTAGATTCAGTCTGTCCTCTGCATTATTTCCCTTTGGTCGGAATACTCCCTTGAAATTGTGACTATAACTAGGAAAAACCCCGGTAAAAATAGTTCGTGACGTTATAAGTCCGGAGAGTTCGAGAAACATCTCGAAGCTTCGTGAAGGGACTGGGCAAGGTGCGTACGTGATTGCTGTCACGCTGGACCCACAATTGCATCAGGGAACACGGGATTCAGGAGTTCTCCGCGACCCATAGGATTCACCAGGCTTGGGATGTAATTGTGAATGCGCACTGAGCTGTCCGAGGTTAGTCGCCTTTCAGATCTTGTCAAAGACAGCCGCGATTCACTGGCTGCGAGAAATTGATCCGTCAGCCAAGCGGGACATCTGCAGTAAAGGAATGTGGTGATTGAGTATTCAATGTATTTTCTTCCTACAATATTAGCTAGCTGATGTTAGTAAATAAAACAACGGCAGTCGAAATACTGTTAAACGCCAAACTTAAAATAATTGTCGCCGCTACGCGAGTGATTTTCCTCCGCGTATCTGCATTTCTAAGTAGCAGCTATCGATCGGCTAGGAAATATTTAGGTCAGCCGTCGGTAAGAGAACACATGTTGTGTGTTTGTAAACATCAGGCGTGTTTAATGTCACATCTGCTTGGCGGTGTAAAATTGATGTAATTTAGCAGATTAAAGTAAATGTGTTAGATTACCTGAATTGTTATCACTGCAGAGTCGTTTGGCCTGCTGGATAAAACTACTTCTTTTCAACCGCCCCATAGCTAGGTTTTCAAATCTGTTCTTCATATGCTTCTTAGAACCAGGTCCTCCCCCGAAGTGTCTCCACCTTGCCGTGGTGGGGGAGCTTGCGTGTCCCATTGTGCTTGTCGATGGATTAAAACTACATATCGGACAGCTTATGCGATAGGGGCCAGAGTAAGCAAGACACAACCTGCAGGTGGACTGAGGATAGCAGTCAAAAGGCGTACGAAGGCAGAAGTTCTTGGTCCGGACATATACTCTACCGCTCTCTGTCGAGGGTTGAGGTTGAGTGGTATGGTGGGAGGAGAATCAAGCTAGAAGGATGAGACTAATTTCGTCTGGAGGGGATGGGTCTTTGGAAGCCTATATTGGCTCAGGAAATCTAGGCGTTTCCCTGGAATATTGATGATTTCCTTCCAAACTTAGCCTTCCCAGAAAGGAGTTACTTATTTAGCTCGTGTCCTCCACTTGTATCTATTTTCTCTTATAGGTGAAACGGTTACAAGAACATTTTCTCCTTTATGAATAACCTGGAACCTGGGTGCTTACAATAGTACAGAACGTTGCTGTCTACGTTCGAAACCCTCTACGTTCAAAATGTCGGCGCCTACGTTCATTTTCCCGGCATTTGGAATGAGTATGGATGCAACAGCAGCGTCCGTCGCATGAGTCTTGCCTTCAGATTCCGTGATGATGCCAGAAACATCAAGGGTTGGTGATCACATTGTACTGTAAAATGTTTACCATACTGGTATGCCTGAAACTTTTCCACTGTCCAGATCAAAGCAAGGCGCTCACGCTCAATCACCGAGTAGTTCCGCTCAGCTGCATTCAATTTCCTGCTTGCATAAGCTACAGGGAATAGCTCTGAGTGTTCATCTCCTTTCCTCTGGAGTAAGACGGCCCCTACTCGCGTCTGTGCGAAACACGAACGAACGGTCGAGGTCTGGTAGATGTAGGATCGGTTTGGCTGTTCAAGCTTGTTTGAGAGCTGTACAAGCTTTCTCACAATCAGCAGACCATATAACTTTCTCTGGATTCCCCTTTTTGGTAAGATCCGTTACGGGTGCAGACAGAGTGTTGAAGTCTTCTTCTTCTTCTTTGTGTTCATCCGGAGTGTTTTATTTTTCCAGATGTGATTGCGTTGTGTCTAGTTAGGCACACTTGAGTCGAAACCCTCAGGCCAACACATCCGACGTTTAGCATGCTGTTTTGACCAGATTAGCATTCCTGAGAGACTCTCACTTTTGTGGTACCGTCCACATGCCAGCTGGTCAAGTTGGAACAGTCGAAGACTTCCTCAAGGGAAGGCAGGGACAGTCCAAAGCATTTTCCGCCATCCAGGGTGGCTTCCATAATTGCAGGGCCGACACATAGCGGCCTGGTGCTGGGCTCACTGAGGGAATAGTCACGTCGTGCTTATGGCTGCTTTAAATCCTCACTTCAATATATTGGGCATTTTATTCGCCTCGGGCCGTTCCCGCACAAACCAGACCGGTCTGCAGATAGTATCCACTCAGCGAGTTTTCGTTTCGGACGTGTGCTTTGTCGCTGTGCCCATCAGAGCTTTTCCAGGCACGACGGACATTCAGAGTCAGAGCTGTTCCGAACAAGAGCGGCATTCGGAAACTAGGTAGATTTTCCTAGCACGAGGGAAGCATTTCCGGTCACGAAAGACATTTCACTCGGACAGTAGTGCCATTTTTATTTTTCAGCCCGGAGGCTGGCACTTCCGACTTCAGCGGGCATGTGTAATGAGGTTTGCTTTCCTCGGGTTTCGAGACTAGGTAGACTCTTATTTCGACTTCCACATAGCAAAGCTTTTGCTTAGGGCTGCCACGTAATGGATTCGCAAGCCAAGCGTTCCATTTAGTGTCAACGAGACAATTTTTCACCTTTGACTACACTCACTCCATGAGTACGGTTACAGATTTTCATCGGAACGTGCGACCGAGGTGTTTTTTTTTTAACTCGCTCACCACGTAGGCTACATGTGCTGCCGGCTCAGCACCTTACCTCCGTGTGTCTGTGGGCGAGAAACGGCCAGGCCCTCTCATTCGGGGATTCCTCATATCCCCCAGTCAAGAGCCATCGAACGAGTAGCTGCACCAAGCATGTAGCGTGCTCAGCACCTCACTTCAATTTTGATGTAGGATAGTGTCGGCCAGGCTCTCACATCCGAGGGTTTATGGCTTAGAGACGTTCAGCCATACCCTCGGCTGAGAGCCTTAGAGGTTGTGTCCAGACAGATTATTGGCATCGTTCGCCTGATTTAGACTGCTATCCTCAGTCTACCTGCAGAGCAGTAGGTTGTGTCTCTCTTAGTCCCAAGAGCTGTCCAATATGTGGTTAATATTCATAGCGCTTGGGGTCAGTGGGACACTCAAGCTCCCCCACCACGGCAAGGTGGAGACACATCGGGGGAGTGTTGAAGTCTTTGATGTATCTTTGATAGAATCCACATAAGGAGACGAATGATCGAACATCCTTTTTGGTCATTGGACGAGGTGCTCTCTGAAGTCTCTTCACATTTCCTTCTTGAGGTGTTATGAAGGTGTTATGAAGGTATCTACCTTATGGCCTAGGAAGTCCAACTGTTGGAATCCTATTTGACACATTTTGGGTCTTGCTGTCAAACCTGTTTGATTAAGTCGCTTGAACAAGAGATGCAATGTCTGGACATGCTCCTTAAATGTCTCAGTCGCAGCTAAAAGATCATCCATGAAGTGGCTGATGGCCGGATGACGTAATGGGTCAAGTAATCTTCTCATCATGCGTGCAAAAACACTTGGAGCGTTACTTAATCCAAATGGAAGAACATTGAACTCGTATCGTCCTCCAGTGTACAGAAAGCTAACCACGGTCTGACTTCCGATTTAACAGAAATTTGGTAATATCCCTGGTGAAGTATTGGGCTGTGTTGAGACGGGTGAATAGTTGATTCTGGTCAGGTTGAGGTTCTGCCTGGAATTGAGTAATCGCGTTGAGCTGTCGATAATCGATGCACAATCTACGTCCACCACTGGGTTTTCTAAACAACACATCACTTGTACTATATGGAGGTTCAGATGGTGATATGACTCCTGATGAGAGCATTTGCTGTATCTCTTCCTGCAAAGTATTTTGCTTGACGTAAGGAACTGGGTACGTCCTGACTCGCACACGTGTATCATCTGATAGTTTCATAACAAATTCTACTAAATTAGTAAGACCTGGTTGCCATAAGATCTCGAATTTGCTTCTGTTGATCTTGAGATAGGTTGGGTTTGATATCCACATCCTGAACTGTCTCTTTGGCTTGCAGTTTACATTCCGTTCCCATGGTGGTTCCTTGTTCTACTTTAGTAGCAACAGCCATAGCCATCAGATGTTCAGTTTTGGAGGTTGCGGACCTTTCATTCCATTTCTTCAAACGGTTTATGTGAAACACCTTCAACTTGCCTTTGACAGAAATTTTATAGTGAGTACGACATATTTTCTCTGTCACCTCAAATGGTCCCTTCCATCCAATTTGCAACTTGTTCTGACTGGTTGGAAGTAGTAGCAGCACTTTTTCACCCACTGTTAGCTCTCAATCTTTCGCTTTCTTGTTGAAATTGCGAGCCATTCTTCGTCGAGCTCGACGTAGATTCACATTCGCTTGTCTCCAACCATGTTGTAGACTTTTCTTCAACTCAGCAACATAAACAGATGCAGTAACTACTGTATCATCTGCGTGATCATCAGTCCATGTTCTCAGTAAAGCTTCTAATGGTCCATTGATTGGTCTCCCAATCAACAGTGTGGCGAGCGCAATCCCAGTAGAGTGATGTGGAACTTCCCGATATGCAAATAGTGCAGCCGGAATATATGTGTCCCAATCCTCTGGTTTTTCTTTAGCTAACTTTCTCAGAATACTAATGAGGGTACCGTTCCACCGTTCTACACTCCCATTTGTCTGAGGAAAATAGGGAGATGAATAGATATGGCGAGCATGAAATAGCCGAAAGACTTCTTCCATGAGTTTACTGCGAAACTGTGATCCATTGTCTGTTAGGATTTTGAGGGGAAATCCAATCCGAGTAAATATCTCAAGTATGGCTTCAGCAAATTGCTCGGAGTCACTTGGTGGCATTGGGATACTCTCTGCCCACATTGAACCAATGTTAATATGAATCGATTCCTCCTCATTTTGGGGAGTGGTCCGATAATGTTAACTTCTCGAATGGAGAACCAGTGACAGGCATCTCACCAATCGTCACAGCAGGAGTCCTATGTCTGGCAGGAGAAAACAGAGTCTCTGAACTTTGAAAGAGACACAAGGAAATTGTGGAAGCTAATAAAACAAATTAACGATGAGGGCACAGGGAGAAACTCAAAAATTGCACTACATAAAGATGGAAACATCTGCTGATCCATTTGCGTATTAAATTTGTTTCTGCTTGTTGCGATGGAATTATCAGCTCGTGCAGATCGTGTATAAGAATCATGTTTGTTCCTCAAATGCCTTTTTGAGCCGATACATTCGCGTAACTAATCGTGTTGGATTTGTTTCTACTGGTCTGATCTATATCATGCCTGTCAACAAAGCCTTGAATTTCATCAGCTTTGCTGCTCAACCAGGAATACCCACGCCTGCCACTTCGCCTCTCGCCCATCGCCACAGGGGTTGAAGGTGATATATGACGTTGGATGAAGAATGACTTGCGCGATGAATTGGATTAAAGTGAGGAAGAGTTGCGCAATTCGTCGACCTCACTCTCTCGACTGAGTCCATCTGAATCCAGTGGCAAGACAAGTCGAGACGACTGGAGACGAATACAGGTGCAGTGGATGACCAGGGCGCTCTACGTGCCTTGCCGTGCTCATTACGTTCCACAACGCTTTGCAGGTAAACGAATGAATTACCAAAATACAATAAGTAGATTGTGAGCTTTACTAGAACACGATTACAAGAAACAAAATGAACGTTGCGGCCAAAGCCTTCGTCAGCACAGAACAAAACAACACAGACACCAAACTAATAAAACAATCACTACATAGACAATACAGAGCTGAATCCTGTCTCGGCGAAATGTGTCTGAAGCGCTAGCCGCTAGATGAATGTGGAGACAACGGGTCGATGGGTGACAGGGATTGGCTAAGATGCCCGATGGGCGGGGGGTGAGTGGGTGGGGGAGAACTCCCATGTGGGCGAACGGTGAAGGGTGAATTAGCAGTGAACTAAAGCCGGCGCTATGACGAATGTTGTAGTTGGCCATTCCGCATACCCAGTTGGAATGCAGTACGCCCTGTGTTGGTTAGCATAGGATAGCATGAGTAACGGTTGCTCAGAAGGCAATGACAGCAACCGAAAGCAAACTTGCCATAAAATCACTAACGGCAAAAATAATGCTAAGGATGATGGCAGCGCGCCGTAAAAGATACGCTATCACGTTGTTCTAGTGGGCTATACAGCCGCGGATATATAGAGAGAGAGAGAGAGAAAGAGAGAGAGAGGGGGGAGGGGTGGGGAGTAGGAAGTTAAATGAAACTATGTTGGACATTAAGGCCGTGAGGGGAGAGTGTCCCCAACTGGAAGATGAGGCGGTTTTCCAACGTCTTGCGATCACGTTCGTGAGATGCGCACGATTTGAGCGCCGTGACCTGTATGTCCTTCAAGAAACAAATGAAGATCGTAAACTGATCAGAGACATTAGACGTAGACAGTCACAATTTTTTGGGCATGTTATGAGAAGAAATGATTTGGAGAACTTGGTGACAACTGGTAAGATCGAGGGGAACAGACCAAGGGGAAGACCTAGAAACAAGTATCTGGATGGCTTGGCCTTGTGGCATGGTCGAGACAAAAACACGGAACTGATCCACGACTCTGTTGATCGAGTGAGATGGCAGAACATGACCGCCCACGCTTACCGGCATGGCACATGATGGATGGATGGATGGACCTGTATGTCCGCCACGCCACAGTGGTCAGAACTGTTGAAGTGAATGGGCACGGTTTCTGGGCACCACTGTTGATATCAGATAGGTGTTGCGTAAATCTGTCAGCAAGACGTAAGCCTGTCTCACCGATATACTTCATGTCGCAACGAGTGCAGACGATCGCATAGATGACGTTGCGACTCGTGCATGAGAAACCCTCACGAATGTGGAAAGTGGTCTTGGGAAATACCAGACTCTGGGTTTGAAGTGCATATGGGCAGGTATTGCAACGTGATCGAAGACAAGCCATCGTGCCAAGAAGAGACGTATGGGGGTGGGGTAGACTACTATGGACCAGCACATCCCTGAGGTTACGATCCCGCCTGTAAGCCACCAGATGGGCCTCTGAAAAGACATCGCGAGTGATAGCGTCTGCCTGGAGAATAGATAGATGCCTAAGGAGCATATTCTTGACAGCAATATTGTGGGGATGGTAGGTTAATGAAAGGATCGGCTTGTTGTTACGTGGTTTAGGCCTAGAGGAGAGAGCCTCAGAGCGACTGATAGACTGACAGCGGTGAAGGGCTGTAGATAAAACATTATCAGGATAACCACGAAGGCGGAAGAAATCCAACATTTCGTGGGCTTTTTGACGGAAGTCGTTATTATCCTGACAAAGCCGTCGGAGACGTAACAATTGGGAAAAAGGAATAGAGTCCTTACAAGAGGGGGGATGCGAGGAGGTGTAGAGAAGGAATGCGTGGGAGTCAGTAGGTTTATAATAAACCGTCGTACGCAAACCAGCGGAACCTAAAGAGACTGTTAGATCTAGGAAATTGACAGCCGACAGAGAAACAGTGGAGGTGAGTCTGATGCTAGGATGAAAGTTGGAGAAAAAGGAAATGAAGTCATGGAGATCTGACAAGAGCATGTCTGAAACACCAAAGCAGTCATCGATGCATTTCCTGTAGAGCTCCGGGAGCTTACCGGTGTATTGACTCCATACCTGGTGCTCCAGATAGCCCATGAAGAGGCAGGCATAACTGGGACCCATCTTGGCGCCCATGGCCACACTGCTGATCTGGTCGAAGTAGTCCCCATTGAACTCAAACGAATTGAAGTTGAGGACTAACTCTGCGAGACGCAGCAATGGTCCAGTGGCTATGGTGGGGCTGTGCCTTTTCTCCAAGAAATATTCCAAAGCTTTAAGGCCGTCAGTATGAGGAATAGATGTATAGAGTGAAGTCACATCTAAAGTGAAGATGTGGTACTGAGAAGGGTGGCAAAACTGATGGAATCAAAGATAGAGATAGCGTGGTTAGTGTCTTTGATATACGAAGGTAGACTAGCAACCAACGGCTGAAATATGCTGTCAAGGAACTCTGAAATCCATTCAGTTGGACAAGAGCAGGCCGAGACTATAGGTCTGTCTGGGTTGCCTGGCTTGTGTGTCTTAGGCAGCATATACAAGGTGGGTTTGCCCAAGCAACTATCGTGGATGATAAGCGAGGTGGCGGAGTTGGGTAACAGGCCTTGCCCGATGATGGCCTTGGTCACGCTCTTGACCTGGGTGTTGTTACTGACCGTCCCATCTTGTTGTGGTCTATAGAAAGTTGCATCACCAAGTTGCTTGTTACCTTCCTGTATATACAAGTCTTTTCTCCAAACCACTAACGCCCCTCCCTTGTCTGCAGGCTTGATAACAATGTCATCACGACGTTTCAACTGTGTAGCGCCTGTTGTTCCTCCACTGAAAGGTTGGAGTGCCGTAGTGGCTTGAATTTTAATTTTTGAATTTCGAAAAGAGTCTTGTCGATATAGAGATCGAGGGCTTTGGATGCCCCTGGATTGGGGACCCAAGTAGACCTGCGTTTAGAAAGGTGAGAGAATTGATCAGTGGGATCGGAAGAGTTATCTCTGTGAGGTTGATTACTGAAGTGCAATTTCAACCTGAGAGTGCGATGGAAACGATGAACGTCTTGGAGTAGCGCGTATCTGTCGCCAGAAGGGCGCAGAGATATGAACCGGAGGCCTTTACTAAGTACCGATTTCTACTGTGCCGATAGGGGGAGATCTGGAGGTATGCACACAACTAAATTGTCGGAGCCGATAGTGGGATGAGGCGAGAGAGGAGAGGGGTAGGGGGTAGGGATAGAGGCACGAAGTTTGACTATCTTGGTGTTTTTTGCCGTGGAAAGACACTTATATAGGTGATGGTTGGTGCTGTTGATGATGTAGCATATAACGCAATACAAGAAATAATTACCTGAGGTGAGATGTTTAAGACGTCGATCAATGAAAGCAATACTCGAGCTAAGGTCAGAAAGTTGTCGCGAGTGGTTGTCGGCAATACACCGCATGCGAAGAGTAGCGCATTTAAACTCAACTTTAGTCAGGCATGTGCTTCAACTGTCATACAATGGGCCAGCCGATGGATGAAATCTAGAAGTGAAACCGCGTGGGGTAATGTGAAGCCGCAGGCAGTTCTGGAGAAAGTTAAAATGGCATGTGGTACGCGTCTTTTTGTAGATGTTAAGAACCAAATCGGTAGCCGTGATTCTAAGATCTGTTGGTAACAGACTAAAGCAGAAGATGACATATGATCTCAACTGTTGAAATAGTAACGGTGCGGGAGTGGGAGGCAGTTTGCAGGTAAACGCTGTCTTGCCCATTGAATCAGGAATGATTTCTTCCGCGCAGTCAGAAGGATCCTGTCTTCACATGCTGGGTAGGCATGCCCTACTTCACCGCTTGGTTTGACACCAAATCGGCTACCCGCGCCTGGTTTAGCCAGCCTCTAACAGCTGTTGCCGGGGGTGGCCGCTGTCGCATGCTGACAGCTACTAGGAGCCACAAGCGTGAGCTGGGTGTCAGGCTTGGACCAGTGGGGGATGGGTCCTGAAAAGGATATGAGAGTCATCCTTACCAAAGGTGCTACCAATACCTGACACCCCGTACCCCCCCCCCCCTGGTCTGAACTAGTGCTGATAGTGGGAGCATCGTCTGTTGATGCCTCAACTGCTTCTTCCAGCACATATTCTACCCGATTCATTAAGCGGGTTAGGCTTGTTTCTGCTAGTTCTGTTGGATTTTGAGCTCATCCTGATCTTGTGGAAGAATCTTATGTTTGTGCATCAAGTGTTTCTTTTAGAGCCGAGTGTGCCTATCCATTTGCGTAACTGACAGTTTTAGACTTGTTTATGTTGGAATCTGAGCTCGTGCTGATACCGTGATCATCTCTTTGTGCATCAACTGCTACTTCCAGAGCTGAATGATCCAATTGCATAACTGATCGTGTTAGACTTGTTTCTACTATTTCTCGTGCTGAATCTGCCTGAACTCCTTCTTCCAGAGCTATCTGTTCAGTTGAACTTTGATATCGTTCTAAATCTTTGGAAGCGTCGTCTTGTACCTTAATGCATCTTACAGAGCCAATTCACCTTTATCCAGTTGCCTAAACATACGACCACACCTGGAAAACGATTCAACGGCGTGATGTTCGGCATCAAAACCAACACTACAAGGTGCAAAATCAAAAACAGGTGGGATGAGATCAACTCCTATACTGGAAATGGAGAAGATGGGGAGGACACAAGCACTGAGAGAACGCAGAGATACGAAAACGCTAATACATGCAGAAAAGTTCCTCAGCTTGCCAGGCCACCCTATCAAGAACATATTTAAAAAATCTAGCTATGGGGCGGTTGAAAAAAAAGTAGTTTTATCCACCAGGCCAAACGACTCTGCAGAGAAACCACCGATCTGCCCACAGTTGGTATCCCCCTAACAACTATTCCAGAGCGGACTCCATGGAAAGATGAACATAGATTATCATTACAAATCCAGACAAAAGTGAGAGGGATATTTGACAAGGAAGGACAGAACAGTGTGCAGCGCAGAACAGCCACTCTCATCTACACAGATTGGTCAGCACAAAATGCTGGTCGAAATGGAGGAGCGGGAGTGTACATAGACAAATAATACTAGGGACACAGCAAGAGTACCGACAGGAAAGTACTGCCATAACTATGATACTGAAATTGAGGCAATCAAGATAGCAAAAGAGAAATTACTAAATACCAGCGATGGTATGCAACATGTGGTGCTACTGACAGATGCAAAATCAGTACTCGAAGCGCTCCAGTCTGGGAAATTGCCAGTACCAAGGACACTACTATCTGAACTTAGCAGTCAGCATAAGGTCAACATACAGTAGATACCATCCCACTGTGGTACCCGGAAAGGACAAAGCTGATCAATTGGCTAAGGAAGGAGCCAAAGAAGAACAGCTTGATGTGCCCGTTACATATCACCAAAAGAAAAGAATGATCAAATCAGTCTGAAAGCCACCAAAGCTCAAGATGACTACCACAAGTCATTATTCTGCGCCTCAGAACAGGACACAACAGATTTTTGTATACAAAATTCAAGAATGGTGAGCAGCACATGTGGATTGGCGTCGCAGAAAGCAAAGCACATACTCCAAGACTGCCCAAAATGTAGCATATCTAAGCAAACCTTCTGGCCTAGAGAGACGACAGTGGAAAATAAACTCTATGAACTAAAGAAGACATACAAGATACAACATTGCTATTATAGTGAACGAAAGAAGAAGAATTCTACCACGTTCCACGTGTAAATGGATGAAACAGAATTGAATCTGGAAGAAGCAGCTGAAGCACGGTATCAGCACGAGCTCAAACAACAACACACTCGGCTCTAAAAGAAGCACTTCAGGCACGTGCATCTGCATGAGCTGATATTCCAATAGAACGAGCAGAAACACGTCTAACACGGGTTCCAAATGCTGCTGTATGTAGCCGGGGCGCAGTGTTGAGGATGAGCGCCCATCATTGATTAAATACCCTAATGGCTCTTGAATACATAACCTCTGCAGCAAAAGTCCAACTCCTGGCTTTCACGTGGCGGACCTGTTTTTATTAACAGGAGAAGAGGCGACGGCGAGCTTCTGGCGCCGAAAAATAACCAGTATGCTCTAGATGTGCACGTTCACATCTATACTCGAGTGAGACCACAGTTTGCTTTACCAAAGGAAAGGTGCTGAAGACGGAGGCAACCAGCCAGGAGGCGGAACACAGAAATCAAGATGCCACGCAATTACGCAAAATGAAATATGTCGACTACTGCTAATGTTATTCTGCTCGCCCTGCTCTGGACCCCCAAACAGGTGCAGTGCCGGGCCCTATGTCTCAAAAGGGTCCAATCCCAACTACTGGAGGTCCTTCTCAGATGTCCTGTGGAGCCAGGGGACATGAGAATAGAACGGCTGGCCTTAAAACTGGAATGCGGAGGGAGTCAGCACACAAAAAAATAGAATTAGAAAACATCCATGACCAAGAAAAAGTAAGCGTATGTTGCTTGCAAGAAACTCACCTCAATGAAAATATAGCCTTCAAAATCAGAAGCTACCAGTGTTACAGATCTGACCGAAAGGACAAGGCGAAAAGTGGTAATTTCAAAACTCTGTGAAAAGGCTTCCCATATCACGTGCTGAAGCTGTGTTTGAGCCTGAACTCCTTCTTCCAGAGCCTTCTGTTCAGTTGGAGCTTGAGATAATGCTGAATCTAGTGAAGCATCGTCTGTTTGTGCCTCAACTGCTTATTCCAGAGTCAATTATGCCTGATCCATTTGCGTAACGGAACGTGTTAGACTTGTTTCAGCTTGTTCCGTTGGAATATCAGCTCGTGCAGATCACGTAGAAGAATCATGTTTGTGCCTCAAATGCCCATTTGAACTGATCCACTCGCGTAACTAATCATGTTTGTGCCTCAAATGCACCGAGTCTGCCTATCCATTTGCGTAACTGACAGTGACTTGTTTATGCTATATCTGTTGGAGTATGAGCTCGTGCTGAGACCGTGATCATTAGTTTTGTGCCTCAACTGCTTCTTCCGTTGCCGATTCTGACTGATCCATTTGCGTAACTGATTGTTTCTGCTATTTCTGTTTAGTTTGATTTCGTGCTGAATCTGTGTTTTCTGCCTCAACTGCTTCTTCCAGTCGATTCTGCCTAATCCCTTTGCGTAACGGAACGTGTTAGACTTCTTCTTCTTCTTCTTTCGTTCGCTTGAAATATGTCTATAACAGCAATGTTATATCTTGAATTTAACTGTCTTCTTTAGTTCACACAGCGATCCATAGAGTTTATCTTACACTGTCGTCTCTCCAGGCCAGATATGTTATATCTCTGGAATAGTTGTTAGTGGGATACCAACTGTGGGCAGATCTGTGGTTTCTCTGCAGAGTCACTTGGCCTGGTGGATAAAACTACTTCTTTTCAACCTCCCTATAGCTAGGTTTTCAAATATGTTCTTCATATGCAAGCTGAGGAACTTTTCTCCTCATTAGAACCAGGTCCTCCCCCGATGTGTCTCCACCTTGCCGTGGTGGGGGTGCTTGCGTGTCCCATTGTGCTTGTCGATGGATTAAAACTACATATCGGAAAGCTTATGCGATAGGGGCCTGACTAAGCAAGACACAATCTGCAGGTGGACTGAGGATAGCAGTCAAAAGGCGTACGAAGGCAGAAGTTCTTGGTCCGGACACATACTCTACCGCTCTCTGTCGAGGGTTGAGGTTGAGTGGTATGGTGGGAGGAGAATCAAGCTAGAAGGATGGGACTAATTTCGTCTGGAGGGGATGGGTCTTTAGAAGCCAAACTGTCCTATATTGGCTCAGGAAATCTAGTAAACTAAACACTAAAACTATATAAGAGTTTTTGTCACATCACAATGTACCCGACCAAAAGAGGAAGTAAAAGTGGAATCTGTTTTTTGAATTATATGCTGTGGAATTAAACGCCAGTTGTGCATTTCTGAAACATGAATTACAATCATTAAACCAAGAGATACTGTCAAAATTTTCTGTAAGGATCATTTAAATCCCATTTGATGAATCAGTCCAGATAGCCACTGTGCTTAACCACAAGTTCTTCCTAACAATGTCTCTGAGTTACACCACAGGATTTCATTATAGTTCAAGGGAAATCAATTCAGTTCATTAATGTTGGTGGTGAGATGGCAATGGGTCTGACCTGCTGGCTTATGGGAAGACCCCAAGAAACACTGAGCACTAGATTCTCTGGAAGTTATTAAGTAGGCAGCTCCTCGGTGAACCGTTTTGCATCAAGATAAGAAATAACTGATTAGGGGTAACTGACCACTTGACGTAATGCAAGAATCCCCAATGTTCTCCAGCGGATCACTGGCATTGGTTCTAGTTTTGTCCCTCCTTCACTCAACAACCTGTCCATCCATGTGATAAGGTTTCGATAGATCTGCAATGGATCTGCGATAAGTTTGTGATAGATCTGCAATGGATCTGTAATAAAACTACTATAGATCTGCAATAATCTGCTACAGATCTACAATAATCTGCGAACACCGTCTTCCTCACCTATTGTGAATAAACATATTTATATATGTTCAACTGATGATAGTTCTCCAGTTGACAAGAATGGAAATGGCTACAGATAGAAGTGATAGACAGAAGAATATTCAGGAAGTTCCTACAAGTTAAGAGCTACAGTGTCTCTTCTTTGTACAGGCATCAGCAATTCATCTGGCAAGCTACATCTTCTTTTGTTCATGTGCATAGTAATCTGTTTGAGCTGATGTTCTCACAGAGGACATAAACACGAGAATGACAAAGCTAGCAGATGAGTGATGGAGAGTTCATGAAGGTATTCACCCAGCAAGATCTGATCCTGAACAGCGATGGTGCAGGGCAGGGTGATTATATGCATATCATTCATATAAACTCATGTTACCAAATCAGAGTTGTCTTAGATGTTTAGTCTGCTTATAGTATGTTCCGATTTGAATGCCTTCATTCACGATCTATTATTTAGAAAACTGTCTGTTGCATCGTTATGACATTTTTCCTGCCGTCTTATATTTACCCCCACCCAAGGAGTATGGCTTTGATAGGTCCAAAAACAAATTAAATCATTAAAAGCGGCGACATTCCTTTGATGAACAACTAGTGATTTCTCGCTAACGAAGTTATGTTTACAGTAATTGGAGACCTGCCAATTCAGATGACACACAAAGGCGTATCCGGATTTGTATGGGAGTGGGTCAATGAAAGAAGTAGCTTTTTTCTGCATTGCACCGGGTTTTTATCCCATATGGCTCAGTTTCTTTCCGCAGCGCGGAAAGCGTCGCACAAAGCACGAACTCCGTAGCTCCAGCGACCTCGGGAGTCTCCGAAAAAATGCACTCATGAAATGAAGGACGCGGCCCGGAATCGAACATACAACCCTCGGAGCCCGAGTCAGACGGCTTGACCACTTCACCACGGAGAATCCCGAGAGGGGTGCAATGTGTAATATTAGTAAAAGACAGAGAATTTACAGAGGCACGGGTCCAGCAAACCGGTAGGGAATTTATTTGTTCAAGAACTATTGCTCGAGAATTATGGAGGAAAATGAAAGAAAAACGCAGCTCTATCAGCGTTCACGCCGGAAATGACACACCGAAGCGACACAACAACAAGCGACTAACGACGACTACTGCTAAATTTCGACATACTTCAAATAGAAAGGAGATTTTTGCAACTTGGAATGTTACAGGTCTAGGACATAAGGAACCAGCTCTCGTAGAGTTCACGAAACAATCAAATATTCAATTATTAGGACTCGCAGACACTAGGAAAAAGGGGCAGAACACGAAAAGAACACACGAAGGTTACGTTATTACATGGAGTGGCGTCGATCAGCGAGCTACAGCTAAACATGGAGTGGGTTTTTTGTTGCATCCAGACAAAGCGAAAGCTATTATCAACACTAAATTTATATCAGAAAGTACTAGTGCAGATCGAAGAAGGAAATAGAACAACAACTTTTATACAAACATACGCCCCATGTAATGACACTTACAGCGACGAAGACAAAGACGAATATTTTGATAAACTTGCAGACACGTTAAATTTCAAATCCCGAAACAACCACATAATCAATTGATTATTGCTCACTGGATTTAGGAGGCCTGGTGTTCCTTGCCAGTGAGAAGTCCTGATCGTTCGGGTCCCATCGATTGACGGACGTCGGTCGCGGCGATTGGGCAATCTTGAGCATAGCCTACGATGGGTAGCGTTGTGATGTTCTGTTGTGATAATTTGGTGTGTCCAGTGTGTGCCGCGTGGTTACACACCCGCTTCACACGCGTGATCCGGGACTGTTTCCGGATCCGGTCAGGGATATGCACTACTGACGAGCTCAAATGAGGGCGAAACTCGAGTATAGTGCTTCCATATTGACGTGGATAGGCCTTAGGTTCATACCAGAATGCGATCGGCGTTGCCAGTAGTGGGTTGTGCTCAATATTTAAATTTCAAATCCCGAAACAACCACATAATCAATTGATTATTGCTCACTGGATTTAGGAGGCCTGGTGTTCCTTGCCAGTGAGAAGTCCTGATCGTTCGGGTCCCATCGATTGACGGACGTCGGTCGCGGCGATTGGGCAATCTTGAGCATAGCCTACGATGGGTAGCGTTGTGATGTTCTGTTGTGATAATTTGGTGTGTCCAGTGTGTGCCGCGTGGTTACACACCCGCTTCACACGCGTGATCCGGGACTGTTTCCGGATCCGGTCAGGGATATGCACTACTGACGAGCTCAAATGAGGGCGAAACTCGAGTATAGTGCTTCCATATTGACGTGGATAGGCCTTAGGTTCATACCAGAATGCGATCGGCGTTGCCAGTAGTGGGTTGTGCTCAATATTTAAATTTCAAATCCCGAAACAACCACATAATCAATTGATTATTGCTCACTGGATTTAGGAGGCCTGGTGTTCCTTGCCAGTGAGAAGTCCTGATCGTTCGGGTCCCATCGATTGACGGACGTCGGTCGCGGCGATTGGGCAATCTTGAGCATAGCCTACGATGGGTAGCGTTGTGATGTTCTGTTGTGATAATTTGGTGTGTCCAGTGTGTGCCGCGTGGTTACACACCCGCTTCACACGCGTGATCCGGGACTGTTTCCGGATCCGGTCAGGGATATGCACTACTGACGAGCTCAAATGAGGGCGAAACTCGAGTATAGTGCTTCCATATTGACGTGGATAGGCCTTAGGTTCATACCAGAATGCGATCGGCGTTGCCAGTAGTGGGTTGTGCTCAATATTTAAATTTCAAATCCCGAAACAACCACATAATCAATTGATTATTGCTCACTGGATTTAGGAGGCCTGGTGTTCCTTGCCAGTGAGAAGTCCTGATCGTTCGGGTCCCATCGATTGACGGACGTCGGTCGCGGCGATTGGGCAATCTTGAGCATAGCCTACGATGGGTAGCGTTGTGATGTTCTGTTGTGATAATTTGGTGTGTCCAGTGTGTGCCGCGTGGTTACACACCCGCTTCACACGCGTGATCCGGGACTGTTTCCGGATCCGGTCAGGGATATGCACTACTGACGAGCTCAAATGAGGGCGAAACTCGAGTATAGTGCTTCCATATTGACGTGGATAGGCCTTAGGTTCATACCAGAATGCGATCGGCGTTGCCAGTAGTGGGTTGTGCTCAATATTTAAATTTCAAATCCCGAAACAACCACATAATCAATTGATTATTGCTCACTGGATTTAGGAGGCCTGGTGTTCCTTGCCAGTGAGAAGTCCTGATCGTTCGGGTCCCATCGATTGACGGACGTCGGTCGCGGCGATTGGGCAATCTTGAGCATAGCCTACGATGGGTAGCGTTGTGATGTTCTGTTGTGATAATTTGGTGTGTCCAGTGTGTGCCGCGTGGTTACACACCCGCTTCACACGCGTGATCCGAGACTGTTTCCGGATCCGGTCAGGGATATGCACTACTGACGAGCTCAAATGAGGGCGAAACTCGAGTATAGTGCTTCCATATTGACGTGGATAGGCCTTAGGTTCATACCAGAATGCGATCGGCGTTGCCAGTAGTGGGTTGTGCTCAATATTTAAATTTCAAATCCCGAAACAACCACATAATCAATTGATTATTGCTCACTGGATTTAGGAGGCCTGGTGTTCCTTGCCAGTGAGAAGTCCTGATCGTTCGGGTCCCATCGATTGACGGACGTCGGTCGCGGCGATTGGGCAATCTTGAGCATAGCCTACGATGGGTAGCGTTGTGATGTTCTGTTGTGATAATTTGGTGTGTCCAGTGTGTGCCGCGTGGTTACACACCCGCTTCACACGCGTGATCCGGGACTGTTTCCGGATCCGGTCAGGGATATGCACTACTGACGAGCTCAAATGAGGGCGAAACTCGAGTATAGTGCTTCCATATTGACGTGGATAGGCCTTAGGTTCATACCAGAATGCGATCGGCGTTGCCAGTAGTGGGTTGTGCTCAATATTTAAATTTCAAATCCCGAAACAACCACATAATCAATTGATTATTGCTCACTGGATTTAGGAGGCCTGGTGTTCCTTGCCAGTGAGAAGTCCTGATCGTTCGGGTCCCATCGATTGACGGACGTCGGTCGCGGCGATTGGGCAATCTTGAGCATAGCCTACGATGGGTAGCGTTGTGATGTTCTGTGGTGATAATTTGGTGTGTCCAGTGTGTGCCGCGTGGTTACACACCCGCTTCACACGCGTGATCCGGGACTGTTTCCGGATCCGGTCAGGGATATGCACTACTGACGAGCTCAAATGAGGGCGAAACTCGAGTATAGTGCTTCCATATTGACGTGGATAGGCCTTAGGTTCATACCAGAATGCGATCGGCGTTGCCAGTAGTGGGTTGTGCTCAATATTTAAATTTCAAATCCCGAAACAACCACATAATCAATTGATTATTGCTCACTGGATTTAGGAGGCCTGGTGTTCCTTGCCAGTGAGAAGTCCTGATCGTTCGGGTCCCATCGATTGACGGACGTCGGTCGCGGCGATTGGGCAATCTTGAGCATAGCCTACGATGGGTAGCGTTGTGATGTTCTGTTGTGATAATTTGGTGTGTCCAGTGTGTGCCGCGTGGTTACACACCCGCTTCACACGCGTGATCCGGGACTGTTTCCGGATCCGGTCAGGGATATGCACTACTGACGAGCTCAAATGAGGGCGAAACTCGAGTATAGTGCTTCCATATTGACGTGGATAGGCCTTAGGTTCATACCAGAATGCGATCGGCGTTGCCAGTAGTGGGTTGTGCTCAATATTTAAATTTCAAATCCCGAAACAACCACATAATCAATTGATTATTGCTCACTGGATTTAGGAGGCCTGGTGTTCCTTGCCAGTGAGAAGTCCTGATCGTTCGGGTCCCATCGATTGACGGACGTCGGTCGCGGCGATTGGGCAATCTTGAGCATAGCCTACGATGGGTAGCGTTGTGATGTTCTGTTGTGATAATTTGGTGTGTCCAGTGTGTGCCGCGTGGTTACACACCCGCTTCACACGCGTGATCCGGGACTGTTTCCGGATCCGGTCAGGGATATGCACTACTGACGAGCTCAAATGAGGGCGAAACTCGAGTATAGTGCTTCCATATTGACGTGGATAGGCCTTAGGTTCATACCAGAATGCGATCGGCGTTGCCAGTAGTGGGTTGTGCTCAATATTTAAATTTCAAATCCCGAAACAACCACATAATCAATTGATTATTGCTCACTGGATTTAGGAGGCCTGGTGTTCCTTGCCAGTGAGAAGTCCTGATCGTTCGGGTCCCATCGATTGACGGACGTCGGTCGCGGCGATTGGGCAATCTTGAGCATAGCCTACGATGGGTAGCGTTGTGATGTTCTGTGGTGATAATTTGGTGTGTCCAGTGTGTGCCGCGTGGTTACACACCCGCTTCACACGCGTGATCCGGGACTGTTTCCGGATCCGGTCAGGGATATGCACTACTGACGAGCTCAAATGAGGGCGAAACTCGAGTATAGTGCTTCCATATTGACGTGGATAGGCCTTAGGTTCATACCAGAATGCGATCGGCGTTGCCAGTAGTGGGTTGTGCTCAATATTTAAATTTCAAATCCCGAAACAACCACATAATCAATTGATTATTGCTCACTGGATTTAGGAGGCCTGGTGTTCCTTGCCAGTGAGAAGTCCTGATCGTTCGGGTCCCATCGATTGACGGACGTCGGTCGCGGCGATTGGGCAATCTTGAGCATAGCCTACGATGGGTAGCGTTGTGATGTTCTGTTGTGATAATTTGGTGTGTCCAGTGTGTGCCGCGTGGTTACACACCCGCTTCACACGCGTGATCCGGGACTGTTTCCGGATCCGGTCAGGGATATGCACTACTGACGAGCTCAAATGAGGGCGAAACTCGAGTATAGTGCTTCCATATTGACGTGGATAGGCCTTAGGTTCATACCAGAATGCGATCGGCGTTGCCAGTAATGGGTTGTGCTCAATATTTAAATTTCAAATCCCGAAACAACCACATAATCAATTGATTATTGCTCACTGGATTTAGGAGGCCTGGTGTTCCTTGCCAGTGAGAAGTCCTGATCGTTCGGGTCCCATCGATTGACGGACGTCGGTCGCGGCGATTGGGCAATCTTGAGCATAGCCTACGATGGGTAGCGTTGTGATGTTCTGTTGTGATAATTTGGTGTGTCCAGTGTGTGCCGCGTGGTTACACACCCGCTTCACACGCGTGATCCGGGACTGTTTCCGGATCCGGTCAGGGATATGCACTACTGACGAGCTCAAATGAGGGCGAAACTCGAGTATAGTGCTTCCATATTGACGTGGATAGGCCTTAGGTTCATACCAGAATGCGATCGGCGTTGCCAGTAGTGGGTTGTGCTCAATATTTAAATTTCAAATCCCGAAACAACCACATAATCAATTGATTATTGCTCACTGGATTTAGGAGGCCTGGTGTTCCTTGCCAGTGAGAAGTCCTGATCGTTCGGGTCCCATCGATTGACGGACGTCGGTCGCGGCGATTGGGCAATCTTGAGCATAGCCTACGATGGGTAGCGTTGTGATGTTCTGTTGTGATAATTTGGTGTGTCCAGTGTGTGCCGCGTGGTTACACACCCGCTTCACACGCGTGATCCGGGACTGTTTCCGGATCCGGTCAGGGATATGCACTACTGACGAGCTCAAATGAGGGCGAAACTCGAGTATAGTGCTTCCATATTGACGTGGATAGGCCTTAGGTTCATACCAGAATGCGATCGGCGTTGCCAGTAGTGGGTTGTGCTCAATATTTAAATTTCAAATCCCGAAACAACCACATAATCAATTGATTATTGCTCACTGGATTTAGGAGGCCTGGTGTTCCTTGCCAGTGAGAAGTCCTGATCGTTCGGGTCCCATCGATTGACGGACGTCGGTCGCGGCGATTGGGCAATCTTGAGCATAGCCTACGATGGGTAGCGTTGTGATGTTCTGTTGTGATAATTTGGTGTGTCCAGTGTGTGCCGCGTGGTTACACACCCGCTTCACACGCGTGATCCGGGACTGTTTCCGGATCCGGTCAGGGATATGCACTACTGACGAGCTCAAATGAGGGCGAAACTCGAGTATAGTGCTTCCATATTGACGTGGATAGGCCTTAGGTTCATACCAGAATGCGATCGGCGTTGCCAGTAGTGGGTTGTGCTCAATATTTAAATTTCAAATCCCGAAACAACCACATAATCAATTGATTATTGCTCACTGGATTTAGGAGGCCTGGTGTTCCTTGCCAGTGAGAAGTCCTGATCGTTCGGGTCCCATCGATTGACGGACGTCGGTCGCGGCGATTGGGCAATCTTGAGCATAGCCTACGATGGGTAGCGTTGTGATGTTCTGTTGTGATAATTTGGTGTGTCCAGTGTGTGCCGCGTGGTTACACACCCGCTTCACACGCGTGATCCGGGACTGTTTCCGGATCCGGTCAGGGATATGCACTACTGACGAGCTCAAATGAGGGCGAAACTCGAGTATAGTGCTTCCATATTGACGTGGATAGGCCTTAGGTTCATACCAGAATGCGATCGGCGTTGCCAGTAGTGGGTTGTGCTCAATATTTAAATTTCAAATCCCGAAACAACCACATAATCAATTGATTATTGCTCACTGGATTTAGGAGGCCTGGTGTTCCTTGCCAGTGAGAAGTCCTGATCGTTCGGGTCCCATCGATTGACGGACGTCGGTCGCGGCGATTGGGCAATCTTGAGCATAGCCTACAATGGGTAGCGTTGTGATGTTCTGTTGTGATAATTTGGTGTGTCCAGTGTGTGCCGCGTGGTTACACACCCGCTTCACACGCGTGATCCGGGACTGTTTCCGGATCCGGTCAGGGATATGCACTACTGACGAGCTCAAATGAGGGCGAAACTCGAGTATAGTGCTTCCATATTGACGTGGATAGGCCTTAGGTTCATACCAGAATGCGATCGGCGTTGCCAGTAGTGGGTTGTGCTCAATATTTAAATTTCAAATCCCGAAACAACCACATAATCACGTTAAATAATGTCAAGGAGACAGATGAACTAGTTGTGATGGGTGATTTTAACGGACGAATAGTCACACGAAGAACACCGTGGGAGGATTGCATGGGACCATTCAGCGACACAGAGACTGATTGTAACAGCAATGCTCATGATCTACTCAAAATATGTTCGGAACATGGACTAATAATAGCAAATAGTTTTTTTTTCAACATCGTCGTAGCCACACCAAAACCTGGTATAAATGGAATGACTTAGACCAAGCATCTCAAATTGACTTTATTCTAATTAGGAAATCAGACTGAAGGCTACTATTAGATTCAAGAGCACTCCCAAATACAGATGTTGATACTGATCACATACCAGTCATAATTAAAAAGATTTCACCACACAGGAAAATAAGAAACAAAAAGGTAACAAATCATGTCATCAATTATAGGAGACTGCAGGAAAATACGGTTAAAGACGAATTCAATCAAGAAATCCAAAACCTACATAAGAACATCCCTGATGACCACTCAAGCGTAGATAAGGAATGGACATGTTTCAAGGCTGCCATGCTCGACACACTGAAAAATAAATGTGGAACAAAGAAAGTAGGTCAGGACAAAAGATTAAGAACAGCCTGGTGGAACAACGAAGTTAAAGATAGCATAATCAAAAAGAAGGTAGCATTCAAAAAGTGGATCACAACTAAATCTGAACAGGACTATATTACTTATAGAATAGCACTACGTAATGCCAAACGAACAATTAGAGCATCTAGAGATGAATCCTGAAGAATATACGATGAACAGATGGCGACCCTTAGCAAAGACTGCCCAAGAGAATTTTATAAACGTGTCACCACAATGAGAAACAGAGATGCATCTTACAACCCAACCACCATCATAAACAGCAAAAGAGGTATACCGATATTTAATCCACAACAAAGACTAGCAAGGTGGGCAGAATACTTTCAAGAACTACTACTTAACCCCACACATAACATAGAAAACTTCACTTTTGTGCCTAAATGCCAGGGACAGCAAGAACCAAATTTCATACCTGCAGAAGTCAAAGCAGTTATACAGAAAAGTCCTAAAAACAAATCACCAGGTCCAGATGGAATAACCACAGAAGCTATTCAGGCCTGTGGGGAAACAGGAGTTAAATGGCTAACAAGACATTTTAACATAGCATGGGAAGAAAGAAAAGTCCCAGATGATTGGCAACAGGCAATAATAGTACCAATATGGAAAAAGAAAGGCAATATGAGAGAGTGCGAAACATACAGAAGTATATCACTCCTGAGCCATATAGGGAAAATGTATGCAAAACTTTTGGAACAAAGAGATAGACCAATAGTTGAACAACAGTTAAGCAAAGCACAATTCGGTTTTCGGAAAGGTAAAAGTTGCACTGATGTCACCGCCTCACCGTTAGATATATTAGTTAGAGGGCTACAACTCCAGCCCAAGGGAGAGAACAGAGCCCGAGTAATCTAGAGCCTTCTAGAAGGACTGGCCAATAAGTCCAGGGTTCCGTGGACACTGATGTGGCCCGCCTATTGCGGGGTCCACGAGGAACTCGGACAGAGTTACCACCCGTGTCGGAATGGGACACGTGTGGACCGGCAGAGGACAGACGGACTTGAGAGAGGCAACAGGGCCTGCCTTTGAGGGACTCTATAGATATCAATAGATATATAGACATAGGCTAGACAGTTTGCTAGACTGTTAAATGATACTTATGTGTTTGATGTTCACTATTTGGGATATGTAATATAGCGCGGGTCTGTTTACCCACTGCGCCAACGCATACTGTATATGTAAATACAATAAATATTCGATCTCATAACGAACAGATTTATTGTTGCCTGTATGAACCCAAGTTTAGTTACCTAGATACGAGCAAGACTATGACAGGCTTTTTGGGGGCTAGTTTTCCGGTTTTGGCATAAAATGTTTTGTGAAAATTCTGTTAATTGCCATGTAAAATTACTTAATTGATCATATCACATTGAGTTGTTTAAACCAAAAGAATTGTTAACTTACAAGTTTACAAAAAAATTAGTAACTATCTAGCAATAAAGTAGGATTAATCTGAGTCCCTCAGCAGTATCTCAGCAGTGCCTAAGCAGTGTGCCTCATTATTGTGATTTGTACACTATTTTTGACATGACTGTGACATTTTTTTGACTGTTACTAATGTTTTCTCACTCTACGAGCAGATTGTTCCGTGAATAGTGCCGCGTACAACCTATGTAACCTTTACAACAGTGGCGAGATTACAAGACAAGCTTTCTGGGACAACATCGGCGAGTTCTCTAATTGAAAGCTAAGTTTCATGTCATACCCATTGTAGTTCTAAGCTGTACTTCTCATCTTTCATCAATATATTATGTTGTTTCATATTGATTTGGTTGCATATTCATAACCTTTTCACCAACATAACCTTGCATTTTGATTTACACATTAATAAGTAAGGGAGTTAACCAAATTTTCGACTACACAACATTTTTTCTAAGGGATTTAACTTTATAAACATTACAAACAAGTAAAACACAAAATGTCTTCCTTAGATAAATGCATTGAGCAAGGAATAAAGTTAGGTTATAAAGAAGAGAAATTGTCAGAATGGGCACAGAAAACGCACGCAGAAAACATTGCCCGTGAAGAAAGAGCGATAGAACGAGAAGAATAGAAATTTCAGATGGAGGCAGAAGAAAAGAAAATTCAGATGCAGATGGAGGCAGCAGAAAAGAAATTTCAAATGGAGGCAGAAGAAAAGAAATTTAAGATGGAGGCAGAAGAAAAGAAAATTCAGATGCAGATGGAGGCAGCAGAAAAGAAATTACAAATGGAGCTCGACGCAGCGGCTAAGCAAGCCCAATTGAATGCTGATACACAAGTGAAACTAAAACAGATGGAGCTTGAGTCTAACGCAGAAATATCTATAAATAAGCTAAGAAGCAAAGAGGAAGAACAAAAATATAATAAGTATAAAGGCCTCGTGAAAGCGTTCTGCTCAGGAGATTCCATCAGCGCCTACTTGGAAAATTTCGAGTGTCTCATGGCCTACCATAAGATCATTAAATCAGATTGGGCATTTATTCTAATGAGGAACTTAGCTCTTGAACCACTAAAAGTAATAGAGACAGTACCACAGGAAATGCGAAAAGACTATGATTACTTAAAACAACGCATTCTCCAACATTTTTCTTTAGATACTGCAGGTTACCAACAACAATTTGCCAAATTATCACCACAACCAAACCAAACCTTTATAGATTATGTCAGTACAGTTCAAGACGTATGCACAAAATGGATCAACTCGGCTAAAACCAACAATAGCCATGACAAACTTAAAGAGCTTATTATTATAGACAAAATAATTAGCACCATCCCCACACCTTTTGCCAAGTTCTTAAAACAAATGGATTGCAAAAGTATTCAGGAAATAGAGGCCAAGGGGAATGCATTTTTCACAGCAAATAGGGATATTTTTCAACTGAACATAAGTCACAACGATACAGCAGCTGCAGTAGTGAACACCAAATACTCCAAACAAACAGAGGGTAAATTCAAACCTCGCTCCAATGTCAGTAAACTTGTTAAATGCCAATATTGCGGTTTTAATCACGACAGTTACGGGATGTGTGACAAAGCATCCACCTACCCTCACCACCTCAAAATGATGGTGGAGAAACAAAAAGCTAAACGCAGTGCTTACCACAGAGCAGTTAAATGTTATTTTTGCAATAGCTGGGGCCATTTTAGTCGCAATTGTGAAGGCCGTAAATTATTAAAACAGGCCAATGCTGCATTAGTAGAAACGTCGTCTGACGAAGATCTCGAATCACTGAATGAATGTGATAATCTACACGACAATGAAAGCGAGCTTGGGAATGCTGTACACATTATAAACACCATTACAGACAGTAAGTGCAACACCTGTACGAAGTTCCAACTAGACACAACACTACATTGTGGCCACACGATCCCTATTTCAAATGAAACAGCTAATGCTGCTTTGTCATCTACAGGCAAGCTAGTTTTTTTACAGGGTTTGTTAACAACAAAAAGTGCACATTAATTCGTGATTCCGGCGCAACTCTCTGTGGGGTCAAGAAAACATTAATAGACACTAAAGACTACACGAACAAACATGTGACTTGTCGCACATTCTCAGGTACGATAGAGAGATACCCCCTTGCTCTGGTCGAAATTCGAACACCGTTCATATCAGGACAAGTATTGTGCGCAATCCTTGAAAATCCAGTCGCGGATATTATTCTTGGGAATTTGCCCAACATAGGAACATGCTCTAAGAAGGAAATCAGGGAGTGGGAGCATAAAAACGGTATTCCCCCCACAAACAGCGATGCTATAGAGAAACACCATGCATGCTTGTCTCAATCTGCCAAAAGACCAAGGGAGACAACCACTGAGGTAATTCAGAAAGAATTCACCGAGGTGTACAATGCAGGGGCGGTCGAATCTGTGAGCGATACGACCAAATTAAAACCTCGAATTGAGGATGCTACTGATGTACCAAGTACCAAGCCTGTAAATGTGCAACAAAACACACAACACACAAACGCAATCACACGACAGACAACCCGTAAAACCAACACTGACCAACTACCGGAATCATTAGAAATAATAGCGCCTAACTTAACTAACATCAATTTTGGAAATGAACAGAAAAATGACCCTACACTTGCACCATACTTTAAGTTAGTAGGACTTACACCGAAATTAACAAAGAACGCATCGTGGACATTTAGGCTACAGAACAACATCTTAACTAGATTTTACACAACAAAGCAGACCACGATACAGCAAGTACTGTTACCACAAGCACATCGAAACAAAGTTCTAAAAATAGCCCATGACTCCCCTTTTGGAGGTCATATGACATACGAAATGACCAGGGCTATTGTCCTGACCCAGTTTTATTGGCCAAAGTTCGACCAACACATTAAAACCTTTTGTACATCTTGTGTTATATGTCAGAAAATGGTCAACAAGGGGAATAACCCTACTGCATTCTCTTTAAATAGAAACTTGAAATTATCCCATATAAATATGTTGAAACCATATTATGTTAGACAGGACAATGAGACAAATGAACTGACTCAACGAACTGATGACGGAGACGAAACGACAAGTTCCCAACGAAATGACACCTCGACAAACGAAGCATCGTTAACGACACACTCTTACGACGACGAAAACGACAAAGACATATGGACATTACCGACAATCTGTGATATCGACAACGACGACAAATTTGACGACATATTGACAACGATTGATCTCAACGACGACGACAATGACATTGAAGACAATTTACAAACAGTAGCATCTGTGATAAATCAGACAGACGTGGACAACACTGAAATCCCTGTACCAATCATGACTGACGACGGAAGTATAAATGACATACATATCTCTGACACTTTGACACAACAACAGCGACAAGACATTTTGACTATCCTGGACGAGTATAAATCTATCTTTTCTAATAAACCTGGACGCACTGATAAAATAACACATTCAATTGTGCTGACAGATCTGAGACCGGTCAAATGTAGACCATATTCTATTCCTCTCCATTACAGATCTAATTTAGATAAAGAAATTTTAGATTTAGAAAAAAATGGCATTATTCAAAAATCGATGTCTCAATATTCATCACCGATTGTTCTGGTGAAAAAAAAGGACCAGACAATTCGCTTGTGCATCGACTATAGAGTATTAAATACAAGAACAACAACGGATGCAGAGCCAATGAACAGCTGTGAAGATCTTATCTTAAATATGGCTCAATCATCCTTATTTTCCAAGACCGATTTAGCGAAAGGATATTGGCAAGTTCCACTACACCCTTCTTGTAGACATATAACAGCATTCGCAACACCTCTCGGCTTGTACGAATGGCTATATCTTCCGTTTGGGCTCAAGAACGCACCGGCCACATTTGTGAGACTAACAAGATTGTTATTACACGGAATGAAAGATGTAGTAGCCTATATTGATGATATATGCGTCCATTCTTCTGATATGACTTCTCATCTACTTACCCTCAAACAAGTCTTCAACCAAATCTCTCTTTTTGGACTTACTATCAAACCTTCCAAGGTTGAAATAGGTTATACACAAATAGACTTCCTTGGTCACAGAATTTCTGAAGGCAAATTGTTGACAGATGATAAAATTGTTTCTAAGATCCTTAATCTAGAAGTGCCTACCACCAAGAAACAGATCAGAAGTTTACTTGGCCTTATCAACTATTATTCTAAATTCATTCCACATTGGGCAGAACTAACCTCAGTCTTTTCTGATATGTTAACTAAAAATCATCCATCAAAAATTTGTAAAAGTACCAGCTTAGATGATGCAATGTGTAGATTGAAACATATTTTTTCTAATCCACCAGTCTTACGATTACCCAACATAAATTTACCCTTTATTTTGACCACAGATGCGAGCGCTATCGCAATAGGAGGATGCTTGATGCAGGAAGTGGATGGCATAAGACACCCAATTCTCTATGTGAGCCGCAAACTAAAGAAGGCTGAGACTCGGTATGCCACAGTTGAATTAGAGTGTTTGAGCCTATTGTTTTGTATATTGAGATTATCTAAGTTCCTCTTAGGGAGTCACTTTGTGGTCCTCACTGACAGTTCGCCATTATTGGTCCTTAACCAGGGGTCGCCTAAAAACCATCGGCTACAAAGATGGCGTCTTCTACTTCAAGATTTCGACTTCGAAATCCGCCATATCAGAGGCACCGACAACATTATGGCTGACCTTTTATCACGGCAAATAAATGCGCCAGTAGAATGACTCTGATCACATCGACCATTAGCCATACTATAAACTGTGATACTTTTAGTCGGTTGCATATTACAGTGGAACTCTACACCTGCTTGAGTACTCTCAGTGATTAGTTTAATTACGACACCCAAGAACATGATACGTTACTTTGAGAACTATACCATCAAGTGCCTAAGCGCTAGAACGATTCCAGCAAGATACAGTAACTGTGTTTGTGTCAACCAATAAGATCAACCAGCGAACTAACTCCGAATTCTGTAAGAACTCGTTATATGGGACATTAAGAACATTCCATACTTGCTGTTACTACGTAACTTTACAAACAGCCGAAACAGAACGACATCGACTACAACACTCAAGAGACAGCCATACTAGCTTTACCATTCATGGCATAACACGCTAGCAACAGGAGGACAACGCGCACATCATCGTTGGATTTAATTAATTAATTAGTTTAGGATTAAATATGTATTATATTTCCATTATTGATGTATATAAATTGTATTAACCTGTAATTTGTACATATTCGACATTAATATTACAGGCGGTACCATTCCTAGGCTAAAGAACCGTCCTATACAATTGTCTCTGTTTAAATTAAAACCCATTTTTGAGTCATCGTACAAGAAGTACGTATTTTCTTAAAGGGCAAATATCGCCTAGCCCATTTTTTCTAAGGGCAATAATACTTACCTCATCTTTAATTATATATTTTAACCAAATACTATTTTTAATGAAAATTGAATGAATGACTGTGTGAATGGATTAAATGAGAGAACGATACACTTGGCGGACAAATTGTACGCAAACCGTATTTATTTTAATTTGTCTGCGTCTTTCATGTAAATTGCATGACTTGTCGAATTTGTGAATACATGTGTAGTACTTAGTTTAATAGTGAGTTAATATACTTAGTTTAGCAGTTAGGATACATCTAAGCACCACTACTTGGAATGCCTGATCATGTATTGCACACAGTGCAGTAGTTCATGATTGAGTTATCCCAACTCGTGACGCTTGGAAATACGTCACACATTCAGCACACACAGTACACAAACCTTAAAACTCAACACTATCAAGTTAAAATACAGTCACTTTATTAGAAACATCAACTTATTAGTCAAGCACACTAACAAGCCAACAGGGACACTTGTAGTATGAGGGGGATAAAATAACAAGGTAACTACATATTTTGCATTAGATAACATACGAGAGTAAAAGTGTATTGAAATGCACACACAAATCAAGATTTGAAGGTGTACTTAATTAGCCAGGACTTCGGTCTTGTTAACTCTCTTAACAGAGGTTAATTGTCTGGGTACCAGTTGGGTACAATTGAGAAGGGCGGGTTGTAAATACAACTACTTAAACGTCACGTAACTTCGGTCTGATAAGCATTGTTAAGGACACAGGAGACAGAGTGATCTCTTTACCAAATCAGAGAAGTGGTGTATGGGAGAATACATGAGTTTTAATGCCAGTATATAGGTTACCAGGTTACTGTCAAATTTAATTACCCAATAACAAGCCATATTAGGGGGGAGGGGGGAAACCTGTCACCGCCTCACCGTTAGATATATTAGTTAGAGGGCTACAACTCCAGCCCAAGGGAGAGAACAGAGCCCGAGTAATCTAGAGCCTTCTAGAAGGACTGGCCAATAAGTCCAGGGTTCCGTGGACACTGATGTGGCCCGCCTATTGCGGGGTCCACGAGGAACTCGGACAGAGTTACCACCCGTGTCGGAATGGGACACGTGTGGACCGGCAGAGGACAGACGGACTTGAGAGAGGCAACAGGGCCTGCCTTTGAGGGACTCTATAGATATCAATAGATATATAGACATAGGCTAGACAGTTTGCTAGACTGTTAAATGATACTTATGTGTTTGATGTTCACTATTTGGGATATGTAATATAGCGCGGGTCTGTTTACCCACTGCGCCAACGCATACTGTATATGTAAATACAATAAATATTCGATCTCATAACGAACAGATTTATTGTTGCCTGTATGAACCCAAGTTTAGTTACCTAGATACGAGCAAGACTATGACAACTGATGATTTGTGAAAAAACTATCGAATATAGTGACCAGCAGAATATTGTGTTTGTGGATCAGGAAAAGGCTTTCGATAGAATAGACAGATACAAATTATGGACCATTCTTGAAGACTATGGGATAGAAGGGCAACTGCTAGATAACATCATAGCCATGTAGGCCTACCACTCGAGCCAAAGTGCAGTCAGAACACAAGAAGGTATATCAGATATGTTCACAGACAATACAGGAGTGAGACAGGGATGTGTGCTCTCTCCCCTGCTATTCAATATCTACATGGACAGAATTTCAAAAGAAGCAAGTCTCGACAGAACAGATTCAGAAAATTTAGAACTCTTTACTCCAGATGAAATAACTGACCCACAAGGAATAAATGAACTTCTATTTGCCTGTTTTACAGCGATGAGGGCAGACTACAAAATCATATTACTAATCTGAGTTCAACCTGCAGCAGATACAATATGAGTATAAACACAGCCAAAACCGAAGTAATGCAAGTTAGCAGATCGCCAGGCCCACCAAGTATACAGATAAATAACACACCTCTGAAACAAGTTAAAGAATTCAAATACCTTGGATCACAGAAGATGGCAGATTGGACAGAGAAATTGAAATCAGATGTCAAAAAGCTAGTGCACTTACATATCAACTGAAGCATCCAAACATACCCATGTCCGCAAACTAACAGATAATAAACAGCATATTCACACCAACCCTATGCTATCAATCTAAAACCTGGACTTTATCCAAATTACACCTTCGCAAAATCAACACCTGCAAAATGAGATGCCTGAGGAGAGCTGATAACTTAACAATCCGAGACCGAATAAGAAATGCTACTATCAGACAGACTGTGGGATCAACACCTTGTGCCACATTTGTTGAAAGACAGAAGATCAAGTGGTTTGGCCATGTCGTTAGAATGCAACATCAGCAACTACCATCACTGGCCTTACATCAAAGGTCATCTGCGACGAGACCACGAGGACGTCCAAGAAGAAAATGAATTGACGACATCAGAGACATTGTACAGCGACACGGAATGACACTATCCAGTGCCGTCCACGGGCGCTGGAACGCAAATTATTCCTCCCCACGACGCTTGACGGCAGAAGTGGAAGATGATGATGATGATGATGATGAACAGGAAAGTAAAAAGAATATATTTCTTACCTTATTTTTCATTTCCTTCTTGTTTCTTCAGCTGATGCTGATGCTGTAATGTTTAGAGCCTGCAATTCGTCTGAATAGTTGGAGCAAAATATCCCAGTAAGTTTGTACGTAGATTAAGGTCTGCGATCTGCTCAGACCTTAATCTGTGTCGGACGATTCCAGTAGGTTGATGATTGCTCTGGGTTGCATAAAATTCAATCCATCCTTTCTCCAACAGTCCTCTTCCTCTTTCAACACATGGTCCTGACGTTTTTTCCAGTAACTTTTATCAATATTTAATAGCGCGGACAGACAGACAGACAGACAGGCAGGCAGACAGACAGACAGACAGCCAGACAGACAGCCAGACAGACAGACAGACAGACAGCCAAACAGAAAGGTAGGTAGGCAGAAAAGTAGGTGCGTGGGTGGGTGAGTGGATGACTGGCTGGCTGGCTGGCTGGCTGACTAAGTGGGTGGGTGAGTGGGTGGGTCGGTCGGTCGGTTGGTTGGTCGTTGGGACGGTCGGTAGGAGAGTCGGTCTGTCGGTCGGTCGGTGGGTCGGTCGGTCGGTCGGTCGGTGAGTGGGTTGGTCGGTAGGTAGGTCGGTCGGTCGATCGGTCGGTCGGTGAGTGGGTTGGTCGGTAGGTAGGTCGGTCGGTCGATCGGTCGGTGGGATCTGGCAGGCAGGTAGGCAGACAGGCAGGAAGGCAGGCAGGCAGGCAGGCAGATAGATAGATAGAGAGATTGATAGATAGATAGATAGATAGATAGATAGATAGATAGATAGATAGATAGATAGATAGATAGATAGATAGATAGATAGATCCCCGCCAGGAGCAGGGCCGAGCCAGCTAGTTTATTTATATAATCACGTTTCATGAAAGAACCCACAGTTTGACGACACCTCTGAACTATTCCCATATAAATTCCCTCAGCCTCCCAAAACGAAAACCGCCAGACAAAATTCAAAAAGAGCGGGGGTGTGTCTTGAAGCTGTAATACTCTTAAAATGATGGAATGAATGCGGGAGCCATAAATTATATACCGCATATAAACAAACATTGAAGTCTGCTGTACAATCTCCAGAAGAATTTTTTTTTTATTGGGTGGACATAATGATAAGGTTATATGCTAAATCGCATCATTTTCCCTCAGTTGGTTATTGAGATATTGCATTTTATATTGAGGCAACAAAAAAAAAACCACTATAGTTACTTTTCCTGGTTATTCCTTCCCACTTCATCTGTCCTTTACCTACTTCTTCCAACACAGGGGTGATATTTCCCATGCTAGAAGTGATGATGCATGAAAGCATACTAACTTACTTTTTCAAACAGGGAGGTGATTTAATAAAATAACATTCCACAGGCTGAATCAAAGCAATAATGTAAGGAAGCATATCATTTTTACTCATAAGTTAATACAATGAGTGTCATGTGTATGGTATAAATAGTGAAGTACTCATTGTGAAATTTCACACCGCTTCTCATCCATTAACTCAAAATATATACAGATTGATAGAGAGATGAGATGACAAAGTAAACTCATTCTCTCATTCTAACACCAATATTCTTCTTCTTCGTTCACTGGAGTGCCTGGACTGGGCTGTTAGCCTGACTGCAGTTCGATCAGAGTGTTAGATACAGTGGTGATCATTTCTCAACTCGTTCGAATATATCACAGCAGTTTAAAACGCTGGACCTGTCATTGATGCTAATCAGTCATGCAACACAATCTCTCTTCACACCACGGACGTATAAAGACAAGAGGACGAAAACTTTCATTCCTCCATCTCTCATTCTCGTGTGTTGAAGATTGGCCAAGGATTTAAAAGGGGGCAGCGGTCGGCGCAGAAATCATAGCTTGTCATTTACTAAACGTGCTCTGAATCCAATCAGAAAGCTATAAGGGTTTAGATTAGAATAGAAATCTGACTTGCCTTTTCTCACAGGTTAAGATATAGTGTACGTACAGTGCATCTTTTGGAAACAGAAAAGATGGATTTAGATATTTTCTAGACAGTGACGGCGAGATTAGCCATTGCCCGAACAGGGAGAGAAGTGGCGGCTATCTCCAGATATAAGAATATGTATTCTTTCGTGCTGGAACCTTTCACACACATATCTAACAAACACAAAGGTATATCTGACGCATAAGTCAGCTACATATCCGTTTTACAGAGGCAATCCGACATGAATCAGGTGAGGGACACACAATTATAAGATACTCCATACGAAAAACCCAACCGGCTTCTTAGGATATCAAACTGTATGTGTCAGATCAAGACCTTCTTCTACCCAGCAGGCCTTGTAACGACCATAGCAAGTCTAGGTCGTCCAATAGTTTCACAAGATTCGAACACCTGACCTATCCATTATTGGGTAACACCTCTATTTTTAGACGTGATGCCACATTCCTGACATTTCGATGCTCTCTAGCGCAGGCACTTTTGTAGAACAATGTGTGTTAGAGTAGTGATGTGCAGCTGGGGTAATGAACTGAGGTGCGCAAATGTGACAGAGCCCCCCTCCAGATTGATCTCCGCGGAGAACAAACGTCTCATTCATTCACTGCTGACACGGTTCCTCTTGCGATCCCTCTTGTTGGTTTTCCACTTCATCCGAAGTTGATGGTTCATCAGAAACTGGATGACGACTCAAAATGTCGGCGCCTACGTTCATTTTCCCAGGAATGTATTCGATTTGGAATGAGTATAGATGCAACAGCAGCGACCGTCGCATGAGTCTTGCATTCAGATTCCGTAATGATGCCAGAAACATCAAGGGTTGATGATCACAGTGTACTGTAAAATGTTTACTATACAGGTATGGCTGAAACTTTTCCACTGACCAGATCAAAGCAAGGCACTCACGCTCAATCACCGAGTAGTTCCGCTCAGCTGCATTCAATTTCCTGCTTGCATAAGCTACAGGGAATAGCTCTGAGTGTTCATCTCCTTTCCTCTGTAGTAAGACGGCCCCTACCCTTATATTACTCGCGTCTATGCGAAGCACGAACGAACGGTCGAGGTCTGGTAGATGTAGAATCGGTTTGGCTGTTTAAGCTTGTTTGAGAGCTGTAAAAGCTTTCTCACAATCAGCAGACCATATGACTTTCTCTGGATTCCCCTTTTTGGTAAAATCCGTTAAGGGTGCAGACAGAGTGTTGAAGTCTTCTTCTTCTTCTTTGTGTTCATCCGGAGTGTTTTTTTTTTTTCAGATATGATTGCGTTGTGTTTAGTTAGGCACACTTGAGTCACACTTTAGTATGCTGTTTTGACCAGGTTAGCATTCCTGAGAGACTCTCAATTTTGTGGTACCGTCCACATGCCAGCTGATCAAGTTGGAACAGTCGAAGACTTTCTCAAGGGAAGGCAGGGACAGTCCATAACATTTTCCGCCATCCAGGGTGGCTTCCATAATTGCAGGGCCGACACATAGCGCCCTGGTGCTGGGCTCACCGAGGGAATCGTCACGTCGTGCTTATGGCTGCTTTAAATCCTCACTTCAATATATTGGGCATTTTATTCGCCCCGAGCCGTTCCCGCACAAACCAGACCGGTCTGCAGATAGTATCCACTCAGCGAGTTTTCGTTTCGGACGTCTGCTTTGTCGCCGTGCCCATCAGAGCTGTTCCAGGCACTACGGACATTCAGAGTCAGAGCTGTTCCGAACAAGAGCGGCATTCGGAAACTAGGTAGATTTTCCTAGCACGAGGGAAGCTTTTCCGGTCACGAAAGACATTTCACTCGGACGTAATTGCGTAGTGCCATTTTTATTTTGCCGCCCGTAGGCTGGCACTTCCGACTTTAATTTAAATTGTGTTGCGTATCCCTTACGGGACGTTGCAGTCAACACCAGCATTTTCAGCTGCTGTTGATGTACTAGGCAAGTGTTACGTTCAGTAGTTTGCAATTGCTTTCTGAACGACCGGCCTCTATACCTTTTTCGAAAAAACCAGCACCGCCTTGTTTCGAACCCGGGTATACGGGCTCACAAACCGCGTTCGCAAGCCCTTCAGCCACAGAGACCGGCTTTAGCGGGCATATTTTAATGAGGTTTGCTTTCCTCGGGTTTCGAGACAAGTTAGACTCTTATTTCGACTTCCACATAGCAAGCTTTTGCTTCGGGCTGCCACGTAATAGATTCGCAAACCAAGCGTTCCATTTAGTGTGAACGAGACAATTTTTCATCTTTGACTACACTCACTCCATGATTAAGTTTACAGATTTTCATCGGAACGTGCCACCGAGGTGTTTTTTTTTTTTTTTAACTCGCTCACCACGTAGGCTACATGTGCTGCCGGTTCAGCACCTTACCTCCGTGCGTCTGTGGGCGAGAAACGGCCAGGCCCTCTCATCCGGTGATTCCTCATATCCCCCAGCTAAGAGACATCGAACGAGTAGCTGCACCAAGCATGTAGCGTGCTCAGCACCTCACTTCAATTTTGATGTAGGATAGTGTCGGCCAGGCTCTCACATCCGAGGGTTTATGGCTTAGAGACGTTCAGCCATACCTCTTGTCTGAGAGCCTTAGAGGTTGTGTCAAGACAGATTATTGGCATCGTTCGCCTGATTTAGACTGCTATCCTCAGTCTAACTGCAGAGCAGCAGGTTGTGTCTCTCTTAGTCTGGTACCTATCCCAAGAGCTGCAATTATTCATAGCGCTTGGGGTCAGTGGGACACTCACGATCCCCCACCACGGCAAGGTGGAGGCGAATCGGGGGAGTGTTGAAGTCTTTGATGTATCTTTGATAAAATCCACATAAGGAGACTAATGATCGAACATCCGTTTTGGTCCTTGGACGAGGTGCTCTCTGATGTCTCTCCACATTTCCTTCTTGAGGTGTTATGAAGCCTTGAGATACCTTATGGCCTAGGAAGTCCAACTGCTGGAATCTTGCTGTCAAACCTGTTTGATTAAGTCGCTTGAACAAGAGATGCAATGTCTGGACATGCTCCTTAAATGTCTCGGTCGCAACTAAAAGATCATCCATGAAGTGGCTGATGGCCGGATGACGTAATGGATCAAGTAATCTTCTCATCATGCGTGCAAAAACACTTGGAGCGTTACTTAATCCAAATGGAAGAACATTGAACTCGCAGTGTCCTTGCTTGGAGTCGCCACGGTCTGACTTCCGGTTTAACAGGAATTTGGTAATATCCCTTGCTGAGATCAATCCTGGTGAAGTATTGGGCTGTGTTGAGACGGGTGAATAGTTGATTCTTGTCAGGTTGAGGTTCTGCCTGGAATTCAGTAATCGCGTTGAGCCGTCGATAATCGATGCACAATCTATGTTCACCACTGGGTTTTCTCAACAACACCACACTTGTACTATATGGAGGTTCAGATGGTGATATGATTCCTGATGAGAGCATCTGCTGTATCTCTTCTTGCAAAGTATTTTGCTTGGCGTAAGGAACTGGGTACGTCCTGACTCGCATAGGTGTATCATCCGTTAGTTTCATAACAAATTCTACTAAATCAGTAAGACCTGGTTGCCATAAGATCTCGAATTTGCTTATGTTGATCTTGAGATAGGTTGGGGTTGATATCCACATCCTGAAATGTCTCTTTGGCTTGCAGTGTACATTCCGTTCCCATAGTGGTTCCTTGTTCTACTTCAGTAGCAACAACCATAGCCATCAGATGTGCAGTTTCGGAGGTTGCGGACCTTTCATTCCATTACTTCAAACGGTTTATGTGAAACACCTTCAACTTGCCTTTGACAGACATTTTATAGTGAGTACGAGATATCTTCTCTGTCACCTCAAATGGTCCCTTCCATCCAATTTGCAACTTGTTCTGACTGGTTGGAAGTAGTAGCAGCACTTGTTCACCCACTGTTAGCTCTCGATCTTTTGCTTTCTTGTTGAAATTGCGAGCCATTCTTCGTCGAGTTCGACGTAGATTCACATTCGCTTGTCTCCAACCATGTTGTAGACTTTTCTTCCACTCAGCAACATAAACAGATGCAAGTAAAGCTTCTAATGGTCCCTTGATTGGTCTCCCAATCAACAGTGTGGCGGGCGCAATCCCAGTAGAGTGATGTGGAACTTCCCGATATGCAAATAGTGCAGTCGGAATATATGCGTCCCAATCCTCTGGTTTTTCTTTAGCTAACTTTCTCAGAATACTAATGAGGGTACCGTTCCACCGTTCTACACTCCCATTTGTCTGAGGAAAATAGGGAGATGAATAGATATGGCGAGCATGAAATAGCCGAAAGACTTCTTCCATGAGTTTATTGCGAAACTGTGATCCATTGTCTGTTAGGATTTTGAGGGGAAATCCAATCCGAGTAAATATCTCAAGTATGGCTTCAGCAAATTGCTTGGAGTCACTTGATGGCATTGGGATACTCTCTGCCCACATTGAACCAATGTTAATATGAATCGATTCCTCCTCGTTTTGTGGAGTGGTCCGATAATGGAGAACCAGTGACTGGCATCTCACCAAGCGTCACAGGAGGAGTCCTATGTCTTGGGGTCACTCTTTGGCATTCCGGGCATGATTTGACATAACGTATGATGTCAGCACTCATTAAGGACCAAAAGTAGTGCATGGAAATTCTTTGCGTAGTGGCATTTATTCCCATATGCCCACTGAAAGGTAAGCCCATTTCTAATATTTGAGCACGATATGTAGACGGGACAACTAATTAAGAATATTCTTGTCCACTTTTACCTGCCTTTCGGTATAGAAGTTTACCCTTCATATACATGTCGCCTCTACGTGGAGGTGAATGTGCTTTAGGCAGTTTGTTGAAGCATGGCAACAAGGTGCTATCGGCACTCTGTGCTTTCTTCAGATCCTCTGAACGAGGTGTGGTCGGAGTCGACGATGCTGAAGACTTTTCTGTCTGAGATCTAGTCGTCATAACAGCGACTATCACAGGCTTATAGGTGTCCTAAATAGACGTAACGACAGCCGAGCATGACGGGAAACACGGGATCATCCATCACCGCAGCCTTGATTGTTCCAGTAACATAACGCGAGATATATGTACTCGAGCCACTGGTAGTGACATCTTGATTGAACTTTTCAAGGGTCCCTGTATAATCACCATTTCCTCAGTCAACTGTTCTGGATGAACTAAGGATGTTGCTACGGTGCAGTCATAATTTAGACCTGTATCATATAAGCAAACAGCGAGGTATCCATTTAACAAGATGGATTCCACTACCGGAATTTTGGGATTGCTGTCTTCATGAGTTGTCACGCTGGACGTTTCACTAGTGCTCACCTTACATTCCCTCCGGCGAGTCAGACATGCAACTGTGTGAGGGGTAGGAGGTTTTTTCCTACAATCATCCGGCAATGGGTACAGTAGTCCTTACCACTCTTCTTGGCAGCCTGAATATAAGATAGACTGGTGCTCGCAGATTTCTTCAACTTCTTATTGTGGTTGGTGCTTTCTTTTTCTTCTTACTTCCCAAATCTCTCTGCTAAAAGAATAATCTCCTCAAGTCGATTAGCCCCATTCTGTGTTAAGAAGACCCGAAGTTCTGATGACATTTTTTCATTTAATTGGTCAATTAAAATCATCTTTCGGAGTCCTTCAAATGATTCCTCAAACTTTCCCATCACTGCCCATTTGTGCAGATAGGATCTTTCTACCAATTGGCCGTAGCTTTGCCTAGGTTCTTTCTAAGCTGATCTAAATTTCCTTTTATAGTTTTCAGAATCAACCTCGAAGCGAATTAATAAAGCTCTTTTGAGAATGCCGTAATCATGTTAGTCCCCATGACTAAGTCTAGAGAAAATTTCAAAGGCGGTTGTTCTCAAACCCTTGGGCAGCTTCATCGACTATCTAGATTCATCAAGACCACAGGCTTATAAAGTGATTTATAAATCAGCATAAGTTCGAACCGTGAAAGATAATATTCAATTCCCTCAACGTTCTCATCATTTGGTTCCAAAGGAAATGCCATGGCTCCTGTGCGATGACAGCTTTCCTCTGCCTGTATGTCCGTAGCTGGCCTGCGTGTGGAAGCGGATGGGGTGGGAGGAACACCACTTTCCAGTCTCCTCATCTCCAACTCAGCATCCATGCGCCTGATCTCCAACTGATGTTGCCTCTCTCTTTCTCTATTATTCATCTCAGCCTGCAGCTTCCTATTCTCCAATTCCAAAGCTATCCGGCTTTCTCTCTCTTTCTTAATTATTTCAGTCTCTCTGTCTTTCTCTTTCTGGGTTGTCTCGGCCAGTAAACGCTCATGTCGATCGAATTTGTCAGAGACGTACTTCGCGAGCTCTAAACCCGTTAATCCACATTGCCTGCCTACATCGACAAATTGTGCCCGTAGCATAGCTGTTTCCGCCATAATAAATGCTAGATTTTCCCCAAATATTTGAAATGTGTCACATCTGCCAATTCAGGTAAGGAAACCTCTGTGATCTGAAATTGTACAGAGCATGCAATGGCGAAACACAAATAGCAATCAGACAACGCAATGTTGCAGGAAAATGTGCACAACTAATTAGGAGTTTCTGACTATGAGAGAAAATCACCAAACACCAGAAGTTAATATCACTCCCCAACAGAGATTCTGATTTACCCCCTTGATTTACACCCGGTTACTTAAGACCTAAAGTGATTTATAAATCAGTGGTTCTGAATCCCGAAAACAGTCCACCTGGTGGCTTTACAAATGCGGTCTTTAAAAATGTAAGTAAAGTTGCGCAAAAATGTAGAGGTTTATTTCACATGAAATCCCGAAGGAAAATATCCACATAAATCAAGTAATTGTGATGTGAATCTTCCCGACATAAGGGTTCCAGTTAATATTGATCTGATTGCGAGAAGACTCGAGCTTTCGTCCCGGGAGATGGCCCCAGTTAATGTGGTATGTTGGGAGGAGAATCCAGTATCCACCTTGGCCTACCCCGTAATGAAGTCAAGCTAGAAGGATGGGACTAATTTCGTCTGGAGGGGATGGGTCTTTGGAACCCAATGTGTCCTATATTGGCTCAGGAGTCTCCCAGGAATATTGATGATTTCCCTCCAAACTTAGCCTTCCCAGAAAGGATACTTGTCTAGCTCGTGTCCCCCACTTGTATTCATATTCTCTTATAGGTGAAACGGTTACAAGAACATTTGTATAATTTTAAGTTCTCCTTTATGAATAATCTAGAACCTGGGTGCTTACAATAGTACACAACGTTGCTGTCTATTCGTGGTTACCCAGCCACCTGTCGTTCCAGATTCTTCAAGTATGTGATTTAGGAATGTTAACTAAACACGTATATAAAAGTTTTTGTCACATTACAATGTATCCGACAAAAGAGGAAGTAACACTGAAATCTGTTTATTGAATAAAATGCCGTAGCTTTGCCTAGGTTCTTTCTTAGGTGATCTAAATTTCCTTTTATAGTTTTCAGAATCAACCTCGAAGCGAGTTAATAAAGCTCTTTTGAGAATGCCGTAATCCTGTTGTCCCCATGACTAAGTCTAAGTAAAACTGAAATCTGTTTATTGAATAAAATGCCGTAGCTTTCTTAGCTGATCATGATGCAAGTTGTGCATTTCTGAAACACGAATTACAATAATTAAATACAATCCTGTAAGGATCATTTAACTCCCATTTGATCTAAGATAGCCACTGTGCTTAACCACAAGTTCTTCCTAACAATGTCTCTCAGTTACACACAAGTTATGGGATTTTCCATGAGTTGTGAATAAATAAAGTTCTCTAAACACATTTATGACTGGTTGTGTGTAATTACTGTTCTCAGTCCATTTTGTTATATGCCTTTGGCAATAGTTCTTAATTTCCTTATAGTTCAAGGGAAATCAATTCAGTTCATTAATTTTGGTGGTGAGATGGTAATGGGTCTGACCTGCTGGCTTATGTGAAGACCCCAAGAAACACTGAGCACTAGATTCTCTGGAAGTTATTAGGTAGGTAGCTCCTCTGTGAACCGTTTTGCATCAAGATAAGAAATAATTGATTCGGGATAACTGACCACTTGATGTAAAGCAAGAATCCCTAATGTTCTCCAGCTGATCATTGGCATTGGTTCTGGTTTTGTCCCTCCTTCACTCAACAGTCTGTCCATCCATGTGATAAGGTTACGATAGATCTGCAATAAGTTTGTGATAGATCTGCAATGGATCTGTGATAATTTGCTATCATTCACTCATTGGCACCTTGCCGTCTTGACAGACGATAGTTTGTGCTTTAAAAAGGCATAATAACTTTTAACTATGGCGGTAGCGAGTGTGACTGATAAGGCCAATTTGCGCTGTAAATGTCCGTTCACAGTGGGTGCATGTGAACACGTGGTCATTTCCACCATCATGCACCATCTTACGTCTCAAACGCTTGGTGTGTGACTTTTCTGCAATAATTTTCTCCTTTGACTTTATTCCATTTCTGATATTTGCCCTCCATGCAACACGTTCAGCGGCGACTTGCTCCCAATGTGCATTATCAATGCCTGTATCAATCATGTCCCGCTTACACACATCTTTGTATCGTAGTAGAGGCCGACCCTGAGATCTCTTACCCATCTGTAATTCACCAAAAAAGATATCCTTTGGTATTCTACCATCATCCATCCGCCTAAGATGTCCTATCCATCTAAGTCTACGAAGACTGAGCATGGAATAAACTGTCACACAACCTGATCTTTCCAATACTTCAGTATTTGTGATTTTGTCTTGCCACTTAATACCAAGAATTCTTCGCAGACACCGCATATGAAAGCTGTTTAAATTGTTCTCTTGGTGTGAGTAAGTTGTCCAGGTTTCACTGCCATAGAGAAGAGTACTAAGGACACAGGCTTGATAGACAAGGACTTTTGTTTTGGCAGTAAGCTACCTGTTCTCCCAGACTCTTTTTCTTAACCTGTTCATTGTTGTTGCTGCCTTACCAATCCGGATGTTGATTTCCTGATCTAGGGATAATTTGCTATTTACCACCGATCCTAGATATGTAAAATGGTCTACTATCTCTAGTTCGGCGTCGTCAATAAAGATTGATGGTACCCCATGTGCACCTTGTGACATAATTTGTGTCTTCTTTTTGCTAATTGTTAAACCAAATTCAGAACAAGCATTGGAGAATGCAGATAGTAGACATTGCAATTCTTCCTCAGAGTGGGTCGTAACTGCAGCATCATCTGCAAAAAGCAACTCTCTGATCAGTACCCTCCTAATTTTGGTCTTAGCCTTCAATCTCTGAGCATTGTAGAGGCCGCCATCTGAGCGTGAGTGAATGTATATACCACCATCCTGATCACGAAATCTCTTAAGAAACAAGGAAAGACCAACGCGTAACACTCTGAGTGAGCTAAGGCAAGCTAGGAAGGATGTGCAAAAGGCTGCCAGGCAGTGTGCAAATGATTATTGGATCAAGTTATGTGAGTCCATTCAAATCGCAAGTGATAAGGGAGACATAAGAAGCATGTATGAAGGAATAAAGAAAGCCTGTGGTCCAGTGATCAAAAGAAGTGCACCATTGAAAACCTTGACTGGAGAAGTCATCACTGATAAGAAACAGCAGATGGACAGATGGGTAGAGCACTATTTGGAGCTTTACTCAAGTGATACCAAACTAGCGGATAATGCCCTCAACGCCATAGAGGCTCTACCAACTCTTGACCACCTGGACACACTTCCCACCATAACAGAAGTTAAGTGTGCTATAAATGAACTTGCATCTGGCAAGGCTCCAGGTAAGGATGGGATTCCAATAGAGGTTATCAGGAGTGGGCAAGACACACTCACTATACAGATCCACCAGCTAATAGAGCTATGCTGGCGTGAAGGACAAGTCCCACAGGATTTCAAAGATTCAAGCATCATAACACTGTACAAGAACAAGGGCGATCGGAGCGACTGCAACAACTATAGGGGTATCTCACTTCTGTGTATTGTTGGAAAAGTATTTGCCAGAATTGTTCTGCGCAGACTTCAAGTCCTAGGAGATCAAGTCTACCCCGAATCACAGTGTGGCTTTCGACAGAACCGGTCTACCACTGATATGATATTCTCATTGCGACAAATGCAAGAAAAATGCCGTGAACAGAATCAACCACTGTTTATTGCCTTCATCGACCTCACAAAGGCATTTGATTTGGTCAGTCGTGAGGGTCTGTTCAAGGCACTAAAGAAGATTGGCTGCCCACCAACTCTTCTGTCCATTGTGGAATCGTTCCACACAGGCATGAAGGGTATAATCAAGTTTGATGGTGCAACTTCTGAAGAATTTGAAATCAAGAGTGGAGTTAAGCAAGGTTGTGTACTAGCTCCCACCCTCTTTGGAATATACTTTTCACTTCTAATCTGCTATAGATCTGCAATAATCTGCGAACACCGTCCTCCTCACCTATTGTGAATAAACCTGGTTCAACTGATGATAGCTGACAAGAATGTAAAGGGCTACAGATAGAAATGGTAGGCGAAGTACCTACAAGTTAAGAGCTACAGTGTCTCTTTGTACAGGCATCAGCAATTCATCTGGCAAGCTACCTCTTCTTTAGTTCTTGTACATAATAAGCTGATGTTCTCACAGAGGACATATATACAGAGAATGACAAGGCTAGTAGTTGAGTGATGGAGAGTTCATGAAGGTATGCACCCAGCAAGATCTGATCATGAACAGCGATGGTACATGGCAGGGTGATTATTCATATAATTCATATACACTCATGCTACCAAATCAGAGCTGTCTCAGATGTTTAGTCTGCCTAGTTACTTTTCCTGGTTATTCCTTCCCACTTCATCTGTCATTACCTTTACCTACTTCTTCCAACACTGGGGTGATGCAGGCTGGACGGAAAAGCTGGCAAGAGAAAACAGATTCTCTGAACTTTGAAAGAGACACAAGGAAATTGTGGTAGCTAATAAAAAAACATAACGACGAGGGCACAGGGAGAAACTCAAAAATTGCACTACATAAAGATGGAAACATCTGCTGATCCATTTGCGTATTAAACTTGTTTCTGCTTGTTGCGTTGGAATTATCAGCTCGTGCAGATCATGTATAAGAATCATGTTTGTTCCTCAAATGCCGATTTGAGCCGCTACATTCGCGTAACTAATCGTGTTGGATTTGTTTCTGTTGGCTGTCAACAAAGCCTTGAATTTCATCAGCTTTGCTGCTCAATCAGGAATACCCACGCCTGCCGCTTCGCCGCTCGCCCATCGCCACAGGGCTTGAAGGTGATATATGACGTTGGATGAATGACTTGCGCGATGAATTGGATTAAAGTGAGGAAGAGTTGCGCATGTACCGAAGTTTCTGCTGCACTACTCTCTGAATATTCTTGAAGGCATCTTTTTTTAATGTTGACTTCGGGTCTTTCAAATGTACCTTGAGGAGAAGATGTTTCTCGGCCAGCGATTGGTTGATATCTTCGAAATTTTCATCAAACCAGTCTTTATGCTTTCGGGGGGTTGGACTCAGGATTTCCATAGCAGTGTTGTAAATTATGTCCTTTAGGGCTCTCCACTCTGTTTCTGTATCCTGTTTAGCTGCAGCATTGGGCTTGAGGCGATCTTCCAGCATATTTTCAAACGACAGCTGTATTTTCTTGCTGTTTAGGCAGGTGACATTTAGTTTTTTTTTTGCATTTTTACCCCTCGAGGACGCCGTGGTTTGATGTGAATGTTTATTTTCGAGATAATACCCACACATGGATTTTGTCACCCGATCGTCTTGTCTGTCACTCCTCCTGACGATGACATAGTCAATGAAACGCCAGTGTTTCGATCGAGAGTGTATCCACGATGTCCTGTCATGGGGAGACGGAAAATTGTGTTGATAATCAGGAGATCGTGTTTGGCACATGTCTGAAGAAGGAGGAGTCCATTGCTGTTACAATTTCCGACTCCGTGCTTTCCAATAATGCCACTCCAAGAGATGGTGTCCGTGCCTACTCTGGCATTGAAATCACCAAGGAGTATAAGTTTGTCTCCTTTGGGAACAGATGTTAATACATTGTGGAGGTCCTCGTAGACCTTGTTCTTGACATCATCTTCATTGGTCATAGTTGGTGCGTAGACACTCACAATGGTTGCATGCTTCCTTCCATTCAGCAGGGGCAATTTAATGGTCATAGCCTTTGGAAATCTAGCTAATTTGCCGACCAGATTGACGTCTTTCCTTGTTCGTCTTTCCTTTCCTTCCACTCCAGAAAAAGCTAGCACTTATTTCACAGATTTGGCCTTCCTCTGCAAGTCGTGTCTCGCTTAAGGCTGCAATGTCGATGTTGTACCTGCCCAGCTCTCTCCCAATCAGTGCTGTTCGTCTCTCTGGACCCGACGCGCCATCTCTGTCAAGTAGGGTGCGTACATTCCAAGTTCCGATTGTTAAGGGAATATGGTTTGCTCTTTTAGTTTTATCTGTTTTTTCTTTCTATGTATGTCGACCGCAGTTTAGGGTACCCACCAACCGCGCTAGCTGGTGAAATAGTGATGGAGCAGACACTGTTTAGGGCACGTTTTCTAGCCCCTTCCTCATGCTATGGAGGTGAGCAGTGTGTTCCTATAGAGGGCTGCTCAGTCGCTCAGGGCGCTGCTGAATCCCACTGCTGCTCCGGTCAGTAGAGGACGACCATATGGCCTGAGCCGCCAGTGTGCAGGTCTGCGACTACGGCTGCCAGCGTACCCACGCCTGCCGCTTCGCCGCTCGCCCATCGCCACAGGGCTTGTAGGTGATATATGACGTTGGACGAAGAATGACTTGCACGATGAATTGGATTAAAGTGAGGAAGAGTTAAGCAATTCGTCGACCTCACTCTCTCGCCTGAGTCCATATGAATCCAGTGGCAAGACAAGACGAGACAACTGGAGACGAATACAGGTGCAGTGGATTACCAGGGCGCTTTACGTGCCTTGCCGTGCTCATTACGTTCCACAACGCTTTGCAGGTAAACGCCGTCTTGCCCGTTGAATCAGGAATGATTTCTTCCGCGCAGTCTGAAGGATCCTGTCTTCACATGCTGGGTAGGCGTGCCCTACTTCACCGCTTGGTTTGACACCAAATCGGCTACCCGCGCCTGGTTTAGTCAGCCTCTAACAGCTGTTGCTAGGAGGTGGCCGCTGTCGCATGCTGACAACTACTAGGAGCCACAAGCGTGAGCTGGGTGTCAAGCTTGGACCAGTCGGAGATGGGTCCTGAAAAGGACATGAGAGTCATCCTTACCAAAGGTGCTACCAATACCTGACACCCCGTACTGGACCCCCAAACAGGTGCAGTGCCGGGCCCTATGTCTCAAAAGGATGGACCAACTACTGGAGGTCCTTCTCAGATGTCCTGTGGAGCCAGGGGACATGAGAATAGAACGGCTGGCCTTAAAACTGGAATGCGGAGGGAGAATTAGAATAGAATTAGAAAACATCCATGACCAAGAAAAAGTAAGCGTATGTTGCTTGCAAGAAACTCACCTCAATGAAAATATAGCCTTCAAAATAGAAGCTACCAATGTTACCGATCTGACCGAAAGGACAGGCGAAAAGTGGTAATTTCAAAACTCTGTAAAAAATAACATCACTGATTTCCATATCGAAGTCTATATGGAAGGGGCTGAGTATCAGACACTTAAACATAAGACAGGCAATACAGACCTACATCTGATCAATTACAACTGTCCAAGTGATAGCCACAGGCACAGGACACACTACCATTAACGGTAACAATGAGTGTGGCGAATTCAACAGCACTCGCAGAGCTGGGGCTATGATCACATGGACCAGAGAGGAAGACTGGCAGGATGAGAATAGATTCATCTTGATTAACAAGCCGTCCGACCCACATACTTTCTACTCGAGATCATGGCACACTACAACTACACCTGACCTGGCTTTTCATTCACCAGACCTGGAGAGGAGCATTCAACGAATTTTTGGGAAACAACTTGTTGGCAGTGACCATCGACCAGTCTTTCTAACAGTAGAAAATGAGCACCCTCTCCAGGTGGAACTACAAGAAAGCAGACTGGGCAATATAAAAGAATCACATCAGCATACTGGTTAGAAACCTGAACCCTGAGTAAGACTGAGTAAGTAAAGTAGTTGAAGAGTTTGGGAAATGCATACTACAGGCAGCGCGAGAAACAGTACCAAGAGGAGCCAGTAAACAATATAAACCCTACTGGAGTGTGAACTCGAACAGTTGCATAATGATATGGAAGTAAGTAGAAAACAAGCAGCGGAACCACCCTGCCAAGAGCACCACAATAAATTCCAGCAAGCAAACGCCAAATATCAAAGACGGAAAAGCTTTCAGGAGAAAACGAAGTCTCTGAACTTTGAAAGAAATACAAGGAAATTATGGAAGCTAATAAAACAACTTAACGATGAGGGCACAGGGAGAAACTCAAAAATTGCACTACATAAAGATGGAAACATCTTAACAAGAAAGGAAGCAGCTGACCATTTTACGGACTCATTCGCACAAGATAACAATATCAAAATTAGTCCAGAGAAACAACAAGAGATTGGAGAGAAACGGCAACATACAGGACACAAGGAAACAGTACATGAGGTTCTAAAGGCACCCATCACAATAAGCGAACTGGAGCTAGGCATATCAAAACTGATAATGAGAAAGTCACCAGGAGCTAATGGTATCTCCAATGAAATGATCAGGAACCTAGGAACAGAGACCAAAGCAAAGCTGTTGCAGATCTTCAATAATCTTAGGCAGTATTCCACAAGCCAGGAGAGAAACAATCATGATACCCCTCCTAAAATCAGGGAAAGATAGTTCCATTACCTCTAGCTACAGTGTCTCTGCAAAACACTGGAGCGCATCATCAATCACAGACAGCAGTGGTACATTGAAAGTAAAAAACATCCTTGTGCCAGAGCAGGCTGGCTTTAGGCAGTGCTAACTCAGATCAGACAACCTACCTCTCTCAAGAAATTTAGGATGCATTCCAAGAGAAGAAGCTGGTGCTTGCGGCATGGATAGATCTGACCTTTGACAATGTCTGGAAAGAAGGTCTGATGAAGAAACTGAGAAACTGCAAAGTCAATGGAAGTTCCATTAAGCGGTTTAGATTTGTTTCTGCTAGTTCTGTTGGATTTTGAGCTTATCCTGATTTTGTGGAAGAATCTGAGTACGTGACTCAAGTGCGTCTTTTAGAGACGAGTATGCCTATCCATTTGCGTAACGGAACGTGTTAGACTTCTTCTTCTTCTTTCTTTCGCTTGATATATGTCTATAACTGCAATGTTGTATCTTCTTTAATTCACACAGTGGTCCATAGATATTATCTTCCACTGTCGTCTCTCTAGGCCAGAAGGTTTGCCTAGATATGTTATATTTTGAGCATGTGCTCTGCTGTCTGCGACGACAATCCACACAAATCTTGAATCTTGTTTACATGTGGTTGCGTTCTGTTCTGAGGCGCAGAATAATGACTTGTTCTTGTCTGTACATAACGTGGTAGTCATCTTGAGCAGGTTTTGGTGGCTATCTGACTGATTTCATCATTCTTGTCTTTTGGTGATGTGTAACGGGCACATCAGGCTGTTCTTCTTTGGATCCTTCATTAGCTAAGCTATTTCTCGTGCTCGTGCTTATGCCTGAACTCCTTCTTCCAGAGCCTTCTCTTCAGTTGGACTTTGAGATCGTGGTGAATCTTTGGAAGCGTAGTCTGTTTGTGCCTCAATGCATCTTACAGAGCCAGTTCACCTTCACCCAGTTGCCTAAACGCTCGTGTAAGCTCAGTTTCTGTTAGAGTTTGAACTCATGCTGATCATCTGTGAGCATCATTTTTTGGTGTGCTTATTACAGAGACGATTCTGCCTCATCCATTTGCGTAACTGATCGTGTTGGAATTGTTTCTACTGGTTCTTTTGGAGTTTGAGCTCTTGCTGATTCTGTGGAATCTGTGCCCCAACTGTTCTTCCAGAGTCGATTCTGCCGGATTCAATTGCGTAACAGAACGTGTTTGACTTGTTTTTGCTCATGCAGATCATGTTTGTGCCTAACATGCCGATTTGAGATGATTATGCCTAATCCATTCGCATAAATGCCGGTCTCTGTGGCTGAAGGGCTTGCGAACGCGGTTTGTGATCCCGTATACCCGGGTTCGAAACACGGCGGTGCTGGTTTTTTCGAAAAAGGTATAGAGCCGGTCGTTCAGAAAGCAATGGCAAACTACTGAACGTAACACTTGCCTAGTATATCAACAGCAGCTGAAAATGCTGGTGTTGACTGCAACGTCCCGTAAGGGATACGCAACACAATTCGCATAAAATATATTCTGCTGGTTTGAGATGGTCTATTGATGCCCCAACTGCTTCTAATAGAGCTAATTCTATCCGATCCATTAAGCGGGTTAGACAAGTTTCTGCTAGTTCTGTTGGATTTTGAGCTAATCCTGATCTTGTGGAAGAATCTTATGTTTGTGCATCAAGTGCTTCTTTTAGAGCCGAATGTCCGTAACTGACAGTATAAGACTTGTTTATGCTATATCTGATGGAGTTTGAGCTCTTGCTGTGACCCTTATCATCTGTTTGTGCCTCAACTGCTTTTTAGAGAGCCGATTCTGAATTTGCATAACTGATCGTGTCAGACGTTTTTCTGCTATTTCTCGTGCTGAAGCTGTGTTTGAGCCTGAACTCCTTCTTCCAGAGCCTTCTGTTCAGTTGGAGCTTGAGATAATGCTGAATCTAGTGAAGCATCGTCTGTTTGTGCCTCAACTGCTTATTCCAGAGTCAATTATGCCTGATCCATTTGCGTAACGGAACGTGTTAGACTTGTTTCAGCTTGTTCCGTTGGAATATCAGCTCGTGCAGATCACGTAGAAGAATCATGTTTGTGCCTAAAATGCCCATTTGAACTGATCCACTCGCGTAACTAATCATGTTTGTGCCTCAAATGCACCAAGTCTGCCTATCCATTTGCGTAACTGACAGTGACTTGTTTATGCTATATCTGTTGGAGTATGAGCTCGTGCTGAGACCGTGATCATTAGTTTTGTGCCTCAACTGCTTCTTCCGTTGCCGATTCTGACTGATCCATTTGCGTAACTGATTGTTTCTGCTATTTCTGTTTAGTTTGATTTCGTGCTGAATCTGTGTTTTGTGCCTCAACTGCTTCTTCCAGTCGATTCTGCCTAATCCCTTTGGGTAACGGAACGTGTTAGACTTCTTCTTCTTCTTTCGTTCGCTTGAAATATGTCTATAACTGCAATGTTATATCTTGAATTTAACTGTCTTCTTTAGTTCACACAGCGATCCATAGAGTTTATCTTACACTTTCGTCTCTCCAGGCCAGATATGTTATATCTCTGGAATAGTTGTTAGTGGGATACCAACTGTGGGCAGATCTGTGGTTTCTCTGCAGAGTCGCTTGGCCTGGTGGATAAAACTACTTCTTTTCAACCTCCCTATATCTAGGTTTTCAAATATGTTCTTCATATGCAAGCTGAGGAACTTTTCTCCTCCTTAGAACCAGGTCCTCCCCCGATGTGTCTCCACCTTGCAGTGGTAGGGGTGCTTGCGTGTCCCATTGTGCTTGTCGATGGATTAAAACTACATATCGGACAGCTTATGCGATAGAGGCCAGACTAAGCAAGACACAACCTGCAGGTGGACTGAGGATAGCAGTCAAAAGGCGTACGAAGGTAGAAGTTCTTGGTCCGGACACATACTCTACGGCACTCTGTCGAGGGTTGAGGTTGAGTGGTATGGTGGGAGGAAAATCAAGCTAGAAGGATGGGACTAATTTCGTCTGGAGGGGATGGGTCTTTAGAAGCCAAACTGTCCTATATTGGCTCAGGAATTCTAGTAAACTAAACACATATATAAAAGTTTTTGTCACATCACAATGTACCCGACAAAAGAGGAAGTAAAACTGAAATCTGTTTATTGAATAAAATGCTGTGGAATTTAACGCAAGTTGTGCATTTCTGAAACATGAATTACAATAATTAAATACAATCCTGTAAAGATCACTTAACTCCCATTTGATCTAAGAATGAATCAGTCCAGATAGCCACTAAGCTTCCTAACAATGTCTCTCAGTTACACACAAGTTTTTCCGGTTTCAAGATGGCGACGGACGGTCGGGTTGTTTTGTGTTCGTTAACTTTTTCGCGTAGGGGATGGATTTATTCATCTCTTGCGTGTAATTGGTGTGCCAGGATGTAAAACCAGGAGTTTCTACTCAAGATCTGCGCGGGTGCTACGGAGTTCGTGCATCGAGCGAAGCCATCCTTGAGTGAATCTTTAGCAGCGTGTCTGGGTTCTGTGTTTCGTTTTTTTCAACATGGTGGAACAACATGTGTTCTCCGAGCAGTCAGCAGTCAACCTAACGAGGCAGAGTGGAAGCCGCGCAGGGAGAAAGAGCAAGGTAAGCGTGGTGGTTTGAGACGTTTTAGACTCAAGTGTCATCGTCTAGGACTCAGGAATATCCGTATTCTATATTGGAACTGTGCCAACGGGGCTCTATTTTAGAAACCCTAGTTTACAGGAACGACATTGTAGCACTCCAGGAGACGAGACTGGTCGATCAGCTACTCCGAATTGCCGGCTTCAAATGTTTCTACAACAGACGACATCTGGGAATGGCGATTCTCGTTCGCGACAGCATGTTGACGTCAGAGCTAGACATGTCCAGTTGGGACAGTGACGATATACAAATACAGGCGTTGAGAGTTCATTCCAGTATACCATTCGTGTTGGTTAATGTTTATGCCCGCAATGGGAGTATGGACGCCCAGAAGTGTCAGTGCTTAAGTGGCATATTAGGCCACGAGAGAAATGTTATTTTCTGTGGTGACTTCAACGCTGGGGAAACATTTCCTCCAATACACAGGGGGAGGAGCTCGAGACTGCACTTGAAACCTATAACAGAGTAGCTCTGTTCAAAGGGGTTTAGTTGGCATGGCGTGCAAAGGGAAAATAGATCTATTAGCTGATGCACGCGTGAGCACCCGTAGTTAGCTATCTAGGGACGCTCACGCGTTGACGTAGGGGCAGGGTAGAGATTAGTTACCATCTACTACTCAAGCCGACAAGACGTGAGACTCCATCCTTGTAATATGCCACGTTTTTGATACGACTAAATTCTTGTAATAAACTCAGATAGTTTCTACGGCTTGACTTCAGCGTTAATACTTCGTGTCTTGTCGCTCTGTCACAAGACGCGAATTTGTGCCGTGACCAGGATCGCAAACATTTGGGTCGTCGCGGCCTTCACAAAGTACTAAGTTCAGTGGGAACTTCCCGGAGAATGTCTTGAAAACAAGTGCGGCTACACTCAAAGAACATTGCTGAACGCGTTTATCAAACATGGCGGCTTCTACAACTTTTGCGAGAGCCACGGCGTAAACTGTTTTCAAGGGGGCTCCAAGAGCCGCTGTCCTGCAGTATCAATTTCAAGGGGGCTACAGGAGCCGCTGCCCTGCAGTATCAATTTCAAAGGGCTACAAGAGCCGTTGCCTGAACAGTCTCAATTTCAAAAGGCTACAAGAGCTGTTGCCTGACCATTCTCAATTTCAAAGGGTTATAAGAGCCGTTGCCTAAACATTCGCAATTTCAAGGGGCCCTACCATGGCCGTTGACTGAACAGTCTCAATTTCAAAAGGCTACAAGAGCCGTTGCCTGAACATTCGCTTTTTCAAGGGGTCCTACCATGGCCGTTGATTGAACAGTATCAATTTCGAGGGCAATAGCCAGAATTTCGCCATTTCCCAGAGGCTTGTCCAAGCCGCCATCTGCATTGCTGACTTTGAGGGGCCAACCAGGGCCGCCGCTGATCGCTCTCGTGCATTGCTAACTTTGAGGGGCCAACCAGGGCCACCGCTGATCGCTCTCGTGCATTGCTGACCTCGAGGGGCCTTACCAGAACCACAGTCGTGCATTCCTAACCCGTCGAAGAAGTGCCGCACTCTGATCCGTAGAAGACCGGCTGTCAAAACATATATGATCTAAACTCGAAACTGAACAGTTAACGTTGTAATTTCCCAAGGGAAGTATAAAACAATGATTAATTAATTAAATTAATTCCTGAGTGAAACATTTTAAATGTGATTTTGAGATAATTATCGATTGCTATTATTGATTAGAAGTTATAAAGATAGTATTAATTAATATTATTGGTTAGAGGGTAAATTATCATAAGTTCACAGGTATAACAAAATGGCACAAGACGAGGCTTCGTTACAGGTACTAAGAACCATATAGAAGAAGAAGTTTATTGTTTTAGGCTGAGATAGCATACAGGGTAAAAATATGAACCACTTCCATAGAGAATTGGGACGCATAACTTCCTGGTTAGGAGAGTTAAAAGTGGCAGTTAGTGAGGTTGAGAGTATTATAGAAACGTTACGGAGAAGAAAGACGGGACAAGAGACTTATAGATTTAATGGAGAGTGTAATAAAGTAGGAAAGAATAACAGAAGACAGCCACTGTTTAATGAAAACAGAAGACAACATAACGCTATATATAGAGACAGTTACGTTAAGCCAGATATGACCAAGGTCAGAAGCTGTTATACTGAACAAAGATACAGAGATGGGTCTGAGAGAAACCTTTCCAGGAAACAATGGACTTGGCCTTCTCATAGTGTGACTGCTAGAAAAAGACGTGACGAATGGTTTGAGCAAAAACGGAGACAGTATCTGAAGTCAGGGTCGAAGGACAGGATAGAACACATAAATAGAAATTCAACTGCTCCTAAGGTGGTTGCGAATGTGACTGTTAGACAGGAAAGAGAGACACAGACGCAGATGATGGAAGTGGTAGATAATAACACCCAGACACAAATTAGTACCGTGGAAAAGAAAGTCCAGGTACAACCAGCCAGCAAGATAACGAAGGGAAGTCAAACCGAGTTACTGGAGATTGTAGAAACTCCTCATGTGAGATTAGAAAAAGGAGACACAGTTGAAATTAAGAAAGATAGACAGACAGAGACCAAGAGGAAAGTAAGAAAAAGTATTAAGGATAGAAATGCAACTAGTCTGGTAGTCAATGTAGGTACGACTGATGTGGCAGGTTCCTCAGATAGAGAAATTATCCCAAACCGGAGCATGAAAGATGGAGGTATAAGTAAGAAGAAGGTCAGACTTTCTAGTTCCTACTATAGGGATATTAGTGCCCTGTCTACAATCAACTATAATAAGCCTGTTGAGGGAACCATCATTAGCGAATCTTCTGAAGACGAGGAAGGAAGGAGGTATAAGAGATATGTTACGTATACTGAAAATAGTGAACAGACGGACGCAGTAACGACAAATAGGAGTAGACGAAGGAAAGCAGTTAAACCGACCTATACAGAAGATGACGAGAGAAAGCTTAGGTATTATATGAGGTTAAGACCTCAATACTTTACAACTACAGATATTGAAAACGAATTTGATTGTTACTTCGCATGAAGACAGACACTATTATCAGAAGATACTTTGTTATGGTTAGAATTGAAAAGTTGACTGATGAGTGACGTGACGGAATACCTTGAGAGAATCCGACTCGTTAATAGCGTAGGATGAGGAGGATGAGGGGAAGTGAGTGAGCAGTTGAGTGTCGGAGTAATTTGTTTGGTTATGCGTTGTCTTCGCGTGTGTAAACGTGTAGACAAACTTGTGTTCGTCGCGCTGACTAGAGAATGAAGAGGGAAGTTTTGAAAAGTCGTCTGGGTGGAGTGTATGGATAGAGAAATGTCAGGTGATTGGTAGTAGCGCATGGATGTACGGGGCGTTTGACATATCTTAGACGTGAAGCGGTGTGAAGGGAGATTGTCTGAGCGAGCATAAAATACGAGTGCTGAAAGAAGAAGTGATAGATACGCTTAGGGTGCGTTGAGTGATTGGTAGAATGTTGAATTGATATCTGATTTGTTTTATTAGGGGTAACGGTATGTGCACGTTAGGTTGTATGGCTTGTAAATGTGAAGTAGACAGCGAGTGGTCAGTGCATAGGAGAAGCAGAAGTACGAATAACTAAACGGCTGTGCATGTTGATAGAATAATTGAAAAGTGAAGCGAAGAATTGCTAAGTAGTGACGCTGATAAAGCATACCGGTGATTTAGTGGAAGACAGAGTAGGTGAGTATGCGAAAGTTGGGAGGTAGAGAGAAGAAGATTGGAAATTTGTGATGTCTTCAGTTTAGAATGTGTGGTATTGGACATAATTAATGAAAATTCCACGACAGGATGACAAATAGAGAATTAACGTTCCCTTTGTCTTTTTAGGAAGCAGATCTGGTGTCGTTTGGCGGAATTATGTTGAAGTGAGATTGCATGAGGCAGAGAAATGAGAGAATATAGCGAAGATGTGATTAGTATGTTTCGTCGGAGTGAGAATTGTGTGAAGAGATATGTGTCTGTAAAGGAGATAGACAATACTGTGTTAGATTGTCTAGGTGGAGCCGGTCTGGTCGTTAGCTGTATGCGCTTGCTGGTTCTGAAAGAGTCCCGATAAATGTGAGTAACCTTGAGTAGTGGTGAGAGTTGAGAGATGAGTGATGTAAGCAGAGGAAGAATTAGTGATACGTGAGAATGAAACGTCGGGTGAACGAGAGACTTGAACTAAAAGAATGTCCTTATGAAGTGAATGTTGTAATACTGGTTGGACAAATTAAATCCAGGGAAAACAACTAGATTAGAAAATAAGTGTGCCGAGTTACAATTTCCCTTAGTAGGTAGATGAGTACGCTGAGATAGCCACACTGGTTAGTAAATGGAGCAATTTGAGCTTTGGTTAACAGTAATTGTTTGCTTCATATTTCGAATACAGTGGTGTTGCTATGATTTGGTTTGGTAATAGATGGAATATTATGAAGGGGTTTGAGTTATAAAGTTAACTCCGAAGTGTTATGATTTATTACTTGATTAGCTCATATTGAGTGTATCCTTAACGGAACGTATAATTTAATTTTAGAATATTCTGCAGATAGCAGGAGAGGAATTTGTTTGTTTATAGATGGTTTAAAAATGTGAGACCTATATATTGAGGTTGAAAGACAAATGATTTTATAACGCTGTGTTTGATGAAATACAGTAGCTGTAAATTACAGGTGAAGGTGGCAATTAGAGTAGGTTAGTGGATAACTTGGTTAAGACTTGTTGTGTTTTTCTTTAGCGAGTAGGCAATTGGTTATGAGTCCAAAAAAGTGACTTATAATAAGTAAATAGCTTTTGTTTGAATATGAATTTTAGGGTGGTTTTCGCATTACCTGGTTAACGGGATACATATTGTTTGGTGCCATTTAATTTTAGGGTATGACTTGTTATGTTTTCATTCTTTTACGTATAAGGTTAGAAGACATTAAGTAATGTTGTCTTGATTTAAATTGATGCTTGTTTTATTATGTATATTGTGTCGGGGATAAAACCATGTATGTAAAATTGGGCGGGGAGAGCGTTTTGTTTTGTAATGTTTGGTTTTTAATGACTCAAAAATTGTGGTTTCAGTTATTTTTATTTTTTTTTCAAAAATCATTATATTAAGTTGATGACTGTTATGACTTGTTTAAAAAGAAAACTGTTATTATTTTGTTCTGAGTAAAGAATTAATGAAATCAATAAGACTGTGCCTTATGGAAAACCCTTCGTTTAGATAATAATAAGCAAACGACTTTAGTAGTAAGTAGGTAAACATGGAGTGAGTGCCATGACTTTCGACGGGTAAATTTTGTAGGGATTCGAAATGGAGCTTGCTAGCTTTTTAGAAGAAGTTGACGTGGGTAACGCGTATAGATGGTATAAAAAGGGGCTGCGTTAGTCAGCATTAATGGGAATACACATGAATTGAATGTCATGGTTGGAACATAAGGGGTTAGTTAACTGGGGGTGGCCATAAATGGGGCTGTAGATAACAGCACATATGGTTTAGAACGAAGTTAGATACGTCCATGAACAAGGATGTAGGGGGTTGTAATAGGAGCTGTGATAAACATCGTTAATATTATGGGGGGATAGTTAGTTAGTCAGTTAGTCGTAGTTCCAACCTCTTAGCAACGGGTTGTCCCCATTATGCTCCGTTCCTGTGACTATCGCACAAAATGCTCCCCACTGCCCAATGTGAAAAGTGGAAAAGACAGGAGTCTCGACAAACAACAGCCCGCACAGATACACTAACTGATGTTTGTAATGATGTCTATGAAGGTTTCCACTCAGGCATTGAAACTTTTCTGCCGCCGCCAGAATGTCAACACAATAGTCCCCAACGAAACACCCAGTTTATCTCTGATGGAATCGGCAGTCATTTTCCTATCTGGATGTTTCCTAGATGTTCACCCACACAGTCCACGAAAATACAGTTCATCATCGATGGCAGTGGCAGTCAACCAGAAGCCCAGCAGCCACGCATTTCTGCATAAGGCAAAAACCGGTCAACGCTGGGACATAGCCATCTACCATCGCTCAGAACATGCAGTCACGTTCCAAAAAACCTCGGGCAGATTCAAAAGCACTTCACACGAAATTCACAGCTCACAGTGTCGCGCCATGCACTCACTCAGTAGCAGAGCGACGGAACCATCATGCCTCCTTAGTCGCCTCTTACGACATGCGTGGTGTTGCTATTCTTTGCTTCCCTTATGGGCCCCGGCAACACACAGTAGTGTGTTATGGGGGAGATTGGTTTAACACACACACACATACACACACACACACACACACACACACAAAAGGGAGCTGTGGTTGTCAGCATTTAACATAGGTATAGTATTAGTAAGTATGTTCATAAGAAATGAACATTGTCAATATTATGGTTTAATCATTATTGAACATGAGCCATGGAAAATATAGTCATAAAGTACTATTTTAATGTTTGTGGGTGGCAGCACAAATGATACAGGTTTTAATATTAAGAATCTAAAGAGGAAATTTTGGAGTGACGTAATTTTTAACGAATTGAAGTACATATTCGTTCTTGATTCGTTTTCTTTTTTAAACTTTATTTTATAAAGTTTTTGTGAGTGCAAGGGAGGATAAATGTGACTACTTCTTGCTATCTTCTGGGTGCGCACCCACCATTTCTCTGTCTATCCTGTGTTGTTTTGTTGATGTTGGGAGAATATGAGATGTTGCATAACGCATGATAATCTTAAGTTTTTGGTTATATACCCACGATTTCGATGGACATATGTATATATGAAATAACTGGGTAGATTCCTTGTGAACTGTTTTATAAAGTGAAATCTTGTAATATAGAAGGTACGGTGTTACGGTGAGAACCTATAAAAGAAATAAAGTAAGATGTTAGGTTGGTGAACAAAGAAGAAGTATAAGTTCACGAAGAAGTGTTGCAAAACATAGCGGCTGGCTATAAGATATAAGTAGAGTAGTAGAGTTGTTGGAGTGGAAAGAGATGAATAAAACTCAGTGGTTAGGAGGGAGTTGTTTAAGACGGGTAAGTGGGTTTCTTGTGATTTTTCTGGTTGGGAGAATAACGTTTGGTGTAAGATTATTTGGGGTAAAATGAGCAAGAATATGAGTATAACTAGGGGGTTATAGGTTTAGCTTGGGTGAGTTTAGAATTAAGACTTTTCGGGGAAAAGTCTTGTTGAGGGTAGAGAGGAAATATAACAGAGTAGCTCTGTTCAAAGGGGTTTAGTTGGCATGGCGTGCAAAGGGAAAATAGATCTATTAGCTGATGCACGCGTGAGCACCCGTAGTTAGGTATCTAGGGACGCTCACGCGTTGACGTAGGGGCAGGGTAGAGATTAGTTACCATATACTACTCAAGCCGACAAGACGTGAGACTCCATCCTTGTAATATGTCACGTTTTTGATACGACTAAATTCTTGTAATAAACTCAGATAGTTTCTACGGCTTGACTTCAGCGTTAATACTTCGTGTCTTGTCGCTCTGTCACAAACCATTGACTGGTTTGTATCAACAGTGGCTGTGTCACCAGGACAGCAAGCCGTCCAGGCGATGAGGACAGTGCTATTGATCTGGCGCTAATTTCACCTTCACTCACTACAGTGTGTAGATGGGGTGTCCTAGGACACCACGGCAGCGACCACCACCCTTGCATCATATTAGTGGAGAAAGGCAGAACCAGGCAGCACAAGTAAAGACTTGGTAAAGACTTTCCAGTATGACAGTACAGGGCAAGATGTGGTGAGTAAAATAAGACGTGACAAGCGCAGAAAGTTTCAGGGCAGGAAAAAAAGCTGGGAGCAGCCACCGTGGTGGAATTTCGAGGTGGCTTGGGTGGATAAGCGTAGTGCTGAAAGGAGATGGCAAAATGCCAAGAAGAACAGAGCTGGTCATCCTATTTCAGTCTCTCTGTCTTTCTCTTTCTGGGTTGTCTTAGAAAGAGAGATGCACACAATAGTAAGCTATTTCAAGGTGGTTAAAAGCGAAAAATGTGTCAAAGAGACAACACATACAAGTCACTGAAATTGTTCTGGCGATTACATAAAAGCATGAGTGGTGTAGTCAAGAATAAGAGCATTTCTGACTTCCAAGGTGCTGACCTCATCTGGCAGAAAACTGACGAGGACAAGGGCAAAGCCCTCTTTGAACGCTATCTTGAGCAGAGCAACCAGACAGACATGGGAGGCCGAAATCTGGCCAAGGAGGTCACCTCAGACAGATGCAAGGCCCAGAACACTTCGGATGAAGACACAGTGACATTAAAAGAAATCAAGGCTGTACTTCGACGATCAAAAAACAGCGCTCCAGGTCCTGATGGCATAAGATACGACGACATCAATAAGTGTACCGACAATGGGCTAGAGAAACTAGCAGACATGTACAACAACAGTATAGGGAGTGCTAGCATAAAGGAGGAATGGTTACACAGCTATCTGATTCCCTTGCCGAAGCCTGACAAAGACCACACAAAAATTCAGGGATATCGAATTATAACCATGCAATAGGCAAGCTGCTGGAGAAGGTAGATATCAAGCCAGCTAGAAAGGCAAGGTGTTTTCCCACCTACCCTGGGTGGGTACCGTCCAAAAAGAGAAACCTGGACCAATGCAGCAGTCTTTGCCCATGCTGTCCAAGTATTTTCCTCTCGGTCTTCCTCTTGGTCTGTTCCCTTCGATCTTGCCAGTTGTCACTAAGTTCTCCAATCCATTTCTTTTCTTGTTTTATGTTCTCTAATTTTCCGTCGTCGTTTAACGTCCTAACGTTCCAAGTTGCTAATTTTAACGTCTCTGTCCTTGTCTTGCGATGATCAGTTTTTAAGCGAATCATGATATACTAGGCACTTTTAAAGAGGTAGTTTGAAGTTGCTTTCATCTATGGCAGTGACCTTACTGGTCGGAGACCGCAGCCATTGAATCAAGAAGAGTTCCTCTGCCTGCTGTCGTGAAGCTCGAGGCCATGACCCACAAATATCTGTCGGCTGCCCTCAAAATTTCATCCACCACCTGCCTTCAGTGGCTTCTTTTGAAAACTTCCAATAAAAGGAACACAAAATAACATCACATAATCCACAGGAAAACACTATTCACAGGAAATCCATAGGAAATCACACGAAATCCAAAGGATAACACTAAATAGCGTCCCTCCGAAAAGTAACGCTTCATTTTGTCGCCATTGTAAGTAAATCAATAACATGGCTCGAGACACAGACATTCAATACGGCTTGTTTCCTTAGCGACTCAATGAACATGATCAAGAGGATAGAGGAGGGGTCGATCCGAAGAGAATGGTTGCTGCCTCTGGAGCGGTCTCGGCTGGCAAAGATTAGTTTCATCTTCGTGCCAGGGCATGCGGGAGTACAAGGAAATGAGCGGGCTGACAAGCTCGCAGGTGTGGCTACTGTGGAGGGTGGACGCGCCATGGACCAGGCTGACATTCTGAATGCTGTACGAGAAGTAAGACTTTTGCGAGAACCAAGTGATGACTGTGAATCTACAACAATGGCCAAACTGCTAGAGCAGCAAATTAAAAGAGGGGTGGCCAAACAAGAACACTACTCAGGAAGCCAAAGAAGATTGATAAACCAACACAGAACTGGCGTCGTTAGCCGCTACACGCTGCGGGATTTGATGAGGAGGGGATCCGAGCACTTATGGACTGAATGGATCGATGTCCAATGAGGATGATCTGTCGACTAACTAACTAACACAAGTTATGGGATTTTCCATGAGTTGAAGATGTTATGAATAAATAAAGTTCTCTAAACACATTTATGACTGGTTGTGTGTAATTACTGTTCTCGGTCCATTTTGTTATATGCCTTTGGCAATAGTTCTTAATTTCCTTATAGTTCAAGGGAAATCAATTCAGTTCATTAATGTTGGTGGTGAGATGGTAATGGGTCTGACCTGCTGGCTTATGCGAAGACCCCAAGAAACACTGAGCACTAGATTCTCTGGAAGTTAGTAGGTAGGTAGCTCCTCTGTGAACCGTTTTGCATCAAGATAAGAAATAACTGATTCGGGGTAACTGACCAATTGACGTAAAGCAAGAATCCCCAATGTTCTCCAGCGAATCACTGGCATTGGTTCTGGTTTTGTCCCTCCTTCACTCAACAGTCTGTCCATCCATGTGATAAGGTTGCGATAGATCTGCAATGGATCTGCGATAAGTTTGTGATAGATCTGCAATGGATCTGCAATAATCTGCGACAACCGTCTTCCTCCCTATTGTGAATAAACATATTTATATGTTCAACTGATGATAGTTCTCCAATTGACAAGAATGGAAATGGCTACAGATAGAAGTGATAGACAGAAGAATATTCAGGAAGTTCCTACAAGTTAAGAGCTACAGTGTCTCTTCTTTGTACAGGCATCAGCAATTCATCTGGCAAGCTACATCTTCTTTTGTTCATGTGCATAGTAATCTGTTTGAGCTGATGTTCTCACAGAGGACATAGACACGAGAATGACAAAGCTAGCAGATGAGTGATGGAGAGTTCATGAAGGAATGCACCCAGCAAGATCTGATACTGAACAGCGATGGTGCAGGGCAGGGTGATTATATGCATATCATTCATATAAACTCATGTTACCAAATCAGAATTGTCTCAGATGTTTAGTCTGCTTATAGTATGTTCCGATTTGAATGCCTTCATTCACGAACAATTATTTTGAAAACTGTCTGTTGCATCGCTATGAAATTTTTCCAGCCGTCTTTTATTTACCCCCACCCAAGGAGTATGTCTTTGATAGGTCCAAAAACAACTTAAATCATCAAAAGCGGCGACATTCCTTTGATGATTTGCTGAACAACTAGTGATTTCTCGCTAACGAAGTTATGTTTACAGTAATTCAGATTTACCTGCCAATTAAGATGACACACAAAGGCGTATCCGGATTCGTATGGGAGTGGGTCAATGAAAGAAGGTTGGCTGCATTGCACCGGGATTTTATCCTATATGGCTCAGTTTCTTTCCGCAGCGCGGAAAGCGTCGCACAAAGCACGAAATCCGTAGCTCCAGCGACCTGGGGAGTCTCCGAAAAAATGCACTCATGACGCGGCCCGGAATCGAACATACAACCTTCGGAGCCCGAGTCAGACGGCTTGACCACTTCACCACGGAGAATCCCGAGAGGGGTGCAATGTGTAATAGTAAATAATTTGTAAATTAACAGGAAAGTAGAAGGAACATATTTCTTACCTTATTTTTCATTTCCTTCTTGTTTCTTCAGCTGATGCTGATGCTGTAATGTTTAGGGCCTGCAATTCGTCTGAATAGTTGGAGCAAAATATCCCAGTACGTTTGTACGTAGATTAAGGTCTGCGATCTGCTCAGACCTTAATCTGTGTCGGACGATTCCAGTAGGTTGATGATTGCTCTCGGTTGCATAAAATTCAATCCATCCTTTCTCCAATAGTCCTCTTCCTCTTTCAACACATGGTCCTGACGTTTTTTCCAGTAACTTTTATCAATATTTAATACCGCGGACAGACAGACAGACAGACAGGCAGGCAGGCAGGCAGGCAGACAGGCATGCAGGCAGGCAGACAGACAGGCAGACAGACAGACAGCCAGACAGACAGAAAGGTAGGTAGGTAGGTAGGTAGGTAGGTAGGCAGAAAGGTAGGTGCGCGGGTGGGTGAGTGGATGGCTGTCTGGCTGGCTGGCTGACTTAGTGGGTGGGTGAGTGGGTGGGTGGGTCGGTCGGTGGGTTGGTCGGTGGGTCGGAGGGTCCGTCTGTCGGTCGGTCGGTGGGTCGGTCGGTGGGTCGGTCGGTCTGTCGGTGGGTCGGTCGGTCTTTCGGTGGGTCGGTCGGTCGGTCGATCGGTCGGTGGGTAGGTGGGCCGGCAGGCAGACAGGCAGGAAGGCAGGCAGGCAGGCAGACAGACAGATAGATAGATAGATAGATAGATAGATAGATAGATAGATAGATAGATAGATAGATAGATAGATAGATAGATAGATAGATAGATAGATAGATAGCCCTGAATGCTATGATGTCGATTCCTAAATCAATCAATCAATCAATCAATCAATCAATCAATCAATCATAGACAGACAGACAGGCAGGCAGGCAGATATATAGACAGATAGATAGATAGAAAGGTAGGTAGGTAGGTAGGTAGATAGATAGATAGATAGAAAGATAAATAGATAGATAGATAGATAGATAGATAGATAGATAGATAGATAGATAGATAGATAGATAGATAGATAGATAGATAGATAGATAGATAGATAGATAGATAGATAGATCCCCGCCAGCTAGTTTATTTCTATAATCACGTTTCATGAAAGAACCCACAGTTTGACGACACCTCTGAACTATCCCATATAAATTCCCTCAGTCTCCCAAAATGAAAACCGCCAGACAAAATTCAAAAAGAGCGGGGTGTGTCTTGCTGAAGCTGTAATACTCTTAAAATGATGGAATGAATGCGGGAGCCATAAATTATATACCGCATATAAACAAAAATTGAAATCTGCTTTACAATCTCCAGAAGAAAAAATTTTTTTATTGGGTGGACATAATGATAATGTTATATGCTAAATCTCATCATTTTGCCTCAGTTGGTTACTGAGATATTGCATTTTATATTGAGGCAACAACAACAACAAAACCACTATAGTTACTTTTCCTGGTTATTCCTTCCCACTTCATCTGTCATTACCTTTACCTACTTTTTCCAACACAGGGGTGATATTTCCCATGCTAGAAGTGATGATGCATGAAAGCATACTAACTTACTTTTTCAAACAGGGAGGTGATTTAATAAAATAACATTCCACAGGCTGAATCAAAGCAATAATGTAAGGAAGCATATAATTTTCACTCATAAGTTAATACAATGAGTGTCATGTGTATGGTATGAATAGTGAAGTACTCATTGTGAAATTTCACACCGCTTCTCATCCATTAACTCAAAATATATACAGATTGATAGAGAGATGTGATGACAAAGTGCAACTCATTCTCTCATTCTAACACCAATAATCTTCTTATTCGTTCACTGGAGTGCCTGGACTGGGCTGTTAGCCTGACTGCAGTTCGATCAGAGTGCTAGATACAGTGGTGATCATTTCTCAACTCGTTCGAATATATCACAGCAGTTTAAAACGCTGGACCTGTCATTGATGCTAATCAGTCATGCAACACAATCTCTCTTCACACCACGGACGTATAAAGACAAGAGGACGAAAACTTTCGTTCCTCCTCTCATTCTCGTGTGTTGAAGATTGGCCGAGGATTTAAAAGGGGGCAGCGGTCGGCGCAGAAATCATAGCTTGTCATTTACTAAACGTGCTCTGAATCCAATCAGAAAGCTATAAGGGTTTAGATTAGAATAGAAATCTGACTTGCCTTTTCTCACAGCTTAAGATATAGTGTACGTACAGTACTTCTTTTGGAAACAGAAAAGATGGATTTAGATATTTTCTAGACAGTGACGGCGGGATTAGCCATTGCCCGAACAGGGAGAGAAGTGGCGGCTATCTCCAGATATATGAATATGTATTCTTTTGTGCTGGAACCTTTCACACACATATCTAACATACACAAAGTTATACCTGACGCATAAGTCAGGTACGTGTCCGTTTTACAGAGGCAATCAGACATGAATCAGATGAGGGACACACAATTATAAGATACTCCATACCAACCGGCTTCTTAGGATATCAAACTGTATGTGTCAGATCAAGGCCTTCTTCTACCGAGCAGGCCTTGTAACGATGCTAGCAAGTCTAAGTCGTCCAATAGTTTCACAAGATTCGAACAACTTGACCTGTCCATCATTGGGTAACACCTCTATTTTTAGACGTGATGCCACATTCCTGACATTCCGATGCTCTCTAGCGGAGGCACTTTTGTAGAACAATGTGTATTAGAGTAGTGATGTGCAACTGGGGTAATGAACTGAGGTGCGCAAATGTGACAGAGCCCCCCTCCAGATTCTCCGCGGAGAACAAACGTCTCATTCATTCAGCTGACACGGTTCCTCTTGCGATCCCTCTTGTTGGTCTTCCACTTCATCCGAAGTTGATGGTTCATCAGGAACTGGATGACGACTCAAAATGTCGGCGCCTACGTTCATTTTCCCAGGAACGTATTCGATTTGGAATGAGTATGGATGCAACAGCAGCGACCGTCGCATGAGTCTTGCGTTCAGATTCCGTGATGATGCTAGAAACATCAAGGGTTGGTGATCACATTGTACTGTAAAAATTTACCATACAGGTATGCCTGAAACTTTTCCACTGTCCAGATCAAAGCAAGGCACTCACGCTCAATCACCGAGAAGTTCCGCTCAGCTGCATTCAATTTCCTTCTTGCATAAGCTACAGGGAATAGCTCTGAGTGTTCATCTCCTCTCCTCTGGAGTAAGCCGGCCCCTACCCCTATATTACTCGCGTCTGTGCGAAGCACGAACGAACGGTCGAGGTCTGGTAGATGTAGGATCGGTTTGGCTGTTCAAGCTTGTTTGAGAGCTGTAAAAGCTTTCTCACAATCAGCAGACCATATGACTTTCTCTGGATTCCCCTTTTTGGTAAGATCCGTTACGGGTGCAGACAGAGTGTTGAAGTCTTCTTCTTCTTCTTTGTGTTCATCCGGAGTGTTTTTTTTTTTTTCAGATGTGATTGCGTTGTGTCTAGTTAGGCACACTCGAAACCCTCAGGCCAACACATCCGACTTTTAGCATGCTGTTTTGACCAGGTTAGCATTCCTGAGAGACTCTCACTTTTGTGGTACCGTTAACATGCCAGCTGATCAAGTTGGAACAGTCGAAGACTTCCTCAAGGGAAGGCAGGGACAGTCCATAGCATTTTCCGCCATCCAGGGTGGCTGGGCTCCCCGAGGGAATCGTCACGTCGTGCTTATGGCTGCTTTAAATCCTCACTTCAATATATTGGGCATTTTATTCGCCCCGAGCCGTTCCCGCACAAACCAGACCAGTCTGCAGATAGTATCCACTCAGCGAGTCTTCGTTTCGGACGTGTGCTTTGTCGCTGTGCCCATCAGAGCTGTTCCAGGCACGACGGACATTCAGAGTCATAGCTGTTCCGAACAAGAGCGGCATTCGGACACTAGGTAGATTTTCCTAGCACGAGGGAAGCTTTTCCGGTCACGAAAGACATTTCACTTTGGACGTAATTGCGTAGTGCCATTTTTATTTTGCCGCCCGTAGGCTGGCACTTCCGACTTCAGCGGGCATATTTTAATGAGGTTTGCTTTCCTCGGGTTTCGAGACAAGTTAGACTCTTATTTCGACTTCCACATAGCAAGCTTTTGCTTCGGGCTGCCATGTAATAGAATCGCAAGCCAAGCGTTCCATTTAGTGTCCATGAGTAAGTTTACAGATTTTCATCGGAACGTGCGACTGAGGAGTGCACCCAGCAAGATCTGATCATGAACAGCGATGGTACATGGCAGGGTGATTATGCATATCATTCATATAAACTCATGTTACCAAATCAGAATTGCCTCAGATGTTAAGTCTGCCTAGTTACTTTTCCTGGTTATTCCTTCCCACTTCATCTGTCATTACCTTTACCTACTTCTTCCAACACTGGGGTGATGCAGGCTGGACGGAAAAGCTAGCAGGAGAAAACAGAGTCTCTGAACTTTGAAAGAAACACAAGGAAATTGTGGAAGCTAATAAAACAACTTAACGATGAGGGCACAGGGAGAAACTCAAAAATTGGACTACATGATCCATTTGCGTATTAAACTTGTTTCTGCTTGTTGCTTTGGAATTATCAGCTCAGTATAAGAATCATGTTTGTTCCTCAAATGCCAATTTTAGCCGATACATTCGCGTAACTAATCGTGTTGGATTTGTTTCTACTGGTCTGAACTATATCATGCCTGTCAACAAAGCCTTGAATTTCATCAGCTTTGCTGCTCAACCAGGAATACCCACGCCTGCCACTTCGCCTCTCGCCCATCGCCACAGGGCTTGAAAGTGATATATGACGTTGGATGAAGAATGACTTGCGCGATGAATTGGATTAAAGTGAGGAAGAGTTAAGCAATTCGTCGACCTCACTCTCTCGCCTAAGTCGAGGAAGAGTTAAGCAATTCGTCGACCTCACTCTCTCGCCTAAGTCCATCTGAATCCAGTGGCAAGACAAGTCGAGACGACTGGAGACGAATACAGGTGCAGTGGATGAGTAGGGCGCTCTACGTGCCTTGCCGTGCTCATTACGTTCCACAACGCTTTGCAGGTAAACGCCGTCTTGCCCGTTGAATCAGGAATGATTTCTTCCGCGCAGTGTAAAGGATCCTGTCTTCACATGCTGGGTAGGCATGCCCTACTTCACCGCTTGGTTTGACACCAAATCGGCTACCCGCGCCTGGTTTAGCCAGCCTCTAACAGCTGTTGCCCGGGGGTGGCCGCTGTCGCATGCTGACAGCTACTAGGAGCCTGTGACATGTTAGATAGTTGACAGAGGACCCATTTAGTAGTGTTCTCTGGATATATATATATATATATATATATATATATATATATATATATATATATATATATATATATATATATATATATATATATATATATATATATATATATATATCTTGAATAATAAATAGACAAGATAAAGGATATGATTTTGCACGTTTTTTTCTAGAGGTCTCTCAAATTAGATAGATAATCATTCCCGCCTAGCCCTTTTGGAGAACCATTTTTCCTTTGGCTCTGAACCCCCACTACCAAGTACTCACACAGAAATTTATAAAAGAAGAAAAAGGTTCCCTCAAGGCCAAAAGAAGATTTGGACTATTCGCCCCTGTACAACTGAGGATCCATTTCACTCATCATAATGTTGTCAGTGTGCTATTTGTCCGTCACATTAGATCTTCCCTTATTTTATTTGTGTCAAAAGTGACCTATATCAGTTGTCCAATTATATCTTAGGACTTTAGGATTCAATATTAGTAGACAAACTCAACAATAACTGTACATAACATCTGTTGAACAAGACATCTACATGACAGGTTCTTGACAAGAGTGGGACATACATTTACATAGAAATGTTTACACCAACCATTGCACAAGACATACATCATGAGAGATACTTGACAACATATATACATGACTTTTCACAATATCTGTAACCAACCACAGTAACTTAAGACATTCACCAAGTGCAATACTTGACAGCAACTGTATAAAACTTTCACATGGGACATGTACTTAAAACACTGGTTCATTAATACTCTTTATTGAGCTGCTGGTGGGTAGAGTGAAGACCAATGGTTCATCCTTGTGTCATATCTGCACTTCAAAAATACATGCATAATGTACAATCATGCAGAACATGCATGCAGATAAACATGATACACCAACTCCTAAGTACTCCACAAACCGATCAATAAACTCTACTCCTCCTCTCCAATCTCTAACTACACCACTGATTCATGTATCTATTATCACTTCTTGTCTCTTGGGAATTTTATAAAATCCTATCATGGGAAACTTAAGGGAGGAACTATTGTTCTAGATCAGTTGCATCCTGTTATCATCAGCAATTGATGTTGGGAAAAATCCAGGTAGCAGACTTCCTATAATAAGTTCCATGGCAGATTATTTCCTCTTGAGAACAGAATTTGGGATAATGATGTTATACTGAATCTCACTGTTGACCAGACTGTCTGTGAATGCTGTCACTGGGGTACTTCAAATGGTTGAGGATAGCACTCTCCTGACATTGGGAGATGTATTCTCTGTACATGTAGAACATGAATTGTCGAAGAGACCCAGAGATCTGAACACAATCCAATATATTGCAGCATCTCACTTAGCCAGTCACACTTCACCTACTTTTCAAGTCTCATTCAACAATCCCTGTGTGAGCACCAGGCTGGTTATTCTCCAAGTTAAGTCTCAGATGAACAATCACTGCAAGTTACTTCACCAGGTTCCTATGAATGTAGTTAATAACAAGAGACTTGATTTTAATTTCTCAGATGACACTGATATAACCAATGATCACTGTACTGATTCCTATAATAACCATTAAAATTCTGATAATGGAATTCTTCAGAACTGTTTTTCTCCCATTGACATTCAGCTGTTAGAGAGCTGAGGTAAAATTCTCCAGAAAATTCCTGTGTTTTGGGTTCTAGGAGAATGAATAAGTGGTCCATTGGGGCACATGATTACTTTCTATGAACATGTCCGAGACAAACTGTAGACAGGGGTCTTCTTTATTAAAGCATTGTTCACTGTGCACCAAGACAGGTTCACCAATGTCGACCACTCCTGCTTACTGTTTAACAACAGTTACTTTCAGTTGACTTGGGCCAAAGGTTGTCATGAAAATAAAGGCTGGCAATTCAGCCTGTGTTCATCTGTGATTATCCCTGAATTACACTTATAGGGAGTTAGTTCTGGGTCTGAGACTTCTGGTTAGTTGTCCCAGATGATATGAAGGCCTCTCCACCATCCTTTGTTCTCTGTTGATATACAAAATGGCACAACATCTCTTTACATTTGTTAAAAGAAAATGTTATCATACATCAACATACACAGATGGAAATGGGGAGGTGAGGGAGGGTGTTGACCAAACACACCTCTCCTGGTTTGATGATGGAGTGTATTCCACTTGATGGACTGTGGGTGATATGTTTTCATTATTCACCTCTGTTTGTGGTAATCAGAAGCCTATATGTTGAGACAGGGTAGCTTAACACAATTACAAGCATTTTATATGTGTAAGTTTTTACAATGTTTAAACCACAGTAGACCTGGGCACAATGAGGAACAGACACAGGAAAGCAAGCACTATAAGGCAAGCAGCATGAGCAAGCATTGTGACAGAGCAACATGAGACAGGCATTGTGAATCAGCACATGAACAGGCATGGTGAGGCAAAATGGAAAATAGGCATATACAACTGCAATATGCAATATGTATTAAACTAATGGCATTTATCCCATCAGCAGACCAAACATCAATTTCAATGGTTGTCATGTTGGTGCATGAATGTCCTATTCCATACACACTCACTCAGCAATGACAGACCTCACCCCTTTCAGACCAGACTTGGCTCACAAGTACATCATCATAATCATAATGTGCTCTTTCCCCACTGAGTAATGTCCATATCTACTGCAGTAGGTAAAGAAGCCAAATTGCATAAGCAGTTGTTCTCATATGCACCAAAGCACATATGGGAAAAACATGTTTTGTCCTTGTAAATTTGCATGAGCCATACATTATATTCAGCCGACTAAGACACAGGTTCACACACCTATTGTCCTTTTAGGAACTAGTTTATATGAACCTACCAACAGTAGAGGTACCAGTGTAAATCTTCAGAGAGAAATTATATTAATTCTCTTGAGCGTAATCTAGCCACCAGACATCACAGGAACTTTGCAATTCTGGCGTGCCATACACGTCCCGCCTACATATGGGTATTGAAGCATCTTTCCTTCTGCTAGATGTGAGAGGCTACTTATCAAATCACCAACTCACTCACTCCAACATTCTCAGCATTTACACGTTTACATCACACATTCGAATCCAGACTGCCAAAAGTTAACTCGCAAGAGCAGTGTACAGTTGGGTTAAGAATTAGTCATGCTAGGCATTTAGAATGCACAAAGGGTTTGCGAATTTGCATTGAGTGTACTTTACAATCATCAAGCATACGCAACCAGTCACAACAGGGGAATGATATGCACTTGGAGTATTACACAGCGAGGAAGACCTGACAGGTTGAAGAAGCAGTGTTCAGAATACTTGCACACAGAAGTTCTGTTTTCACTTTGACATTTTCTTCATAAAATACTCTTATATTCTTCTCTTTCGTTCACTAGGCATAACCACAACATTAAAGTATGTTTTAAAGTGGTACCTGTTGTCCAGAGAACAATATTTTACGGAATCTTTAAGGGCATTTTGGGTCCCCACATCACAGATAGCGACTGCTCCGGGTGGAATCCGAGCTCAAACTGATAGATTTTCAAATTTGGCCTAGTGGATAGCGTGGGCTGTCACAATTAGCCAATGAAAAGGCGAGCGTACACCGCTGCCCTACCCCATCGCGTTCCAGAACCTTCGATTCTATAATTAACCCTACTATCCGGATGGTCTCCGTTCAAGATTAAAAGTATTATTATGGATGTGTTGGACTGGGAATGTGGATGCCTGATCCATTATGTCACAGAGCCACAAGGGTGAGCTGGGTGTCAGGCTTGGACCAGTGGGGGATGGGTCCTGAAAAGGACATGAGAGTCATCCTTACCAAAGGTGCTACCAATACCTGACACCCCGTATCCCCCACTGGTCTGAACTAGTGCTGATACGGTGGGAGCATCGTCTGTTGATGCCTCAACTGCTTCTTCCAGCACCTATCCTACCCGATTCATTAAGCGACTTAGGCTTGTTTCTGCTAGTTCTGTTGGATTATGAGCTCATCCTGATCTTGTGGAAGAATCTTATGTTTGTGCATCAAGTGTTTCTTTTAGAGCCGAGTGTGCCTATCCATTTGCGTAACTGACAATTTTAGACTTGTTTATGTTGGAATCTGAGCTCGTGCTGATACCGTGATCATCTCTTTGTGCATCAACTGCTACCTCCATTGCTGAATGATCCAATTGCGTAACTGGTCGTGTTAGACTTGTTTCTACTATTTCTCGTGCTGAATCTGCCTGAACTCCTTCTTCCAGATCTATCAGTTCAGTTGAACTTTGATATCGTTCTAAATCTTTGGAAGCGTCGTCTTGTACCTTAATGCATCTTACAGAGCCAATTCACCTTTATCCAGTTGCCTAAACATACGACCACACCTGGAAAACGATTCAACGGCGTGTTGTTCGGCATCAAAACCACACTATGAGATCAACCCCTATACTGGATATGGAGAAGATGGGGAGGACACAAGCACTGAGAGAACGCAGAGATACGAAAACGCTAATACATGCAGAAAAGTTCCTCAGCTTGCCAGGCCACCCTATCAAGAACATATTTAAAAAATCTAGCTATGGGGCGGTTGAAAAAAAGTAGTTTTATCCACCAGGCCAAACGACTCTGCAGAGAAACCACCGATCTGCCCACAGTTGTTATCCCCCTAACAACTATTCCAGAGCGGAATCCATGGAAAGATGAACATAAATTATCATTACAAATCCAGACAAAAGTGAGAGGGATATTTGACAAGGAAGGACAGAACAGTGTGCAGCGCAGAACAGCCACTCTCATCTACACAGATGGGTCAGCACAAAATGCTGGTCGAAATGGAGGAGCGGGAGTGTACATAGACAAATAATACACAGCCAGAGTACCGACAGGAAAGTACTGCCATAACTATGATACTGAAATTGAGGCAATAAAGATAGCAAAAGAGAAATGACTAAATACCAGCGATGGTACGCAACCTGTGGTGCTACTGACAGATGCAAAATCAGTACTCGAAGCGCTCTAGTCTGGGAAATTGCCAGTACCGAGGACATACTATCTGAACTTAGCAGTCAGCATAAGGTCACCATACACTGTGGTACCCGGAAAGGACAGTGCTGATCAATTGGCTAAGGGAAGAGCCAAAGAAGAACAACTTGATGTGCCTGTTACATATCACCAAAAGAAAAGAATGATCAAATCAGTCTGAAAGCCACCAAAGCTCAAGATGACTACCACAAGTCATTATTCTGCGCCTCAGAACAGATTTTTGTATACAAAATTCAAGAATGGTGAGCAGCACATGTGGATTGGCGTCGCAGAAAGCAAAGCACATACTCCAAGACTGCCCAAAATGTAGCATATCTAGGCAAACCTTCTGGCCTAGAGAGACGACAGTGGAAAATAAACTCTATGGACCGCTGTATGAACTAAAGAAGACAGTTCAATTCATACAAGATACAACATTGCTGTTATAGACATATTTTAAGTGAACGAAAGAAGAAGAATTCTACCACGTTCCGTTACGTAAATGGATGAAGCAGAATTGAATCTGGAAGAAGCAGCTGAAGCACGGTATCAGCACGAGCTCAAACAACAACACATATAGCATAAACAAATTTCACACTCAAATGGATCTTGAAAAGCAAACTCGGCTCTAAAAGAAGCACTTGAGGCACGTGCATCTGCATGAGCTGATATTCCAATAGAACGAGCAGAAACAAGTTCCAAATGCTGCTGTATGTAGCCGGGGCGCAGTGTTGAGGATGAGCGCCCATCATTGATTAAATACCCTAATGGCTCTTGAATACATAACCTCTGCAGCAAAAGTCCAACTCCTGGCTTTCACTTGGCGGACCTGTTTTTATTAACAGGAGAAGAGGCGACGGCGAGCTTCTGGCGCCGAAAAATAACCAGTATGCTCTAGATGTGTATGCACAGACACGTGTGTGCGCACGTTCACATCTATACTCGAGTGAGACCACAGTTTGCTCTACCAAAGGAAAGGTGCTGAAGACGGAGGCAACCAGCCAGGAGGCGGACCACAGAAATCAAGATGCCACGCAATTACGCAAAATGAAATATGTCGACTACTGCTAATGTTATTCTGCTCGCCCTGCTCTGGACCCCCAAACAGGTGCAGTGCCGGGCCCTATGTCTCAAAAGGGTCCAACCCCAACAACTGGAGGTCCTTCTCAGATGTCCTGTGGAGCCAGGGGACATGAGAATAGAACGGCTGGCCTTAAAACTGGAATGCGGAGAGAGTCAGCAACAAAAAAATAGAATTAGAAAACATCCATGACCAAGATAAAGTAAGCGTATGTTGCTTGCAAGAAACTCACCTCAATGAAAATATAGCCTTCAAAATCAGAAGCTACCAGTGTTACCGATCTGACCGAAAGGACAGGCGAAACGTGGTAATTTCATAACTCTGTAAAAAAAAAATAACATCACTGCTTCCCAAATCGAAGTCTATATGGAAGGGCCTGAGTATCAGACACTTAAACATAAGACAGGCAATACAGACCTACATCTGATCAATTACTACTGTCCAAGTGATAGTAACAGGCACAGGACACACTACCATTAACGATAAAAATGAGTGTGGCGAATTCAACAGCACTCGCAGAGCTGGGGCTATGATCACATGGACCAGAGAGGAAGACTGGCAGGATGAGAATAGATTCATTTTGATCAACAAGCCGTCCGACCCACATACTTTCTACTCGAGATCATGGCACACTACAACTACTACACCTGACCTGGCTTTTCATTCACCAGACCTGGAGTGGATCATTCAACGAATTTTTGGGAAAGAACTTGTTGGCAGTGACCATCGACCAGTAGAAAATGAGCTTGTAAGTGCACCCTCTCGAGGTGGAACTACAAGACTGGACAATATAAAAGTATCGCATCAGCATACTGGTTAGAAACCTGAACCCTGAGTAAGACTGTAAAGTAGTTGAAGAGTTTGGGATATGCATATTACAGGCAGCGCGAGAAATAGTACAAAGAGGAGCCAGTAAACAATATAAACCCTACTGGAGTGTGAACTCGGAACAGTTGCATAATGATATCTTCTTCGTTCATCTGGAGTTTTTTTTCGGATGTGATTGCGTTGTGCCTGTTTACAGCAGAGCTGCGTTCTTGCGCCGTTAGGCCGACACATCCGACTTCTGCGGGCATTTGTTGACCGGGTTAACCTTCCCGGGTATAATGATATGGAAGTGAGTAGAAAGCAAGCAGCGGCCACACCCAGCCAAAAGCACCACAATAAATTCCAGCAAGCAAAAGCCAAATATCAAAGACGGAAAAGCTGGCAGGAGAAAACGAAGTCTCTGAACTTTGAAAGAAATACAAGGAAATTATGGAAGCTAATAAAACAACTTAACGATGAGTGCACTACATCCATCCATCATGTGCCATGCCGGTAAGCGTGGGCGGTCATGTTCTGCCATCTCACCCGATCACCAGAGTCGTGGATCAGCTCCGTGTTTCTTTCTCGACTATGCCACAAGGCCAAGCCATCCAGGTACTTGCTTCTAGGTCTTCCCCTTGGTCTGTTCCCCTCGATCTTACCAGTTGTCACCAAATTCTCCAATCCATTTCTTCTCATAACATGTCCAAAAAATTTTGACTGTCTACGTCTAATTTCTCTAATCAATTTACGATCTTCATTTGTTTCTTGAAGGACTTGTTCATTGGTCTTTCTGGCTGTCCATGGTATTCTTTGCATTTTCCTCAGAAACCACATCTCTACAGCCATCAGATGTTTTTCAGCCTGACTGCTCATTGTCCACGCTTCACATCCATACAAAAGTACAGGCTCAATGTAGCATCTCAACACTCTCTTTCTCGTTTCAATTGACATCTTTTTATTGGTCAATATGTTTTTCATCTTGCTAAAGGCTACTTTTGCCATGGCGATTCTTGTTCTAATCTCTTCAAGGCATCTCCCATCAGATGTTATTACTGTTCCGAGATAATTGTACCTGCTCACTTGTTAAAGAATATTCCCATTTACTTGTATATTACATTGTGGTATTTCGTCCTTCCTAGTGACGACCATAATCTGTGTCTTTTTACAATTTAATTCTAACCCTAGTTGTTCACTGTGTGTCACAATCGCATCTACTAAATTTTGCAGGTCCTGTTCATTGTCTGCAATCAAGACTGTATCATCTGCATATCTAATGTTATTGATGCATCGCCCCCCAATGTTGATTCCTTCCATATCTTCAATATTTCTGAAAATACTTTCACTGTACAGGGAAAACAGATCTGGAGACATTACACATCCCTGTCTCACACCCCTTTTAATAGGCTGATATTGGCTTACTTCATTATCAACTCTTATGGCAGCTTGTTGTTTCCAATATATGTTTTTTACAAGTCTAAGATCTTTTCCATCAATTTGTAGATCTTCAAGCATCCTTATCATGTTGACATGTCTCACTTTATCAAAAGCCTTTGTGTAGTCAATAAAGCAAAGGTGTAGATCTTTGTTTACTTCTATAGAACGTTCGATTATGTTTCTCAGTATATACACAGCATTTACTGTACCCTTGCCTTCCACAAACCCACATTGTTCTTCTCCTATTTCAGGTTGTATTTTCCTCCTAACTCTTTGCATGATAATTCTTAGCAAAATCTTCGTGATGTGACTCATTATACTAATTGTTCGATGTTGATCACATTCCAAGGCTCCTGATTTCTTTGGGATTGCAATAAATACAGAATTACATAACTCCTGAGGTATATTTCCAGTATCATATATTGTATTAAGCAGACTGGTAACTTGATCTATTCCATATTCTTCTAAAGCATTAATCATTTCTGTTGTGAAGCTGTCTGAACCGGGGGTCTTGCCAGATTTCATATGGTTAAGAGCATTCTGAACCTCCATCTTCAAAATTGCTGGTCCTTCATTATTATTTTGAACATCATACTGTTCGTCTCTGTTGTCGTCATACAGGTTTTTCACGTAATCTGACCATTTATGTAATATCTGATCTTTTTCTATTATGACTCTTCCATCTTTTGTCTTTAGGCAGCCTGCTGATGTACGTGTTCTTTGATTAGTAAGCTCCTGAATTCTTTTGTGCATTAGGTTCGCATTGTTACTGTTGTGTTGTTTTTCAATTTCTCTGCAATTTTTCTCAAGCCATGTTTCTTTTGCCTCCTTACATAAGGTTCTCACTTTTCTGTGAATTTCTTCATATTTGGCAGGATTATTTTTGTTCTGTCTTCTTGTTTCCATTAGTTGTAAAATTTCTTCAGTCATCCATGTCTTACGGCCCACTTTCTTTACTTTTGGAATAGTTTTTTCTGCTGCGCAACTGATTGAATTCTTCATCGTTTCCCATTGATCATCTACATCTTTAAACAGGATCTCCAGATCAGACAATATATCAAATTTGTTCTTTACTTCTATGTTAAAATTATCTTATATTTCTTTGTCAGTTTTCAATTTGCACCAGTCATATTTAGGGTTTCCTGCTGTATACTTGACTTTCTTTAACTTTACCCTCAATGTGCCTGTAATTAATCTGTGATCATTGTAACAGTCTGCATTTGGAACTGTTTTTACGACTGTTAACGCATTTCGAAACCTTTTGCTAATCAGGATGTAATCAATCTGGTTTTTAATCCTGCTGTCTGGACTCCTCCATGTCCATAATCTTCTAGGATGCTGTTTAAACCAGGTGTTTCCTACAATCATTTCTTGTTCTTTTGCCCATTCTACAAGTCTGTATCCTCTTTCATTTCTCTCTCCCAAACCATGGTTGCCTACACTGCATCCACCGCCTTGCTGTACCGCTTCTTCTATAGCCATTTCTGGGTGATTAGCTTGAGAAACTCATCGTGTTCGGCTTGTTTCTGGAAGTTGTTTTGGATTTTGAGCCTATCTAGTTGAGTAATTACGTCTCGCACATCTGTTTCTGCTAGTTTTATAGGAATTTCAGCTTGGGCTGATCTACTAGAAGAATATCAACACTGCAGCTTTTTCTGCCAGATCCGTTTGCGAAAACTGCTCGTAGCAGTACGATTTCAAGTTCTGAAGGAGTTTCATCCGCGCTGATACTATAGCAGCATCTTCTCTTGTTCCTCAACTGATTCTTCTAGAGACAGTTCTGCCTGGTGACTCAACGATTTAGACAAGTTCTTTTGGAAGTTGAACGGTTCTTCCTGGTGACTCTACGTGTTAGACAAGTTCTTTCGGAAGTTGAACTAGTGAAGAATCCGAATCATCATCTTCTTTGTGTTTCAGGCCAACTCTGCCTGAAAAGATTTAGTGACAGACAAGTTCTTTTGGAGTTTGAGCTGGTGCATCCGTCTTCTGTTTGTACCTTAACAGCTTCCTATATAGCAATTTCTGCCTGATTAGCTTGTGTAACTCATCGTGTTAGACGTGTTTCATGAAGATCTTTAGGAGTTTTAGCGTATCTAGTTAAATAAATGTGTCACGCACATTTGCGTCTGCTAGTTCTCTAATCTACTAGAAGCATATATGTATTTGTCTCAACTCTGAAGCCTTTTCTGCCAGATCCGTTTGCGAAACTGCTCGCAGCAGCTCTATTTCTTCTAGTTCTAATTGAGTTTCAGCTGGTCCTGATCTTATGGGAGCATCTTCTGTTTGTAACTTCACTGCTTCTTCTAGAGATATTTTTAACTACGTAAAACTTGTTCTTTCGGCGTTTCAGTTAGGACTGATCCTGTATCATCATCATCTGTTGTGCCTTAACTGCTTGTTTCAGAGCTAATTCTGCCTGGTGACTTAACGTGATAGACTTATTTCTGGAAGTTCATTTGGAGGTTGAATTGGTGCAGATTCCGCATCTTGACATTGTTTGTACCTTAACTGCTTCTTCTATAGCTGATACAGCCAGTAAAGTTTGCGAGACTCATTGTGTTAGACTTGTTTCAGCAAGTTCCTTTGGAGTTTGAATTTGTTCAGATCCCGTATCATCATCTTCTGTATGTACCGCTTCTTCTATAGCCATTTCTGGGTGATTAGCTTGAGAAACTAATCGTGTTCGGCTTGTTTCGGGAAGTTTTTTTTGGAGTTTGAGCCTATCTAGTTGAGTAATTACGTTTCGCACATCTGTTTCTGCTAGTTTTCTAGGAATTTCAGCTTGCGCTGATCTACTAGAAGAATAGCAACACTGCAGCTTTTTCTGCAAGATCCGTTTGCGAAAACTGCTCGTAGCAGATCGATTTCTGCAAGTTCTGAAGGAGTTTCATGCGCGCTGATACTGTAGCAGCATCTTCTCTTGTTCCTCAACTGATTCTTCTAGAGACGGTTCTGCCTGGTGACTCTACTGGTTGAATAAAGGCAATTAATGCCAGATGGAGATAATAGCCATAGGGCGGTAAACAAGCCAAGTCAACTCTGACTGGCAGACTCAGGAATGCGTGAAAACAGATCTGATAAGGCAATTAACACTGGGCCTGTAGACTTTGTACCAGACAGAGAGTAGCAAGGTGTGATGGCCAGGTTGCAGTGTTAATTGCAATTAACGTCAGGGGGAGATAAGAAGAATTTATGAATGGAATTCCAGGGAGATAAGTGTCTACTGCTAGGCTAGGTATAAAAAGCCCTGCTAGACTTTTTCCCTTTAGATTAAGTCTGACTTCACAACAGGTAGGCCGCCAGCTCAATGTTTGTAGTCATATGCATGATTATTATGTTGGCTTCTAGGAAGGATTTCTTAGTAACTATGCAACAGTCTTTTAGACATATGAACTTTCAGTCTATATCTGATCTAGGTTATTTCAAGAACTATCATTGTCGTAGGTTACTTGAGTGTTCTTTCTAAGTTCTGTGTTCAATATCATTGTGCTTCATGTATTACTCTTCTGAGAAGTAGAAACTTATGGAAGGAGGTCTTGTCTAGATATACTTGAGGTGTCGTAGCAGATGCTTGCCATTTCTTTGTAAACTAGACTAGTCTCTTTTTGGTGTGTGCATTTGTTGTACAGAATATAGTCAACTGACTATTTATTTAATTCTTACAACAGCAGTAACTAAGTGGTGATTAAACCGGGCAGCTCAGCAAATATGGCTGGTCTGTGTGGTCACTTCAATTAGACTTCTTGTATATCTCATTTTGTAGCTATACAATATTAGTACTCATTAATAATGCCTGATGCTATTATGTTGAGTATCATTAGATGTCTATCATGAAGTAATATGTTTACGGATATGTTGGATGTATGTATGTGTAATTTCATATGAATATACGATGCTAGGAATATACTTCGTACATATTCTTTTTGTGTATATACGTCTCATTTCGTATACCTACAAACTAACTAGTGCATTATGCTATTATGTTAAAGTATCATAATATGTCTAGTTTAATTAATGTTTTATTGGTATTTCATGTTTGGTATATTGATTTGTCATATGCAAGCCTACCAATATGAAGTGTTATATTATGGTGTGCGCATTGGCACACTAACCATCGATTGCATTTGTAGCAGAGGTGTAATGGTACAGACATTATCCACAAGTGTTATGGGGTATATGGTGCTAAACCTTTTTCATCATATGGTGGAGGGTAATTCACGGAAGTCTGGCACAGCTACTGGTCCCGGCTGGTAAGCCCGGATGATCAGGCATTATTATAATACCATTACCGACCCTGTGAGCTGCTAACCCAACTTTGGACGGAGCGGCTGTATGACACAGAATTTCTGTATTAGCGACATGGACATGGGGCGGCAGAAATGTAATCATTACAGGCGTGTGAGACAATTGAAAAGCCCGTCCCAGACTAAAGACAGTAGGGAGAAGGAGGATGGTGAACGCAGTAGAGCTGGAATATAAACTTGGCTAGACTGGTCATTGTATATGTTTGTGTTATGATATGTTTTAATTAGGATTGCGCTGATGTAGAATTAGATATAACACATTCTCGACTTTCTTTCAAGCTCTCACAAGGAGCACCTATGTTGTAGATCTCAAGGACGAGTGAAGACTAGGAGTGTCAGGACTTACAGGATCGTCAGAATACCGGCAAGCTGTTTCTTTTTTGGTTTCCACTGGAGAGTTGCTGATCTCTCACTGATCCAGACAGGATTCAGAGTTACGTATTGTATATTAATCATTTCACCTTCATGATTACTGTAGTACAGAAACTCATACGCATCCATCATCGTCTGGAAAAACCTTACATGTGTAATATGAGTAGTAAATAAATGTTGTAGTCTTGTAACTCATAGTTCTCTCGTTATATTTTAATTCCAATTGTGCATACGTGTTGTTGTGTACATTGGTGGGGGTTCACTTAGACACCAAGGAAGGGAGCAGTCAGGGAGAAAACCCTGTACTGAGATAGTCGTCTATACTAATATATTTAGACTTAAACATCTATCTTAGCTAACCTTCTCTTTCCCATTCCTTGGCGAATATTCAGCACATTTCATTTCATTTTGTAACGAGCCACTTGGAGCTGTTCGTTGGATATTCATGGGCTTAATCTGTAGTTCAGCCATATAGATTTGGTCCCTAGTCAGTTTCTGACTATTTGGGGTTGCTCGCCAGTGGGGCACCCCGACTTCTGACGGATTGGGCTTCTCGTACGGTATTTGAATTCGGACTTCTCGCTTTCAATAGACTCCGGTACTAGACCCTAGACATACGATTTTAAAAGTTAACTCTTGTAATCTTCAGTCATCAAAATAGACTATCATCAGATGTAGCTAATTTTAGTTGAGGAAGTTACAGAGTATAGATATAACTTTTCAAAAGTGTATAACGGATAAGAACTTATGAGAACTACCCCATCTATCATTTAATGATAATTATTTTAATTCTTATCATTTAGTGTATCATTCATCATTTAATGATAACTGATCACTTTAATCATATTTACATTGATATGTTTGATGATTTAACTGCTTGATTGATTTGCCATTTTATGCTTACTTTTATGACATGTATGCAGTGCATTTTAATATTTATTTAGGTAAATATTACTATTGATTACTGTGTAGTATATCTCTCACATTTACTTCGCTGCGGTCGCCAGAAACTACTTGAATATTACTTTCAGTTGTCTTTCACTGCTGAGGTTAAACTCTACACATTGGTTTAGGTTCTGCTGTCATTGGTTCACTCTTGTCTTTCTAGCTTAGCTCTGATTTTGATAGATACATAAGATCTTACCTGAATATAGCCATTAGCAAACATAGCAAATATGGACTCACCTTCCCAGGATCTAGATTATCTGAAGGCGCGCACAGATTACTTACAGTCCACGAGAAGATTAGGCATAATAGAGGGCTTAACAGGAGAACAATTAGAAATATACATCAGAGACGAGATGAAAGAGTGGGACATGGCGGAGGAACAGATGACTAAAACAATTAATGAGTTATTTGAAGCAAAAGAGCGTAGCAAAACTGAAGAAGCAGAGAATAATATAAAGCATATGGAAGTAGTCAATGCAGAGAAGCTAACCTTTCTAGCGGAACATAAGGTAGGAGATATGGATGCTCACCCAACCAGGAAGGAAGGGACATCTTTGCCACCCACCGCGGAATCAGAGTTAGTGGACCGGGAACTACAGGTTCTCATTCGACCCAGTCCTAAACGGAAAAGAGGGAAGAAAAAACGTGCCAGGGGCATTTCAAGCAGTCACAAACGTGATAACTGTTTGCACCACGGAAATTGTGGTTTAACTGGTCCGCCAGTACAAGACTCCCAGGAATCTCATTTTACTTCAACGAGAGGTGAAACTCAAGAGGAAGATGACCTGAGGACATCTTTTAAGGAGGTCGGAGATCGAAAGGTAACCGACTTTATTATTCCCTTCAGCTCAGGCGAGGAAGAAGTGGGATTAAATTTGACTGACAGAGGGATGAAGGATGATCCGGAACCCCTTGTGATCTTTGAGGCTGCAGCTCAGGACAAGACACTAGATCTCAGTTCAAATCATTTACCTATTGTGATGGATTGCTTAGACAGCCCACCACAGGATTTACCTCAACTGGACTTAGCCCATGAAAGCACGACCAGAGAGGAACATCCAGACCAGGAAACATTTCCAGTTGTTATCTCACAGTATACCAGTTCGGAGACTCAGGAAACACGGGGAATTGTCATGAGCCAGAATATGGACTCTGATGTTGTGCAGACAACATGGTCTGTAGTTGATAAAGAAGAAAATTCTTTGCACAAGATGGAGGAAGAAACGCCTATCATCTCATTAGCTGAAGTTATCAGGGAATTCCAGCAACGGGGACCTGAAGCAACAGAAGTCAAGAGTGGTTTGGAATCAACACTCTTAGGACTCAATCTACCCTTCAGTCAGGTCGATTTGATAGGAGTAGATCAGCTATTTGTGGATACTTTATTCAAAAGTAACACCACTTTATCGCCCTGGAGTAACTATGTTATCTCTCAAGGCATGACAACTTGGCACACTAAATTTCCAATTTCTAGCACGGTTTTTACAAGAAACTCTAATGTAGAGAAACTCAGCCCATTAACTGATTATCAGGGGAAGAAACCGCGACACCGAGGAGGGAAGATTGTTACGCCCGACTTTGAAGGGGGAAAGCGCCAGTTGAATTTATATCATGGGACCATGATGTGTAACATTATTCCTTTCAAAAGGAAGATATTGATGGATCAGTTATGGATCTATAATGGATGGAGAAAAATCACGGAGACAAGCTTTGCTGTGGCCAGCTTATGCAAGACCTCACTACGGGTACATCCTCGGCTGAAAGGAGTAAATCACGTGAGTGAATGGTGTAAAACAATTGCTGCCCAGAGGCGTAGAAGAATCCCGTTGATTGTGATCTTTCCCAGAGGGGTAAAATTACAACCTCCTGACAATTACCGGATTTTACCAAGCTATTGCATGGAATCCCGGCCGAAAACCAGGTACAAGGACCTATCCAGAGTATCCTTCGATTATGGAAATGGGACGTCTTTATGCAGAGGCAGGACAACCCACTGCCACAAGGAATATTGGAAACCTTTAGGCAGATACAGAACGGAGAGTGCTTAGGCATTATTCTGGGATGTACGGCGTGCTTTGACAAAAGATTTCTGGCAGAAACTTTTTTTTTTAAGGGGGAAGCTCTGTCATGGAATGCCGCCTTAACATCCCAGAATATTTTTCTCGGTCTCCAAATTTGAGAGGCCAAATTGAGAAAGAATGAATTAATCACGCTACTCCACGGCTATCTAGTCGTGAGGTAAGATTATTCACAAAAAGCCTCTCGCAGATGGCAAGTAAAATGGGATACTTGAGATGGACACAACTAGATAATTTAAATTAGTCTACACCTTGGAAAACTGCTGACCCAGACGGGCTATGACACCACACAGACACATTGGCACCTTCTCGTCCAGGTAGACCCTGGCTGAATCAATAATGAACTGGTTGAATAAAGGCAATTAACGCCAGATGGAGATAATAGCCATAGGGCGGTAAACAAGCCAAGTCAACTCTAACTGGCAGACTCAGGAATGTGTGAAAACAGATCTGATAAGGCAATTAACACTGGGCCTGTAGACTTTGTACCAGACAGAGAGGAGCACGGTGTGATGGCCAGGTTGCAGTGTTAATTGCAATTAACGTCAGGGCGAGATAAGAAGAATTTATGAATGGAATTCCGGGGAGATAAGTGACTACCGCTAGGCTAGGTATAAAAAGCCCTGCTAGACTTTTTCCCTTTAGATTAAGTCTGACTTCAGAACGTTTCGCACATCTGTTTCTGCTAGTTTTCTAGGAATTTCAGCTTGCGCTGATCTACTAGAAGAATAGCAACACTACAGCTTTTTCTGCCAGATCCGTTTGCGAAAACTGCTCGTAGCAGTTCGATTTCAAGTTCTGCAGGAGTTTCATCCAAGCTGATACTGTAGCAGCATCTTCTCTTGTTCCTCAACTGATTCTTCTAGAGACGGTTCTGCCTGGTGACTCTACGTGTTAGACAAGTTCTTTTGGAAGTTGAACTGGGGCAGAATCCGTATCTTCATCTTCTTTGTGTACCTTAACTGCTTCTTCTATAGCCAACTCTGCCTTAAAAGACAAACTTGTTTCTGCAAGTTCTTTCAGGAGTTTGAGCTGGTGCATCCGTCTTCTGTTTGTACCTGAACAGCTTCCTATACAGCAATTTCTGCCTGATTAGCTTGTGTAACATCGTGTTAGACGTGTTTCATGAAGATCTTTAGGAGTTTTAGCGTATCTATTTAAATAAATGTGTCACGCACATTTGCGTCTGCGAGTTCTCTAATCTACTAGAAGCATATATGTATTTGTCTCAACTCTGAAGCCTTTTCTGCCAGATCCGTTTGCGAAACTGCTCGCAGCAGCTCTATTTCTTCTAGTTCTAATTGAGTTTCAGCTGGTCCTGATCTTATGGGAGCATCTTCTGTTTGTAACGTCACTGCTTCTTCTAGAGATAATTTTAACTATGTAAAACTTGTTCTTTCGGCGTTTCAGTTAGGACTGATCCTGTATCATCATCTTCTGTTGTGCCTTAACTGCTTGTTCCAGAGATTATTCTGCCTGGTGACTTAACGTGATAGACTTATTTCTGCAAGTTCATTTGGAGGTTGAATTGGTGCAGATTCCGCATCATGACATTGTTTGTACCTTAACTGCTTCTTCTATAGCTGATACAGCCAGTAAAGTTTGCGAGACTCATTGTGTTAGACTTGTTTCAGCAAGTTCCTTTGGAGTTTGAATTTGTTCAGATCCCGTATGTACCGCTTCTTCTATAGCCATTTCTGGGTGATTAGCTTGAGAAACTCATCGTGTTCGGCTTGTTTCTGGAAGTTCTTTTGGAGTTTAAGCCTATCTAGTTGAGTAATTACGTTTCGCACATCTGTTTCTGCTAGTTTTCTAGGAATTTCAGCTTGCGCTGATCTACTAGAAGAATAGCAACACTGCAGCTTTTACTGCCAGATCCGTTTTCGAAAACTGCTCGTAGCAGATCGATTTCTGCAAGTTCTGAAGGAGTTTCATCCGCGCTGATACTGTATCAGCATCTTCTCTTGTCCCTCAACTGATTCTTCTAGAGACAGTTCTGCCTGGTGACTCAACGTGTTAGACAAGTTCTTTTGGAAGTTGAACTGGGGCAGAATCCGTATCTTCATCTTCTTTGTGTACCTTAACTGCTTCTTCTATAGCCAACTCTGCCTTAAAAGACAAACTTGTTTCTGCAAGTTCTTTTGGAGTTTGAGCTGGTGCATCCGTCTTCTGTTTGTACCTGAACAGCTTCCTATATAGCAATTTCTGCCTGATTAGCTTGTGTAACTCATCGTGTTAGACGTGTTTCATGAAAATCTTTAGGAGTTTTAGCGTATCTAGTTAAATAAATGTGTCACGCACAATTGCGTCTGCTAGTTCTCTAATCTACTAGAAGCATATATGTATTTGTCTCAACTCTGAAGCCTTTTCTGCCAGATCCGTTTGCGAAACTGCTCGCAGCAGCTCTATTTCTTCTAGTTCTAATTGAGTTTCAGCTGGTCCTGATCTTATGGGAGCATCTTCTGTTTGTAACTTCACTGCTTCTTCTAGAGATAATTTTAACTATGTAAAACTTGTTCTTTCGGCGTTTCAGTTAGGACTGATCCTGTATCATCATCTTCTGTTGTGCCTTAACTGCTTGTTCCAGAGCTAATTCTGCCTGGTGACTTAACGTGATAGACTTATTTCTGCAAGTTCATTTGGAGGTTGAATTGGTGCATATTCCGCATCATGACATTGTTTGTACCTTAACTGCTTCTTCTATAGCTGATACAGCCAGTAAAGTTTGCGAGACTCATTGTGTTAGACTTGTTTCAGCAAGTTCCTTTGGAGTTTGAATTTGTTCACATCCCGTATCATCATCTTCTGTATGTACCGCTTCTTCTATAGCCATTTCTGGGTGATTAGCTTGAGAAACTCATCGTGTTCGGCTTGTTTCTGGAAGTTCTTTTGGAGTTTAAGCCTATCTAGTTGAGTAATTACGTTTCGCACATCTGTTTCTGCTAGTTTTCTAGGAATTTCAGCTTGCGCTGATCTACTAGAAGAATAGCAACACTGCAGCTTTTTCTGCCAGATCCGTTTGCGAAAACTGCTCGTAGCAGATCCATTTGTGCAAGTTCTGAAGGAGTTTCATCCGCGCTGATACTGTATCAGCATCTTCTCTTGTTCCTCAACTGATTCTTCTAGAGACAGTTCTGCCTGGTGACTCAACGTGTTAGACAAGTTCTTTTGGAAGTTGAACTGGGGCAGAATCCGTATCTTCATCTTCTTTGTGTACCTTAACTGCTTCTTCTATAGCCAACTCTGCCTTAAAAGACAAACTTGTTTCTGCAAGTTCTTTTGGAGTTTGAGCTGGTGCATCCGTCTTCTGTTTGTACCTGAACAGCTTCCTATATAGCAATTTCTGCCTGATTAGCTTGTGTAACTCATCGTGTTAGACGTGTTTCATGAAGATCTTTAGGAGTTTTAGCGTATCTAGTTAAATAAATGTGTCACGCACATTTGCGTCTGCTAGTTCTCTAATCTACTAGAAGCATATATGTATTTGTCTCAACTCTGAAGCCTTTTCTGCCAGATCCGTTTGTGAAACTGCTCGCAGCAGCTCTATTTCTTCTAGTTCTAATTGAGTTTCAGCTGGTCCTGATCTTATGGGAGCATCTTCTGTTTGTAACTTCACTGCTTCTTCTAGAGATAATTTTAACTACGTAAAACTTGTTCTTTCGGCGTTTCAGTTAGGACTGATCCTGTATCATCATCTTCTGTTGTGCCTTAACTGCTTGTTCCAGAGCTAATTCTGCCTGGTGACTTAACGTGATAGACTTATTTCTGCAAGCTCATTTGGAGGTTGAATTCGTGCATATTCCGCATCATGACATTGTTTGTACCTTAACTGCTTCTTCTATAGCTGATACAGCCAGTAAAGTTTGCGAGACTCATTGTGTTAGACTTGTTTCAGCAAGTTCGTTTGGAGTTTGAATTTGTTCAGATCCCGTATCATCATCTTCTGTATGTACCGCTTCTTCTATAGCCATTTCTGGGTGATTAGCTTGAGAAACTCATCGTGTTCGGCTTGTTTCTGGAAGTTCTTTTTGGAGTTTAAGCCTATCTAGTTGAGTAATTACGTTTCGCACATCTGTTTCTGCTAGTTTTCTAGGAATTTCAGCTTGCGCTGATCTACTAGAAGAATAGCAACACTGCAGCTTTTTCTGCCAGATCCGTTTGCGAAAACTGCTCGTAGCAGATCGATTTCTGCAAGTTCTGAAGGAGTTTCATCCGCGCTGATACTGTATCAGCATCTTCTCTTGTTCCTCAACTGATTCTTCTAGAGACAGTTCTGCCTGGTGACTCAACGTGTTAGACAAGTTCTTTTGGAAGTTGAACTGGGGCAGAATCCGTATCTTCATCTTCTTTGTGTACCTTAACTGCTTTTCTATAGCCAACTCTGCCTTAAAAGACAAACTTGTTTCTGCAAGTTCTTTTGGAGTTTGAGCTGGTGCATCCGTCTTCTGTTTGTACCTGAACAGCTTCCTATATAGCAATTTCTGCCTGATTAGCTTGTGTAACTCATCGTGTTAGACGTGTTTCATGAAGATCTTTAGGAGTTTTAGCGTATCTAGTTAAATAAATGTGTCACGCACATTTGCGTCTGCTAGTTCTCTAATCTACTAGAAGCATATATGTATTTGTCTCAACTCTGAAGCCTTTTCTGCCAGATCCGTTTGCGAAACTGCTCGCAGCAGCTCTATTTCTTCTAGTTCTAATTGAGTTTCAGCTGGTCCTCATCTTATGGGAGCATCTTCTGTTTGTAACGTCACTGCTTCTTCTAGAGATAATTTTAACTATGTAAAACTTGTTCTTTCGGCGTTTCAGTTAGGACTGATCCTGTATCATCATCTTCTGTTGTGCCTTAACTGCTTGTTCCAGAGCTAATTCTGCCTGGTGACTTAACGTGATAGACTTATTTCTGCAAGCTCATTTGGAGGTTGAATTGGTGCATATTCCGCATCATGACATTGTTTGTACCTTAACTGCTTCTTCTATAGCTGATACAGCCAGTAAAGTTTGCGAGACTCATTGTGTTAGACTTATTTCAGCAAGTTCCTTTGGAGTTTGAATTTGTTCAGATCCCGTATGTACCGCTTCTTCTATAGCCATTTCTGGGTGATTAGCTTGAGAAACTCATCGTGTTCGGCTTGTTTCTGGAAGTTCTTTTGGAGTTTAAGCCTATCTAGTTGAGTAATTACGTTTCGCACATCTGTTTCTGCTAGTTTTCTAGGAATTTCAGCTTGCGCTGATCTACTAGAAGAATAGCAACACTGCAGCTTTTACAGCCAGATCCGTTTGCGAAAACTGCTCGTAGCAGATCGATTTCTGCAAGTTCTGAAGGAGTTTCATCCGCGCTGATACTGTATCAGCATCTTCTCTTGTTCCTCAACTGATTCTTCTAGAGACAGTTCTGCCTGGTGACTCAACGTGTTAGACAAGTTCTTTTGGAAGTTGAACTGGGGCAGAATCCGTATCTTCATCTTCTTTGTGTACCTTAACTGCTTCTTCTATAGCCAACTCTGCCTTAAAAGACAAACTTGTTTCTGCAAGTTCTTTTGGAGTTTGAGCTGGTGCATCCGTCTTCTGTTTGTACCTGAACAGCTTCCTATATAGCAATTTCTGCCTGATTAGCTTGTGTAACTCATCGTTTTAGACGTGTTTCATGAAGATCTTTAGGAGTTTTAGCGTATCTAGTTAAATAAATGTGTCACGCACATTTGCGTCTGCTAGTTCTCTAATCTACTAGAAGCATATATGTATTTGTCTCAATTCTGAAGCCTTTTCTGCCAGATCCGTTTGCGAAACTGCTCGCAGCAGCTCTATTTCTTCTAGTTCTAATTGAGTTTCAGCTGGTCCTGATCTTATGGGAGCATCTTCTGTTTGTAACTTCACTGCTTCTTCTAGAGATAATTTTAACTACGTAAAACTTGTTCTTTCGGCGTTTCAGTTAGGACTGATCCTGTATCATCATCTTCTGTTGTGCCTTAACTGCTTGTTCCAGAGCTAATTCTGCCTGGTGACTTAACGTGATAGACTTATTTCTGCAAGTTCATTTGGAGGTTGAATTGGTGCAGATTACGCATCATGACATTGTTTGTACCTTAACTGCTTCTTCTATAGCTGATACAGCCAGTAAAGTTTGCGAGACTCATTGTGTTAGACTTGTTTCAGCAAGTTCCTTTGGAGTTTGAATTTGTTCAGATCCCGTATCATCATCTTCTGTATGTACCGCTTCTTCTATAGCCTTTTCTGGGTGATTAGCTTGAGAAACTCATCGTGTACGGCTTGTTTCTGGAAGTTCTTTTGGAGTTTAAGCCTATCTAGTTGAGTAATTACGTTTCGCACATCTGTTTCTGCTAGTTTTCTAGGAATTTCAGCTTGCGCTGATCTACTAGAAGAATAGCAACACTGCAGCTTTTTCTGCCAGATCCGTTTGCGAAAACTGCTCGTAGCAGATCGATTTCTGCAAGTTCTGAAGGAGTTTCATCCGCGCTGATACTGTATCAGCATCTTCTCTTGTTCCTCAACTGATTCTTCTAGAGACAGTTCTGCCTGGTGACTTAACGTGTTAGACAAGTTCTTTTGGAAGTTGAACTGGGGCAGAATCCGTATCTTCATCTTCTTTGTGTACCTTAACTGCTTTTCTATAGCCAACTCTGCCTTAAAAGACAAACTTGTTTCTGCAAGTTCTTTTGGAGTTTGAGCTGGTGCATCCGTCTTCTGTTTGTACCTGAACAGCTTCCTATATAGCAATTTCTGCCTGATTAGCTTGTGTAACTCATCGTGTTAGACGTGTTTCATGAAGATCTTTAGGAGTTTTAGCGTATCTAGTTAAATAAATGTGTCACGCACATTTGCGTCTGCTAGTTCTCTAATCTACTAGAAGCATATATGTATTTGTCTCAACTCTGAAGCCTTTTCTGCCAGATCCGTTTGCGAAACTGCTCGCAGCAGCTCTATTTCTTCTAGTTCTAATTGAGTTTCAGCTGGTCCTGATCTTATGGGAGCATCTTCTGTTTGTAACGTCACTGCTTCTTCTAGAGATAATTTTAACTATGTAAAACTTGTTCTTTCGGCGTTTCAGTTAGGACTGATCCTGTATCATCATCTTCTGTTGTGCCTTAACTGCTTGTTCCAGAGCTAATTCTGCCTGGTGACTTAACGTGATAGACTTATTTCTGCAAGCTCATTTGGAGGTTGAATTGGTGCATATTCCGCATCATGACATTGTTTGTACCTTAACTGCTTCTTCTATAGCTGATACAGCCAGTAAAGTTTGCGAGACTCATTGTGTTAGACTTGTTTCAGCAAGTTCCTTTGGAGTTTGAATGTGTTCAGATCCCGTATCATCATCTTCTGTATGTACCGCTTCTTCTATAGCCATTTCTGGGTGATTAGCTTGAGAAACTCATCGTGTTCGGCTTGTTTCTGGAAGTTCTTTTGGAGTTTAAGCCTATCTAGTTGAGTAATTACGTTTCGCACATCTGTTTCTTCTAGTTTTCTAGGAATTTCAGCTTGCGCTGATCTACTAGAAGAATAGCAACACTGCAGCTTTTTCTGCCAGATCCGTTTGCGAAAACTGCTCGTAGCAGATCCATTTGTGCAAGTTCTGAAGGAGTTTCATCCGCGCTGATACTGTATCAGCATCTTCTCTTGTTCCTCAACTGATTCTTCTAGAGACAGTTCTGCCTGGTGACTCAACGTGTTAGACAAGTTCTTTTGGAAGTTGAACTGGGGCAGAATCCGTATCTTCATCTTCTTTGTGTACCTTAACTGCTTCTTCTATAGCCAACTCTGCCTTAAAAGACAAACTTGTTTCTGCAAGTTCTTTTGGAGTTTGAGCTGGTGCATCCGTCTTCTGTTTGTACCTGAACAGCTTCCTATATAGCAATTTCTGCCTGATTAGCTTGTGTAACTCATCGTGTTAGACGTGTTTCATGAAGATCTTTAGGAGTTTTAGCGTATCTAGTTAAATAAATGTGTCACGCACATTTGCGTCTGCTAGTTCTCTAATCTACTAGAAGCATATATGTATTTGTCTCAACTCTGAAGCCTTTTCTGCCAGATCCGTTTGTGAAACTGCTCGCAGCAGCTCTATTTCTTCTAGTTCTAATTGAGTTTCAGCTGGTCCTGATCTTATGGGAGCATCTTCTGTTTGTAACTTCACTGCTTCTTCTAGAGATAATTTTAACTACGTAAAACTTGTTCTTTCGGCGTTTCAGTTAGGACTGATCCTGTATCATCATCTTCTGTTGTGCCTTTACTGCTTGTTCCAGAGCTAATTCTGCCTGGTGACTTAACGTGATAGACTTATTTCTGCAAGCTCATTTGGAGGTTGAATTCGTGCATATTCCGCATCATGACATTGTTTGTACCTTAACTGCTTCTTCTATAGCTGATACAGCCAGTAAAGTTTGCGAGACTCATTGTGTTAGACTTGTTTCAGCAAGTTCGTTTGGAGTTTGAATTTGTTCAGATCCCGTATCATCATCTTCTGTATGTACCGCTTCTTCTATAGCCATTTCTGGGTGATTAGCTTGAGAAACTCATCGTGTTCGGCTTGTTTCTGGAAGTTCTTTTTGGAGTTTAAGCCTATCTAGTTGAGTAATTACGTTTCGCACATCTGTTTCTGCTAGTTTTCTAGGAATTTCAGCTTGCGCTGATCTACTAGAAGAATAGCAACACTGCAGCTTTTACTGCCAGATCCGTTTTCGAAAACTGCTCGTAGCAGATCGATTTCTGCAAGTTCTGAAGGAGTTTCATCCGCGCTGATACTGTATCAGCATCTTCTCTTGTCCCTCAACTGATTCTTCTAGAGACAGTTCTGCCTGGTGACTCAACGTGTTAGACAAGTTCTTTTGGAAGTTGAACTGGGGCAGAATCCGTATCTTCATCTTCTTTGTGTACCTTAACTGCTTCTTCTATAGCCAACTCTGCCTTAAAAGACAAACTTGTTTCTGCAAGTTCTTTTGGAGTTTGAGCTGGTGCATCCGTCTTCTGTTTGTACCTGAACAGCTTCCTATATATCAATTTCTGCCTGATTAGCTTGTGTAACTCATCGTGTTAGACGTGTTTCATGAAGATCTTTAGGAGTTTTAGCGTATCTAGTTAAATAAATGTGTCACGCACATTTGCGTCTGCTAGTTCTCTAATCTACTAGAAGCATATATGTATTTGTCTCAACTCTGAAGCCTTTTCTGCCAGATCCGTTTGCGAAACTGCTCGCAGCAGCTCTATTTCTTCTAGTTCTAATTGAGTTTCAGCTGGTCCTGATCTTATGGGAGCATCTTCTGTTTGTAACGTCACTGCTTCTTCTAGAGATAATTTTAACTATGTAAAACTTGTTCTTTCGGCGTTTCAGTTAGGACTGATCCTGTATCATCATCTTCTGTTGTGCCTTAACTGCTTGTTCCAGAGCTAATTCTGCCTGGTGACTTAACGTGATAGACTTATTTCTGCAAGTTCATTTGGAGGTTGAATTGGTGCAGATTCCGCATCATGACATTGTTTGTACCTTAACTGCTTCTTCTATAGCTGATACAGCCAGTAAAGTTTGCGAGACTCATTGTGTTAGACTTATTTCAGCAAGTTCCTTTGGAGTTTGAATTTGTTCAGATCCCGTATGTACCGCTTCTTCTATAGCCATTTCTGGGTGATTAGCTTGAGAAACTCATCGTGTTCGGCTTGTTTCTGGAAGTTCTTTTGGAGTTTAAGCCTATCTAGTTGAGTAATTACGTTTCGCACATCTGTTTCTGCTAGTTTTCTAGGAATTTCAGCTTGCGCTGATCTACTAGAAGAATAGCAACACTGCAGCTTTTACAGCCAGATCCGTTTGCGAAAACTGCTCGTAGCAGATCGATTTCTGCAAGTTCTGAAGGAGTTTCATCCGCGCTGATACTGTATCAGCATCTTCTCTTGTTCCTCAACTGATTCTTCTAGAGACAGTTCTGCCTGGTGACTCAACGTGTTAGACAAGTTCTTTTGGAAGTTGAACTGGGGCAGAATCCGTATCTTCATCTTCTTTGTGTACCTTAACTGCTTCTTCTATAGCCAACTCTGCCTTAAAAGACAAACTTGTTTCTGCAAGTTCTTTTGGAGTTTGAGCTGGTGCATCCGTCTTCTGTTTGTACCTGAACAGCTTCCTATATAGCAATTTCTGCCTGATTAGCTTGTGTAACTCATCGTGTTAGACGTGTTTCATGAAGATCTTTAGGAGTTTTAGCGTATCTAGTTAAATAAATGTGTCACGCACAATTGCGTCTGCTAGTTCTCTAATCTACTAGAAGCATATATGTATTTGTCTCAACTCTGAAGCCTTTTCTGCCAGATCCGTTTGCGAAACTGCTCGCAGCAGCTCTATTTCTTCTAGTTCTAATTGAGTTTCAGCTGGTCCTGATCTTATGGGAGCATCTTCTGTTTGTAACTTCACTGCTTCTTCTAGAGATAATTTTAACTACGTAAAACTTGTTCTTTCGGCGTTTCCGTTAGGACTTATCCTGTATCATCATCTTCTGTTGTGCCTTAACTGCTTGTTCCAGAGGTAATTCTGCCTGGTGACTTAACGTGATAGACTTATTTCTGCAAGCTCATTTGGAGGTTGAATTGGTGCAGATTCCGCATCATGACATTGTTTGTACCTTAACTGCTTCTTCTATAGCTGATACAGCCAGTAAAGTTTGCGAGACTCATTGTGTTAGACTTGTTTCATCAAGTTCCTTTGGAGTTTGAATTTGTTCAGATCCCGTATCATCATCTTCTGTATGTACCGCTTCTTCTATAGCCTTTTCTGGGTGATTAGCTTGAGAAACTCATCGTGTTCGGCTTGTTTCTGGAAGTTCTTTTGGAGTTTAAGCCTATCTAGTTGAGTAATTACGTTTCGCACATCTGTTTCTGCTAGTTTTCTAGGAATTTCAGCTTGCGCTGATCTACTAGAAGAATAGCAACACTGCAGCTTTTTCTGCCAGATCCGTTTGCGAAAACTGCTCGTAGCAGATCGATTTCTGCAAGTTCTGAAGGAGTTTCATCCGCGCTGATACTGTATCAGCATCTTCTCTTGTTCCTCAACTGATTCTTCTAGAGACAGTTCTGCCTGGTGACTCAACGTGTTAGACAAGTTCTTTTGGAAGTTGAACTGGGGCAGAATCCGTATCTTCATCTTCTTTGTGTACCTTAACTGCTTCTTCTATAGCCAACTCTGCCTTAAAAGACAAACTTGTTTCTGCAAGTTCTTTTGGAGTTTGAGCTGGTGCATCCGTCTTCTGTTTGTACCTGAACAGCTTCCTATATAGCAATTTCTGCCTGATTAGCTTGTGTAACTCATCGTGTTAGACGTGTTTCATGAAGATCTTTAGGAGTTTTAGCGTATCTAGTTAAATAAATGTGTCACGCTCAATTGCGTCTGCTAGTTCTCTAATCTACTAGAAGCATATATGTATTTGTCTCAACTCTGAAGCCTTTTCTGCCAGATCCGTTTGCGAAACTGCTCGCAGCAGCTCTATTTCTTCTAGTTCTAATTGAGTTTCAGCTGGTCCTGATCTTATGGGAGCATCTTCTGTTTGTAACTTCACTGCTTCTTCTAGAGATAATTTTAACTACGTAAAACTTGTTCTTTCGGCGTTTCCGTTAGGACTGATCCTGTATCATCATCTTCTGTTGTGCCTTAACTGCTTGTTCCAGAGTTAATTCTGCCTGGTGACTTAACGTGATAGACTTATTTCTGCAAGCTCATTTGGAGGTTGAATTGGTGCATATTCCGCATCATGACATTGTTTGTACCTTAACTGCTTCTTCTATAGCTGATACAGCCAGTAAAGTTTGCGAGACTCATTGTGTTAGACTTGTTTCAGCAAGTTCCTTTGGAGTTTGAATGTGTTCAGATCCCGTATCATCATCTTCTGTATGTGTACCGCTTCTTCTATAGCCTTTTCTGGGTGATTAGCTTGAGAAACTCATCGTGTTCGGCTTGTTTCTGGAAGTTCTTTTGGAGTTTAAGCCTATCTAGTTGAGTAATTACGTTTCGCACATCTGTTTCTGCTAGTTTTCTAGGAATTTCAGCTTGCGCTGATCTACTAGAAGAATAGCAACACTGCAGCTTTTACTGCCAGATCCGTTTGCGAAAACTGCTCGTAGCAGATCGATTTCTGCAAGTTCTGAAGGAGTTTCATCCGCGCTGATACTGTATCAGCATCTTCTCTTGTTCCTCAACTGATTCTTCTAGAGACAGTTCTGCCTGTTGACTCAACGTGTTAGACAAGTTCTTTTGGAAGTTGAACTGGGGCAGAATCCGTATCTTCATCTTCTTTGTGTACCTTAACTGCTTCTTCTATAGCCAACTCTGCCTTAAAAGACAAACTTGTTTCTGCAAGTTCTTTTGGAGTTTGAGCTGGTGCATCCGTCTTCTGTTTGTACCTGAACAGCTTCCTATATAGCAATTTCTGCCTGATTAGCTTGTGTAACTCATCGTGTTAGACGTGTTTCATGAAGATCTTTAGAAGTTTTAGCGTATCTAGTTAAATAAATGTGTCACGCTCAATTGCGTCTGCTAGTTCTCTAATCTACTAGAAGCATATATGTATTTGTCTCAACTCTGAAGCCTTTTCTGCCAGATCCGTTTGCGAAACTGCTCGCAGCAGCTCTATTTCTTCTAGTTCTAATTGAGTTTCAGCTGGTCCTGATCTTATGGGAGCATCTTCTGTTTGTAACTTCACTGCTTCTTCTAGAGATAATTTTAACTACGTAAAACTTGTTCTTTCGGCGTTTCCGTTAGGACTGATCCTGTATCATCATCTTCTGTTGTGCCTTAACTGCTTGTTCCAGAGCTAATTCTGCCTGGTGACTTAACGTGATAGACTTATTTCTGCAAGCTCATTTGGAGGTTGAATTGGTGCATATTCCGCATCATGACATTGTTTGTACCTTAACTGCTTCTTCTATAGCTGATACAGCCAGTAAAGTTTGCGAGACTCATTGTGTTAGACTTGTTTCAGCAAGTTCCTTTGGAGTTTGAATGTGTTCAGATCCCGTATCATCATCTTCTGTATGTGTACCGCTTCTTCTATAGCCTTTTCTGGGTGATTAGCTTGAGAAACTCATCGTGTTCGGCTTGTTTCTGGAAGTTCTTTTGGAGTTTAAGCCTATCTAGTTGAGTAATTACGTTTCGCACATCTGTTTCTGCTAGTTTTCTAGGAATTTCAGCTTGCGCTGATCTACTAGAAGAATAGCAACACTGCAGCTTTTACTGCCAGATCCGTTTGCGAAAACTGCTCGTAGCAGATCGATTTCTGCAAGTTCTGAAGGAGTTTCATCCGCGCTGATACTGTATCAGCATCTTCTCTTGTTCCTCAACTGATTCTTCTAGAGACAGTTCTGCCTGTTGACTCAACGTGTTAGACAAGTTCTTTTGGAAGTTGAACTGGGGCAGAATCCGTATCTTCATCTTCTTTGTGTACCTTAACTGCTTCTTCTATAGCCAACTCTGCCTTAAAAGACAAACTTGTTTCTGCAAGTTCTTTTGGAGTTTGAGCTGGTGCATCCGTCTTCTGTTTGTACCTGAACAGCTTCCTATATAGCAATTTCTGCCTGATTAGCTTGTGTAACTCATCGTGTTAGACGTGTTTCATGAAGATCTTTAGGAGTTTTAGCGTATCTAGTTAAATAAATGTGTCACGCACAATTGCGTCTGCTAGTTCTCTAATCTACTAGAAGCATATATGTATTTGTCTCAACTCTGAAGCCTTTTCTGCCAGATCCGTTTGCGAAACTGCTCGCAGCAGCTCTATTTCTTCTAGTTCTAATTGAGTTTCAGCTGGTCCTGATCTTATGGGAGCATCTTCTGTTTGTAACTTCACTGCTTCTTCTAGAGATAATTTTAACTACGTAAAACTTGTTCTTTCGGCGTTTCCGTTAGGACTTATCCTGTATCATCATCTTCTGTTGTGCCTTAACTGCTTGTTCCAGAGGTAATTCTGCCTGGTGACTTAACGTGATAGACTTATTTCTGCAAGCTCATTTGGAGGTTGAATTGGTGCAGATTCCGCATCATGACATTGTTTGTACCTTAACTGCTTCTTCTATAGCTGATACAGTTAGTAAAGTTTGCGAGACTCATTGTGTTAGACTTGTTTCATCAAGTTCCTTTGGAGTTTGAATTTGTTCAGATCCCGTATCATCATCTTCTGTATGTACCGCTTCTTCTATAGCCTTTTCTGGGTGATTAGCTTGAGAAACTCATCGTGTTCGGCTTGTTTCTGGAAGTTCTTTTGGAGTTTAAGCCTATCTAGTTGAGTAATTACGTTTCGCACATCTGTTTCTGCTAGTTTTCTAGGAATTTCAGCTTGCGCTGATCTACTAGAAGAATAGCAACACTGCAGCTTTTTCTGCCAGATCCGTTTGCGAAAACTGCTCGTAGCAGATCGATTTCTGCAAGTTCTGAAGGAGTTTCATCCGCGCTGATACTGTATCAGCATCTTCTCTTGTTCCTCAACTGATTCTTCTAGAGACAGTTCTGCCTGGTGACTCAACGTGTTAGACAAGTTCTTTTGGAAGTTGAACTGGGGCAGAATCCGTATCTTCATCTTCTTTGTGTACCTTAACTGCTTCTTCTATAGCCAACTCTGCCTTAAAAGACAAACTTGTTTCTGCAAGTTCTTTTGGAGTTTGAGCTGGTGCATCCGTCTTCTGTTTGTACCTGAACAGCTTCCTATATATCAATTTCTGCCTGATTAGCTTGTGTAACTCATCGTGTTAGACGTGTTTCATGAAGATCTTTAGAAGTTTTAGCGTATCTAGTTAAATAAATGTGTCACGCACATTTGCGTCTGCTAGTTCTCTAATCTACTAGAAGCATATATGTATTTGTCTCAACTCTGAAGCCTTTTCTGCCAGATCCGTTTGCGAAACTGCTCGCAGCAGCTCTATTTCTTCTAGTTCTAATTGAGTTTCAGCTGGTCCTGATCTTATGGGAGCATCTTCTGTTTTTAACGTCACTGCTTCTTCTAGAGATAATTTTAACTATGTAAAACTTGTTCTTTCGGCGTTTCAGTTAGGACTGATCCTGTATCATCATCTTCTGTTGTGCCTTAACTGCTTGTTCCAGAGCTAATTCTGCCTGGTGACTTAACGTGATAGACTTATTTCTGCAAGTTCATTTGGAGGTTGAATTGGTGCAGATTCCGCATCATGACATTGTTTGTACCTTAACTGCTTCTTCTATAGCTGATACAGTTAGTAAAGTTTGCGAGACTCATTGTGTTAGACTTGTTTCATCAAGTTCCTTTGGAGTTTGAATTTGTTCAGATCCCGTATCATCATCTTCTGTATGTACCGCTTCTTCTATAGCCTTTTCTGGGTGATTAGCTTGAGAAACTCATCGTGTTCGGCTTGTTTCTGGAAGTTCTTTTGGAGTTTAAGCCTATCTAGTTGAGTAATTACGTTTCGCACATCTGTTTCTGCTAGTTTTCTAGGAATTTCAGCTTGCGCTGATCTACTAGAAGAATAGCAACACTGCAGCTTTTTCTGCCAGATCCGTTTGCGAAAACTGCTCGTAGCAGATCGATTTCTGCAAGTTCTGAAGGAGTTTCATCCGCGCTGATACTGTATCAGCATCTTCTCTTGTTCCTCAACTGATTCTTCTAGAGACAGTTCTGCCTGGTGACTCAACGTGTTAGACAAGTTCTTTTGGAAGTTGAACTGGGGCAGAATCCGTATCTTCATCTTCTTTGTGTACCTTAACTGCTTCTTCTATAGCCAACTCTGCCTTAAAAGACAAACTTGTTTCTGCAAGTTCTTTTGGAGTTTGAGCTGGTGCATCCGTCTTCTGTTTGTACCTGAACAGCTTCCTATATATCAATTTCTGCCTGATTAGCTTGTGTAACTCATCGTGTTAGACGTGTTTCATGAAGATCTTTAGAAGTTTTAGCGTATCTAGTTAAATAAATGTGTCACGCACATTTGCGTCTGCTAGTTCTCTAATCTACTAGAAGCATATATGTATTTGTCTCAACTCTGAAGCCTTTTCTGCCAGATCCGTTTGCGAAACTGCTCGCAGCAGCTCTATTTCTTCTAGTTCTAATTGAGTTTCAGCTGGTCCTGATCTTATGGGAGCATCTTCTGTTTTTAACGTCACTGCTTCTTCTAGAGATAATTTTAACTATGTAAAACTTGTTCTTTCGGCGTTTCAGTTAGGACTGATCCTGTATCATCATCTTCTGTTGTGCCTTAACTGCTTGTTCCAGAGCTAATTCTGCCTGGTGACTTAACGTGATAGACTTATTTCTGCAAGTTCATTTGGAGGTTGAATTGGTGCAGATTCCGCATCATGACATTGTTTGTACCTTAACTGCTTCTTCTATAGCTGATACAGTTAGTAAAGTTTGCGAGACTCATTGTGTTAGACTTGTTTCATCAAGTTCCTTTGGAGTTTGAATTTGTTCAGATCCCGTATCATCATCTTCTGTATGTACCGCTTCTTCTATAGCCTTTTCTGGGTGATTAGCTTGAGAAACTCATCGTGTTCGGCTTGTTTCTGGAAGTTCTTTTGGAGTTTAAGCCTATCTAGTTGAGTAATTACGTTTCGCACATCTGTTTCTGCTAGTTTTCTAGGAATTTCAGCTTGCGCTGATCTACTAGAAGAATAGCAACACTGCAGCTTTTACAGCCAGATCCGTTTGCGAAAACTGCTCGTAGCAGATCGATTTCTGCAAGTTCTGAAGGAGTTTCATCCGCGCTGATACTGTATCAGCATCTTCTCTTGTTCCTCAACTGATTCTTCTAGAGACAGTTCTGCCTGGTGACTCAACGTGTTAGACAAGTTCTTTTGGAAGTTGAACTGGGGCAGAATCCGTATCTTCATCTTCTTTGTGTACCTTAACTGCTTCTTCTATAGCCAACTCTGCCTTAAAAGACAAACTTGTTTCTGCAAGTTCTTTTGGAGTTTGAGCTGGTGCATCCGTCTTCTGTTTGTACCTGAACAGCTTCCTATATAGCAATTTCTGCCTGATTAGCTTGTGTAACTCATCGTGTTAGACGTGTTTCATGAAAATCTTTAGGAGTTTTAGCGTATCTAGTTAAATAAATGTGTCACGCACAATTGCGTCTGCTAGTTCTCTAATCTACTAGAAGCATATATGTATTTGTCTCAACTCTGAAGCCTTTTCTGCCAGATCCGTTTGCGAAACTGCTCGCAGCAGCTCTATTTCTTCTAGTTCTAATTGAGTTTCAGCTGGTCCTGATCTTATGGGAGCATCTTCTGTTTGTAACTTCACTGCTTCTTCTAGAGATAATTTTAACTACGTAAAACTTGTTCTTTCGGCGTTTCAGTTAGGACTGATCCTGTATCATCATCTTCTGTTGTGCCTTTACTGCTTGTTCCAGAGCTAATTCTGCCTGGTGACTTAACGTGATAGACTTATTTCTGCAAGCTCATTTGGAGGTTAAATTGGTGCATATTCCGCATCATGACATTGTTTGTACCTTAACTGCTTCTTCTATAGCTGATACAGCCAGTAAAGTTTGCGAGACTCATTGTGTTAGACTTGTTTCAGCAAGTTCCTTTGGAGTTTGAATGTGTTCAGATCCCGTATCATCATCTTCAGTATGTACCGCTTCTTCTATAGCCATTTCTGGGTGATTAGCTTGAGAAACTCATCGTGTTCGGCTTGTTTCTGGAAGTTCTTTTGGAGTTTAAGCCTATCTAGTTGAGTAATTACGTTTCGCACATCTGTTTCTGCTAGTTTTCTAGGAATTTCAGCTTGCGCTGATCTACTAGAAGAATAGCAACACTGCAGCTTTTACTGCCAGATCCGTTTGCGAAAACTGCTCGTAGCAGATCGATTTCTGCAAGTTCTGAAGGAGTTTCATCCGCGCTGATACTGTATCAGCATCTTCTCTTGTTCCTCAACTGATTCTTCTAGAGACAGTTCTGCCTGTTGACTCAACGTGTTAGACAAGTTCTTTTGGAAGTTGAACTGGGGCAGAATCCGTATCTTCATCTTCTTTGTGTACCTTAACTGCTTCTTCTATAGCCAACTCTGCCTTAAAAGACAAACTTGTTTCTGCAAGTTCTTTTGGAGTTTGAGCTGGTGCATCCGTCTTCTGTTTGTACCTGAACAGCTTCCTATATAGCAATTTCTGCCTGATTAGCTTGTGTAACTCATCGTGTTAGACGTGTTTCATGAAGATCTTTAGGAGTTTTAGCGTATCTAGTTAAATAAATGTGTCACGCTCAATTGCGTCTGCTAGTTCTCTAATCTACTAGAAGCATATATGTATTTGTCTCAACTCTGAAGCCTTTTCTGCCAGATCCGTTTGCGAAACTGCTCGCAGCAGCTCTATTTCTTCTAGTTCTAATTGAGTTTCAGCTGGTCCTGATCTTATGGGAGCATCTTCTGTTTGTAACTTCACTGCTTCTTCTAGAGATAATTTTAACTACGTAAAACTTGTTCTTTCGGCGTTTCCGTTAGGACTGATCCTGTATCATCATCTTCTGTTGTGCCTTAACTGCTTGTTCCAGAGCTAATTCTGCCTGGTGACTTAACGTGATAGACTTATTTCTGCAAGCTCATTTGGAGGTTGAATTGGTGCATATTCCGCATCATGACATTGTTTGTACCTTAACTGCTTCTTCTATAGCTGATACAGCCAGTAAAGTTTGCGAGACTCATTGTGTTAGACTTGTTTCAGCAAGTTCCTTTGGAGTTTGAATGTGTTCAGATCCCGTATCATCATCTTCTGTATGTGTACCGCTTCTTCTATAGCCATTTCTGGGTGATTAGCTTGAGAAACTCATCGTGTTCGGCTTGTTTCTGGAAGTTCTTTTGGAGTTTAAGCCTATCTAGTTGAGTAATTACGTTTCGCACATCTGTTTCTGCTAGTTTTCTGGGAATTTCAGCTTGCGCTGATCTACTAGAAGAATAGCAACACCGCAGCTTTTTCTGCCAGATCCGTTTGCGAAAACTGCTCGTAGCAGATCGATTTCTGCAAGTTCTGAAGGAGTTTCATCCGCGCTGATACTGTATCAGCATCTTCTCTTGTACCTCAACTGATTCTTCTAGAGACAGTTCTGCCTGGTGACTCAACGTGTTAGACAAGTTCTTTTGGAAGTTGAACTGGGGCAGAATCCGTATCTTCATCTTCTTTGTGTACCTTAACTGCTTCTTCTATAGCCAACTCTGCCTTAAAAGACAAACTTGTTTCTGCAAGTTCTTTTGGAGTTTGAGCTGGTGCACCCGTCTTCTGTTTGTACCTGAACAGCTTCCTATATAGCAATTTCTGCCTGATTAGCTTGTGTAACTCATCGTGTTAGACGTGTTTCATGAAGATCTTTAGGAGTTTTAGCGTATCTAGTTAAATAAATGTGTCACGCACATTTGCGTCTGCTAGTTCTCTAATCTACTAGAAGCATATATGTATTTGTCTCAACTCTGAAGCCTTTTCTGCCAGATCCCTTTGCGAAACTGCTCGCAGCAGCTCTATTTCTTCTAGTTCTAATTGAGTTTCAGCTGGTCCTGATCTTATGGGAGCATCTTCTGTTTGTAACGTCACTGCTTCTTCTAGAGATAATTTTAACTATGTAAAACTTGTTCTTTCGGCGTTTCAGTTAGGACTGATCCTGTATCATCATCTTCTGTTGTGCCTTAACTGCTTGTTCCAGAGGTAATTCTGCCTGGTGACTTAACGTGATAGACTTATTTCTGGAAACTCATTTGGAGGTTGAATTGGTGCAGATTCCGCATCATGACATTGTTTGTACCTTAACTGCTTCTTCTATAGCTGATACAGTTAGTAAAGTTTGCGAGACTCATTGTGTTAGACTTGTTTCATCAAGTTCCTTTGGAGTTTGAATTTGTTCAGATCCCGTATCATCATCTTCTGTATGTACCGCTTCTTCTATAGCCTTTTCTGGGTGATTAGCTTGAGAAACTCATCGTGTTCGGCTTGTTTCTGGAAGTTCTTTTGGAGTTTAAGCCTATCTAGTTGAGTAATTACGTTTCGCACATCTGTTTCTGCTAGTTTTCTAGGAATTTCAGCTTGCGCTGATCTACTAGAAGAATAGCAACACTGCAGCTTTTACTGCCAGATCCGTTTGCGAAAACTGCTCGTAGCAGATCGATTTCTGCAAGTTCTGAAGGAGTTTCATCCGCGCTGATACTGTATCAGCATCTTCTCTTGTTCCTCAACTGATTCTTCTAGAGACAGTTCTGCCTGTTGACTCAACGTGTTAGACAAGTTCTTTTGGAAGTTGAACTGGGGCAGAATCCGTATCTTCATCTTCTTTGTGTACCTTAACTGCTTCTTCTATAGCCAACTCTGCCTTAAAAGACAAACTTGTTTCTGCAAGTTCTTTTGGAGTTTGAGCTGGTGCATCCGTCTTCTGTTTGTACCTGAACAGCTTCCTATATAGCAATTTCTGCCTGATTAGCTTGTGTAACTCATCGTGTTAGACGTGTTTCATGAAGATCTTTAGGAGTTTTAGCGTATCTAGTTAAATAAATGTGTCACGCACAATTGCGTCTGCTAGTTCTCTAATCTACTAGAAGCATATATGTATTTGTCTCAACTCTGAAGCCTTTTCTGCCAGATCCGTTTGCGAAACTGCTCGCAGCAGCTCTATTTCTTCTAGTTCTAATTGAGTTTCAGCTGGTCCTGATCTTATGGGAGCATCTTCTGTTTGTAACTTCACTGCTTCTTCTAGAGATAATTTTAACTACGTAAAACTTGTTCTTTCGGCGTTTCCGTTAGGACTTATCCTGTATCATCATCTTCTGTTGTGCCTTAACTGCTTGTTCCAGAGGTAATTCTGCCTGGTGACTTAACGTGATAGACTTATTTCTGCAAGCTCATTTGGAGGTTGAATTGGTGCAGATTCCGCATCATGACATTGTTTGTACCTTAACTGCTTCTTCTATAGCTGATACAGTTAGTAAAGTTTGCGAGACTCATTGTGTTAGACTTGTTTCATCAAGTTCCTTTGGAGTTTGAATTTGTTCAGATCCCGTATCATCATCTTCTGTATGTACCGCTTCTTCTATAGCCTTTTCTGGGTGATTAGCTTGAGAAACTCATCGTGTTCGGCTTGTTTCTGGAAGTTCTTTTGGAGTTTAAGCCTATCTAGTTGAGTAATTACGTTTCGCACATCTGTTTCTGCTAGTTTTCTAGGAATTTCAGCTTGCGCTGATCTACTAGAAGAATAGCAACACTGCAGCTTTTTCTGCCAGGTCCGTTTGCGAAAACTGCTCGTAGCAGATCGATTTCTGCAAGTTCTGAAGGAGTTTCATCCGCGCTGATACTGTATCAGCATCTTCTCTTGTTCCTCAACTGATTCTTCTAGAGACAGTTCTGCCTGGTGACTCAACGTGTTAGACAAGTTCTTTTGGAAGTTGAACTGGGGCAGAATCCGTATCTTCATCTTCTTTGTGTACCTTAACTGCTTCTTCTATAGCCAACTCTGCCTTAAAAGACAAACTTGTTTCTGCAAGTTCTTTTGGAGTTTGAGCTGGTGCATCCGTCTTCTGTTTGTACCTGAACAGCTTCCTATATATCAATTTCTGCCTGATTAGCTTGTGTAACTCATCGTGTTAGACGTGTTTCATGAAGATCTTTAGAAGTTTTAGCGTATCTAGTTAAATAAATGTGTCACGCACATTTGCGTCTGCTAGTTCTCTAATCTACTAGAAGCATATATGTATTTGTCTCAACTCTGAAGCCTTTTCTGCCAGATCCGTTTGCGAAACTGCTCGCAGCAGCTCTATTTCTTCTAGTTCTAATTGAGTTTCAGCTGGTCCTGATCTTATGGGAGCATCTTCTGTTTTTAACGTCACTGCTTCTTCTAGAGATAATTTTAACTATGTAAAACATGTTCTTTCGGCGTTTCAGTTAGGACTGATCCTGTATCATCATCTTCTGTTGTGCCTTAACTGCTTGTTCCAGAGCTAATTCTGCCTGGTGACTTAACGTGATAGACTTATTTCTGCAAGTTCATTTGGAGGTTGAATTGGTGCAGATTCCGCATCATGACATTGTTTGTACCTTAACTGCTTCTTCTATAGCTGATACAGTTAGTAACGTTTGCGAGACTCATTGTGTTAGACTTGTTTCATCAAGTTCCTTTGGAGTTTGAATTTGTTCAGATCCCGTATCATCATCTTCTGTATGTACCGCTTCTTCTATAGCCTTTTCTGGGTGATTAGCTTGAGAAACTCATCGTGTTCGGCTTGTTTCTGGAAGTTCTTTTGGAGTTTAAGCCTATCTAGTTGAGTAATTACGTTTCGCACATCTGTTTCTGCTAGTTTTCTAGGAATTTCAGCTTGCGCTGATCTACTAGAAGAATAGCAACACTGCAGCTTTTACTGCCAGATCCGTTTGCGAAAACTGCTCGTAGCAGATCGATTTCTGCAAGTTCTGAAGGAGTTTCATCCGCGCTGATACTGTATCAGCATCTTCTCTTGTTCCTCAACTGATTCTTCTAGAGACAGTTCTGCCTGTTGACTCAACGTGTTAGACAAGTTCTTTTGGAAGTTGAACTGGGGCAGAATCCGTATCTTCATCTTCTTTGTGTACCTTAACTGCTTCTTCTATAGCCAACTCTGCCTTAAAAGACAAACTTGTTTCTGCAAGTTCTTTTGGAGTTTGAGCTGGTGCATCCGTCTTCTGTTTGTACCTGAACAGCTTCCTATATAGCAATTTCTGCCTGATTAGCTTGTGTAACTCATCGTGTTAGACGTGTTTCATGAAGATCTTTAGGAGTTTTAGCGTATCTAGTTAAATAAATGTGTCACGCACAATTGCGTCTGCTAGTTCTCTAATCTACTAGAAGCATATATGTATTTGTCTCAACTCTGAAGCCTTTTCTGCCAGATCCGTTTGCGAAACTGCTCGCAGCAGCTCTATTTCTTCTAGTTCTAATTGAGTTTCAGCTGGTCCTGATCTTATGGGAGCATCTTCTGTTTGTAACTTCACTGCTTCTTCTAGAGATAATTTTAACTACGTAAAACTTGTTCTTTCGGCGTTTCCGTTAGGACTTATCCTGTATCATCATCTTCTGTTGTGCCTTAACTGCTTGTTCCAGAGGTAATTCTGCCTGGTGACTTAACGTGATAGACTTATTTCTGCAAGCTCATTTGGAGGTTGAATTGGTGCAGATTCCGCATCATGACATTGTTTGTACCTTAACTGCTTCTTCTATAGCTGATACAGTTAGTAAAGTTTGCGAGACTCATTGTGTTAGACTTGTTTCATCAAGTTCCTTTGGAGTTTGAATTTGTTCAGATCCCGTATCATCATCTTCTGTATGTACCGCTTCTTCTATAGCCTTTTCTGGGTGATTAGCTTGAGAAACTCATCGTGTTCGGCTTGTTTCTGGAAGTTCTTTTGGAGTTTAAGCCTATCTAGTTGAGTAATTACGTTTCGCACATCTGTTTCTGCTAGTTTTCTAGGAATTTCAGCTTGCGCTGATCTACTAGAAGAATAGCAACACTGCAGCTTTTTCTGCCAGATCCGTTTGCGAAAACTGCTCGTAGCAGATCGATTTCTGCAAGTTCTGAAGGAGTTTCATCCGCGCTGATACTGTATCAGCATCTTCTCTTGTTCCTCAACTGATTCTTCTAGAGACAGTTCTGCCTGGTGACTCAACGTGTTAGACAAGTTCTTTTGGAAGTTGAACTGGGGCAGAATCCGTATCTTCATCTTCTTTGTGTACCTTAACTGCTTCTTCTATAGCCAACTCTGCCTTAAAAGACAAACTTGTTTCTGCAAGTTCTTTTGGAGTTTGAGCTGGTGCATCCGTCTTCTGTTTGTACTTGAACAGCTTCCTATATAGCAATTTCTGCCTGATTAGCTTGTGTAACTCATCGTGTTAGACGTGTTTCATGAAGATCTTTAGGAGTTTTAGCGTATCTAGTTAAATAAATGTGTCACGCTCAATTGCGTCTGCTAGTTCTCTAATCTACTAGAAGCATATATGTATTTGTCTCAACTCTGAAGCCTTTTCTGCCAGATCCGTTTGCGAAACTGCTCGCAGCAGCTCTATTTCTTCTAGTTCTAATTGAGTTTCAGCTGGTCCTGATCTTATGGGAGCATCTTCTGTTTGTAACTTCACTGCTTCTTCTAGAGATAATTTTAACTACGTAAAACTTGTTCTTTCGGCGTTTCCGTTAGGACTGATCCTGTATCATCATCTTCTGTTGTGCCTTAACTGCTTGTTCCAGAGCTAATTCTGCCTGGTGACTTAACGTGATAGACTTATTTCTGCAAGCTCATTTGGAGGTTGAATTGGTGCATATTCCGCATCATGACATTGTTTGTACCTTAACTGCTTCTTCTATAGCTGATACAGCCAGTAAAGTTTGCGAGACTCATTGTGTTAGACTTGTTTCAGCAAGTTCCTTTGGAGTTTGAATGTGTTCAGATCCCGTATCATCATCTTCTGTATGTGTACCGCTTCTTCTATAGCCATTTCTGGGTGATTAGCTTGAGAAACTCATCGTGTTCGGCTTGTTTCTGGAAGTTCTTTTGGAGTTTAAGCCTATCTAGTTGAGTAATTACGTTTCGCACATCTGTTTCTGCTAGTTTTCTGGGAATTTCAGCTTGCGCTGATCTACTAGAAGAATAGCAACACCGCAGCTTTTTCTGCCAGATCCGTTTGCGAAAACTGCTCGTAGCAGATCGATTTCTGCAAGTTCTGAAGGAGTTTCATCCGCGCTGATACTGTATCAGCATCTTCTCTTGTACCTCAACTGATTCTTCTAGAGACAGTTCTGCCTGGTGACTCAACGTGTTAGACAAGTTCTTTTGGAAGTTGAACTGGGGCAGAATCCGTATCTTCATCTTCTTTGTGTACCTTAACTGCTTCTTCTATAGCCAACTCTGCCTTAAAAGACAAACTTGTTTCTGCAAGTTCTTTTGGAGTTTGAGCTGGTGCACCCGTCTTCTGTTTGTACCTGAACAGCTTCCTATATAGCAATTTCTGCCTGATTAGCTTGTGTAACTCATCGTGTTAGACGTGTTTCATGAAGATCTTTAGGAGTTTTAGCGTATCTAGTTAAATAAATGTGTCACGCACATTTGCGTCTGCTAGTTCTCTAATCTACTAGAAGCATATATGTATTTGTCTCAACTCTGAAGCCTTTTCTGCCAGATCCCTTTGCGAAACTGCTCGCAGCAGCTCTATTTCTTCTAGTTCTAATTGAGTTTCAGCTGGTCCTGATCTTATGGGAGCATCTTCTGTTTGTAACGTCACTGCTTCTTCTAGAGATAATTTTAACTATGTAAAACTTGTTCTTTCGGCGTTTCAGTTAGGACTGATCCTGTATCATCATCTTCTGTTGTGCCTTAACTGCTTGTTCCAGAGGTAATTCTGCCTGGTGACTTAACGTGATAGACTTATTTCTGGAAACTCATTTGGAGGTTGAATTGGTGCAGATTCCGCATCATGACATTGTTTGTACCTTAACTGCTTCTTCTATAGCTGATACAGTTAGTAAAGTTTGCGAGACTCATTGTGTTAGACTTGTTTCATCAAGTTCCTTTGGAGTTTGAATTTGTTCAGATCCCGTATCATCATCTTCTGTATGTACCGCTTCTTCTATAGCCTTTTCTGGGTGATTAGCTTGAGAAACTCATCGTGTTCGGCTTGTTTCTGGAAGTTCTTTTGGAGTTTAAGCCTATCTAGTTGAGTAATTACGTTTCGCACATCTGTTTCTGCTAGTTTTCTAGGAATTTCAGCTTGCGCTGATCTACTAGAAGAATAGCAACACTGCAGCTTTTACTGCCAGATCCGTTTGCGAAAACTGCTCGTAGCAGATCGATTTCTGCAAGTTCTGAAGGAGTTTCATCCGCGCTGATACTGTATCAGCATCTTCTCTTGTTCCTCAACTGATTCTTCTAGAGACAGTTCTGCCTGTTGACTCAACGTGTTAGACAAGTTCTTTTGGAAGTTGAACTGGGGCAGAATCCGTATCTTCATCTTCTTTGTGTACCTTAACTGCTTCTTCTATAGCCAACTCTGCCTTAAAAGACAAACTTGTTTCTGCAAGTTCTTTTGGAGTTTGAGCTGGTGCATCCGTCTTCTGTTTGTACCTGAACAGCTTCCTATATAGCAATTTCTGCCTGATTAGCTTGTGTAACTCATCGTGTTAGACGTGTTTCATGAAGATCTTTAGGAGTTTTAGCGTATCTAGTTAAATAAATGTGTCACGCACAATTGCGTCTGCTAGTTCTCTAATCTACTAGAAGCATATATGTATTTGTCTCAACTCTGAAGCCTTTTCTGCCAGATCCGTTTGCGAAACTGCTCGCAGCAGCTCTATTTCTTCTAGTTCTAATTGAGTTTCAGCTGGTCCTGATCTTATGGGAGCATCTTCTGTTTGTAACTTCACTGCTTCTTCTAGAGATAATTTTAACTACGTAAAACTTGTTCTTTCGGCGTTTCCGTTAGGACTTATCCTGTATCATCATCTTCTGTTGTGCCTTAACTGCTTGTTCCAGAGGTAATTCTGCCTGGTGACTTAACGTGATAGACTTATTTCTGCAAGCTCATTTGGAGGTTGAATTGGTGCAGATTCCGCATCATGACATTGTTTGTACCTTAACTGCTTCTTCTATAGCTGATACAGTTAGTAAAGTTTGCGAGACTCATTGTGTTAGACTTGTTTCATCAAGTTCCTTTGGAGTTTGAATTTGTTCAGATCCCGTATCATCATCTTCTGTATGTACCGCTTCTTCTATAGCCTTTTCTGGGTGATTAGCTTGAGAAACTCATCGTGTTCGGCTTGTTTCTGGAAGTTCTTTTGGAGTTTAAGCCTATCTAGTTGAGTAATTACGTTTCGCACATCTGTTTCTGCTAGTTTTCTAGGAATTTCAGCTTGCGCTGATCTACTAGAAGAATAGCAACACTGCAGCTTTTTCTGCCAGATCCGTTTGCGAAAACTGCTCGTAGCAGATCGATTTCTGCAAGTTCTGAAGGAGTTTCATCCGCGCTGATACTGTATCAGCATCTTCTCTTGTTCCTCAACTGATTCTTCTAGAGACAGTTCTGCCTGGTGACTCAACGTGTTAGACAAGTTCTTTTGGAAGTTGAACTGGGGCAGAATCCGTATCTTCATCTTCTTTGTGTACCTTAACTGCTTCTTCTATAGCCAACTCTGCCTTAAAAGACAAACTTGTTTCTGCAAGTTCTTTTGGAGTTTGAGCTGGTGCATCCGTCTTCTGTTTGTACCTGAACAGCTTCCTATATATCAATTTCTGCCTGATTAGCTTGTGTAACTCATCGTGTTAGACGTGTTTCATGAAGATCTTTAGAAGTTTTAGCGTATCTAGTTAAATAAATGTGTCACGCACATTTGCGTCTGCTAGTTCTCTAATCTACTAGAAGCATATATGTATTTGTCTCAACTCTGAAGCCTTTTCTGCCAGATCCGTTTGCGAAACTGCTCGCAGCAGCTCTATTTCTTCTAGTTCTAATTGAGTTTCAGCTGGTCCTGATCTTATGGGAGCATCTTCTGTTTTTAACGTCACTGCTTCTTCTAGAGATAATTTTAACTATGTAAAACATGTTCTTTCGGCGTTTCAGTTAGGACTGATCCTGTATCATCATCTTCTGTTGTGCCTTAACTGCTTGTTCCAGAGCTAATTCTGCCTGGTGACTTAACGTGATAGACTTATTTCTGCAAGTTCATTTGGAGGTTGAATTGGTGCAGATTCCGCATCATGACATTGTTTGTACCTTAACTGCTTCTTCTATAGCTGATACAGTTAGTAACGTTTGCGAGACTCATTGTGTTAGACTTGTTTCATCAAGTTCCTTTGGAGTTTGAATTTGTTCAGATCCCGTATCATCATCTTCTGTATGTACCGCTTCTTCTATAGCCTTTTCTGGGTGATTAGCTTGAGAAACTCATCGTGTTCGGCTTGTTTCTGGAAGTTCTTTTGGAGTTTAAGCCTATATAGTTGAGTAATTACGTTTCGCACATCTGTTTCTGCTAGTTTTCTAGGAATTTCAGCTTGCGCTGATCTACTAGAAGAATAGCAACACTGCAGCTTTTACTGCCAGATCCGTTTGCGAAAACTGCTCGTAGCAGATCGATTTCTGCAAGTTCTGAAGGAGTTTCATCCGCGCTGATACTGTATCAGCATCTTCTCTTGTTCCTCAACTGATTCTTCTAGAGACAGTTCTGCCTGTTGACTCAACGTGTTAGACAAGTTCTTTTGGAAGTTGAACTGGGGCAGAATCCGTATCTTCATCTTCTTTGTGTACCTTAACTGCTTCTTCTATAGCCAACTCTGCCTTAAAAGACAAACTTGTTTCTGCAAGTTCTTTTGGAGTTTGAGCTGGTGCATCCGTCTTCTGTTTGTACCTGAACAGCTTCCTATATAGCAATTTCTGCCTGATTAGCTTGTGTAACTCATCGTGTTAGACGTGTTTCATGAAGATCTTTAGGAGTTTTAGCGTATCTAGTTAAATAAATGTGTCACGCACAATTGCGTCTGCTAGTTCTCTAATCTACTAGAAGCATATATGTATTTGTCTCAACTCTGAAGCCTTTTCTGCCAGATCCGTTTGCGAAACTGCTCGCAGCAGCTCTATTTCTTCTAGTTCTAATTGAGTTTCAGCTGGTCCTGATCTTATGGGAGCATCTTCTGTTTGTAACTTCACTGCTTCTTCTAGAGATAATTTTAACTACGTAAAACTTGTTCTTTCGGCGTTTCCGTTAGGACTTATCCTGTATCATCATCTTCTGTTGTGCCTTAACTGCTTGTTCCAGAGGTAATTCTGCCTGGTGACTTAACGTGATAGACTTATTTCTGCAAGCTCATTTGGAGGTTGAATTGGTGCAGATTCCGCATCATGACATTGTTTGTACCTTAACTGCTTCTTCTATAGCTGATACAGTTAGTAAAGTTTGCGAGACTCATTGTGTTAGACTTGTTTCATCAAGTTCCTTTGGAGTTTGAATTTGTTCAGATCCCGTATCATCATCTTCTGTATGTACCGCTTCTTCTATAGCCTTTTCTGGGTGATTAGCTTGAGAAACTCATCGTGTTCGGCTTGTTTCTGGAAGTTCTTTTGGAGTTTAAGCCTATCTAGTTGAGTAATTACGTTTCGCACATCTGTTTCTGCTAGTTTTCTAGGAATTTCAGCTTGCGCTGATCTACTAGAAGAATAGCAACACTGCAGCTTTTTCTGCCAGATCCGTTTGCGAAAACTGCTCGTAGCAGATCGATTTCTGCAAGTTCTGAAGGAGTTTCATCCGCGCTGATACTGTATCAGCATCTTCTCTTGTTCCTCAACTGATTCTTCTAGAGACAGTTCTGCCTGGTGACTCAACGTGTTAGACAAGTTCTTTTGGAAGTTGAACTGGGGCAGAATCCGTATCTTCATCTTCTTTGTGTACCTTAACTGCTTCTTCTATAGCCAACTCTGCCTTAAAAGACAAACTTGTTTCTGCAAGTTCTTTTGGAGTTTGAGCTGGTGCATCCGTCTTCTGTTTGTACCTGAACAGCTTCCTATATAGCAATTTCTGCCTGATTAGCTTGTGTAACTCATCGTGTTAGACGTGTTTCATGAAGATCTTTAGGAGTTTTAGCGTATCTAGTTAAATAAATGTGTCACGCACATTTGCGTCTGCTAGTTCTCTAATCTACTAGAAGCATATATGTATTTGTCTCAACTCTGAAGCCTTTTCTGCCAGATCCCTTTGCGAAACTGCTCGCAGCAGCTCTATTTCTTCTAGTTCTAATTGAGTTTCAGCTGGTCCTGATCTTATGGGAGCATCTTCTGTTTGTAACTTCACTGCTTCTTCTAGAGATAATTTTAACTACGTAAAACTTGTTCTTTCGGCGTTTCAGTTAGGACTGATCCTGTATCATCATCTTCTGTTGTGCCTTAACTGCTTGTTCCAGAGCTAATTCTGCCTGGTGACTTAACGTGATAGACTTATTTCTGCAAGCTCATTTGGAGGTTGAATTGGTGCATATTCCGCATCATGACATTGTTTGTACCTTAACTGCTTCTTCTATAGCTGATACAGCCAGTAAAGTTTGCGAGACTCATTGTGTTAGACTTGTTTCAGCAAGTTCCTTTGGAGTTTGAATGTGTTCAGATCCCGTATCATCATCTTCTGTATGTACCGCTTCTTCTATAGCCATTTCTGGGTGATTAGCTTGAGAAACTCATCGTGTTCGGCTTGTTTCTGGAAGTTCTTTTGGAGTTTAAGCCTATCTAGTTGAGTAATTACGTTTCGCACATCTGTTTCTTCTAGTTTTCTAGGAATTTCAGCTTGCGCTGATCTACTAGAAGAATAGCAACACTGCAGCTTTTTCTGCCAGATCCGTTTGCGAAAACTGCTCGTAGCAGATCGATTTCTGCAAGTTCTGAAGGAGTTTCATCCGCGCTGATACTGTATCAGCATCTTCTCTTGTTCCTCAACTGATTCTTCTAGAGACAGTTCTGCCTGGTGACTCAACGTGTTAGACAAGTTCTTTTGGAAGTTGAACTGGGGCAGAATCCGTATCTTCATCTTCTTTGTGTACCTTAACTGCTTCTTCTGTAGCCAACTCTGCCTTAAAAGACAAACTTGTTTCTGCAAGTTCTTTTGGAGTTTGAGCTGGTGCATCCGTCTTCTGTTTGTACCTGAACAGCTTCCTATATAGCAATTTCTGCCCGATTAGCTTGTGTAACTCATCGTGTTAGACGTGTTTCATGAAGATCTTTAGGAGTTTTAGCGTATCTAGTTAAATAAATGTGTCACGCACATTTGCGTCTGCTAGTTCTCTAATCTACTAGAAGCATATATGTATTTGTCTCAACTCTGAAGCCTTTTCTGCCAGATCCCTTTGCGAAACTGCTCGCAGCAGCTCTATTTCTTCTAGTTCTAATTGAGTTTCAGCTGGTCCTGATCTTATGGGAGCATCTTCTGTTTGTAACTTCACTGCTTCTTCTAGAGATAATTTTAACTACGTAAAACTTGTTCTTTCGGCGTTTCAGTTAGGACTGATCCTGTATCATCATCTTCTGTTGTGCCTTAACTGCTTGTTCCAGAGCTAATTCTGCCTGGTGACTTAACGTGATAGACTTATTTCTGCAAGCTCATTTGGAGGTTGAATTGGTGCATATTCCGCATCATGACATTGTTTGTACCTTAACTGCTTCTTCTATAGCTGATACAGCCAGTAAAGTTTGCGAGACTCATTGTGTTAGACTTGTTTCAGCAAGTTCCTTTGGAGTTTGAATGTGTTCAGATCCCGTATCATCATCTTCTGTATGTACCGCTTCTTCTATAGCCATTTCTGGGTGATTAGCTTGAGAAACTCATCGTGTTCGGCTTGTTTCTGGAAGTTCTTTTGGAGTTTAAGCCTATCTAGTTGAGTAATTACGTTTCGCACATCTGTTTCTTCTAGTTTTCTAGGAATTTCAGCTTGCGCTGATCTACTAGAAGAATAGCAACACTGCAGCTTTTTCTGCCAGATCCGTTTGCGAAAACTGCTCGTAGCAGATCGATTTCTGCAAGTTCTGAAGGAGTTTCATCCGCGCTGATACTGTATCAGCATCTTCTCTTGTTCCTCAACTGATTCTTCTAGAGACAGTTCTGCCTGGTGACTCAACGTGTTAGACAAGTTCTTTTGGAAGTTGAACTGGGGCAGAATCCGTATCTTCATCTTCTTTGTGTACCTTAACTGCTTCTTCTGTAGCCAACTCTGCCTTAAAAGACAAACTTGTTTCTGCAAGTTCTTTTGGAGTTTGAGCTGGTGCATCCGTCTTCTGTTTGTACCTGAACAGCTTCCTATATAGCAATTTCTGCCCGATTAGCTTGTGTAACTCATCGTGTTAGACGTGTTTCATGAAGATCTTTAGGAGTTTTAGCGTATCTAGTTAAATAAATGTGTCACGCACATTTGCGTCTGCTAGTTCTCTAATCTACTAGAAGCATATATGTATTTGTCTCAACTCTGAAGCCTTTTCTGCCAGATCCGTTTGCGAAACTGCTCGCAGCAGCTCTATTTCTTCTAGTTCTAATTGAGTTTCAGCTGGTCCTGATCTTATGGGAGCATCTTCTGTTTGTAACGTCACTGCTTCTTCTAGAGATAATTTTAACTATGTAAAATTTGTTCTTTCGGCGTTTCAGTTAGGACTGATCCTGTATCATCATCTTCTGTTGTGCCTTAACTGCTTGTTCCAGAGCTAATTCTGCCTGGTGACTTAACGTGATAGACTTATTTCTGCAAGTTCATTTGGAGGTTGAATTGGTGCAGATTCCGCATCATGACATTGTTTGTACCTTAACTGCTTCTTCTATAGCTGATACAGCCAGTAAAGTTTGCGAGACTCATTGTGTTAGACTTGTTTCAGCAAGTTCCTTTGGAGTTTGAATTTGTTCAGATCCCGTATCATCATCTTCTGTATGTACCGCTTCTTCTATAGCCTTTTCTGGGTGATTAGCTTGAGAAACTCATCGTGTTCGGCTTGTTTCTGGAAGTTCTTTTGGAGTTTAAGCCTATCTAGTTGAGTAATTACGTTTCGCACATCTGTTTCTGCTAGTTTTCTAGGAATTTCAGCTTGCGCTGATCTACTAGAAGAATAGCAACACTGCAGCTTTTTCTGCCAGATCCGTTTGCGAAAACTGCTCGTAGCAGATCCATTTGTGCAAGTTCTGAAGGAGTTTCATCCGCGCTGATACTGTATCAGCATCTTCTCTTGTTTCCTCAACTGATTCTTCTAGAGACAGTTCTGCCTGGTGACTCAACGTGTTAGACAAGTTCTTTTGGAAGTTGAACTGGGGCAGAATCCGTATCTTCATCTTCTTTGTGTACCTTAACTGCTTCTTCTATAGCCAACTCTGCCTTAAAAGACAAACTTGTTTCTGCAAGTTCTTTTGGAGTTTGAGCTGGTGCATCCGTCTTCTGTTTGTACCTGAACAGCTTCCTATATAGCAATTTCTGCCCGATTAGCTTGTGTAACTCATCGTGTTAGACGTGTTTCATGAAGATCTTTAGGAGTTTTAGCGTATCTAGTTAAATAAATGTGTCACGCACATTTGCGTCTGCTAGTTCTCTAATCTACTAGAAGCATATATGTATTTGTCTCAACTCTGAAGCCTTTTCTGCCAGATCCGTTTGCGAAACTGCTCGCAGCAGCTCTATTTCTTCTAGTTCTAATTGAGTTTCAGCTGGTCCTGATCTTATGGGAGCATCTTCTGTTTGTTACTTCACTGCTTCTTCTAGAGATAATTTTAACTACGTAAAACTTGTTCTTTCGGCGTTTCAGTTAGGACTGATCCTGTATCATCATCTTCTGTTGTGCCTTAACTGCTTGTTCCAGAGCTAATTCTGCCTGGTGACTTAACGTGATAGACTTATTTCTGAAAGCTCATTTGGAGGTTGAATTGGTGCATATTCCGCATCATGACATTGTTTGTACCTTAACTGCTTCTTCTATAGCTGATACAGCCAGTAAAGTTTGCGAGACTCATTGTGTTAGACTTGTTTCAGCAAGTTCCTTTGGAGTTTGAATGTGTTCAGATCCCGTATCATCATCTTCTGTATGTACCGCTTCTTCTATAGCCATTTCTGGGTGATTAGCTTGAGAAACTCATCGTGTTCGGCTTGTTTCTGGAAGTTCTTTTGGAGTTTAAGCCTATCTAGTTGAGTAATTACGTTTCGCACATCTGTTTCTTCTAGTTTTCTAGGAATTTCAGCTTGCGCTGATCTACTAGAAGAATAGCAACACTGCAGCTTTTTCTGCCAGATCCGTTTGCGAAAACTGCTCGTAGCAGATCGATTTCTGCAAGTTCTGAAGGAGTTTCATCCGCGCTGATACTGTATCAGCATCTTCTCTTGTTCCTCAACTGATTCTTCTAGAGACAGTTCTGCCTGGTGACTCAACGTGTTAGACAAGTTCTTTTGGAAGTTGAACTGGGGCAGAATCCGTATCTTCATCTTCTTTGTGTACCTTAACTGCTTCTTCTGTAGCCAACTCTGCCTTAAAAGACAAACTTGTTTCTGCAAGTTCTTTTGGAGTTTGAGCTGGTGCATCCGTCTTCTGTTTGTACCTGAACAGCTTCCTATATAGCAATTTCTGCCCGATTAGCTTGTGTAACTCATCGTGTTAGACGTGTTTCATGAAGATCTTTAGGAGTTTTAGCGTATCTAGTTAAATAAATGTGTCACGCACATTTGCGTCTGCTAGTTCTCTAATCTACTAGAAGCATATATGTATTTGTCTCAACTCTGAAGCCTTTTCTGCCAGATCCGTTTGCGAAACTGCTCGCAGCAGCTCTATTTCTTCTAGTTCTAATTGAGTTTCAGCTGGTCCTGATCTTATGGGAGCATCTTCTGTTTGTAACGTCACTGCTTCTTCTAGAGATAATTTTAACTATGTAAAATTTGTTCTTTCGGCGTTTCAGTTAGGACTGATCCTGTATCATCATCTTCTGTTGTGCCTTAACTGCTTGTTCCAGAGCTAATTCTGCCTGGTGACTTAACGTGATAGACTTATTTCTGCAAGTTCATTTGGAGGTTGAATTGGTGCAGATTCCGCATCATGACATTGTTTGTACCTTAACTGCTTCTTCTATAGCTGATACAGCCAGTAAAGTTTGCGAGACTCATTGTGTTAGACTTGTTTTAGCAAGTTCCTTTGGAGTTTGAATTTGTTCAGATCCCGTATCATCATCTTCTGTATGTACCGCTTCTTCTATAGCCTTTTCTGGGTGATTAGCTTGAGAAACTCATCGTTTTCGGCTTGTTTCTGGAAGTTCTTTTGGAGTTTAAGCCTATCTAGTTGAGTAATTACGTTTCGCACATCTGTTTCTGCTAGTTTTCTAGGAATTTCAGCTTGCGCTGATCTACTAGAAGAATAGCAACACTGCAGCTTTTTCTGCCAGATCCGTTTGCGAAAACTGCTCGTAGCAGATCCATTTGTGCAAGTTCTGAAGGAGTTTCATCCGCGCTGATACTGTATCAGCATCTTCTCTTGTTTCCTCAACTGATTCTTCTAGAGACAGTTCTGCCTGGTGACTCAACGTGTTAGACAAGTTCTTTTGGAAGTTGAACTGGGGCAGAATCCGTATCTTCATCTTCTTTGTGTACCTTAACTGCTTTTCTATAGCCAACTCTGCCTTAAAAGACAAACTTGTTTCTGCAAGTTCTTTTGGAGTTTGAGCTGGTGCATCCGTCTTCTGTTTGTACCTGAACAGCTTCCTATATAGCAATTTCTGCCTGATTAGCTTGTGTAACTCATCGTGTTAGACGTGTTTCATGAAGATCTTTAGGAGTTTTAGCGTATCTAGTTAAATAAATGTGTCACGCACATTTGCGTCTGCTAGTTCTCTAATCTACTAGAAGCATATATGTATTTGTCTCAACTCTGAAGCCTTTTCTGCCAGATCCCTTTGCGAAACTGCTCGCAGCAGCTCTATTTCTTCTAGTTCTAATTGAGTTTCAGCTGGTCCTGATCTTATGGGAGCATCTTCTGTTTGTAACGTCACTGCTTCTTCTAGAGATAATTTTAACTATGTAAAACTTGTTCTTTCGGCGTTTCAGTTAGGACTGATCCTGTATCATCATCTTCTGTTGTGCCTTAACTGCTTGTTCCAGAGGTAATTCTGCCTGGTGACTTAACGTGATAGACTTATTTCTGCAAGTTCATTTGGAGGTTGAATTGGTGCAGATTCCGCATCATGACATTGTTTGTACCTTAACTGCTTCTTCTATAGCTGATACAGCCAGTAAAGTTTGCGAGACTCATTGTGTTAGACTTGTTTCAGCAAGTTCCTTTGGAGTTTGAATTTGTTCAGATCCCGTATCATCATCTTCTGTATGTACCGCTTCTTCTATAGCCTTTTCTGGGTGATTAGCTTGAGAAACTCATCGTGTTCGGCTTGTTTCTGGAAGTTCTTTTGGAGTTTAAGCCTATCTAGTTGAGTAATTACGTTTCGCACATCTGTTTCTTCTAGTTTTCTAGGAATTTCAGCTTGCGCTGATCTACTAGAAGAATAGCAACACTGCAGCTTTTTCTGCCAGATCCGTTTGCGAAAACTGCTCGTAGCAGATCGATTTCTGCAAGTTCTGAAGGAGTGTCATCCGCGCTGATACTGTATCAGCATCTTCTCTTGTTCCTCAACTGATTCTTCTAGAGACAGTTCTGCCTGGTGACTCAACGTGTTAGACAAGTTCTTTTGGAAGTTGAACTGGGGCAGAATCCGTATCTTCATCTTCTTTGTGTACCTTAACTGCTTCTTCTGTAGCCAACTCTGCCTTAAAAGACAAACTTGTTTCTGCAAGTTCTTTTGGAGTTTGAGCTGGTGCATCCGTCTTCTGTTTGTACCTGAACAGCTTCCTATATAGCAATTTCTGCCCGATTAGCTTGTGTAACTCATCGTGTTAGACGTGTTTCATGAAGATCTTTAGGAGTTTTAGCGTATCTAGTTAAATAAATGTGTCACGCACAATTGCGTCTGCTAGTTCTCTAATCTACTAGAAGCATATATGTATTTGTCTCAACTCTGAAGCCTTTTCTGCCAGATCCGTTTGCGAAACTGCTCGCAGCAGCTCTATTTCTTCTAGTTCTAATTGAGTTTCAGCTGGTCCTGATCTTATGGGAGCATCTTCTGTTTGTAACTTCACTGCTTCTTCTAGAGATAATTTTAACTACGTAAAACTTGTTCTTTCGGCGTTTCAGTTAGGACTGATCCTGTATCATCATCTTCTGTTGTGCCTTAACTGCTTGTTCCAGAGCTAATTCTGCCTGGTGACTTAACGTGATAGACTTATTTCTGCAAGCTCATTTGGAGGTTGAATTGGTGCATATTCCGCATCATGACATTGTTTGTACCTTAACTGCTTCTTCTATAGCTGATACAGCCAGTAAAGTTTGCGAGACTCATTGTGTTAGACTTATTTCAGCAAGTTCCTTTGGAGTTTGAATGTGTTCAGATCCCGTATCATCATCTTCTGTATGTACCGCTTCTTCTATAGCCATTTCTGGGTGATTAGCTTGAGAAACTCATCGTGTTCGGCTTGTTTCTGGAAGTTCTTTTGGAGTTTAAGCCTATCTAGTTGAGTAATTACGTTTCGCACATCTGTTTCTGCTAGTTTTCTAGGAATTTCAGCTTGCGCTGATCTACTAGAAGAATAGCAACACTGCAGCTTTTTCTGCCAGATCCGTTTGCGAAAACTGCTCGTAGCAGATCGATTTCTGCAAGTTCTGAAGGAGTTTCATCCGCGCTGATACTGTATCAGCATCGTCTCTTGTTCCTCAACTGATTCTTCTAGAGACAGTTCTGCCTGGTGACTCAGCGTGTTAGACAAGTTCTTTTGGAAGTTGAACTGGGGCAGAATCCGTATCTTCATCTTCTTTGTGTACCTTAACTGCTTCTTCTATAGCCAACTCTGCCTTAAAAGACAAACTTGTTTCTGCAAGTTCTTTTGGAGTTTGAGCTGGTGCATCCGTCTTCTGTTTGTACCTGAACAGCTTCCTATATAGCAATTTCTGCCCGATTAGCTTGTGTAACTCATCGTGTTAGACGTGTTTCATGAAGATCTTTAAGAGTTTTAGCGTATCTAGTTAAATAAATGTGTCACGCACATTTGCGTCTGCTAGTTCTCTAATCTACTAGAAGCATATATGTATTTGTCTCAACTCTGAAGCCTTTTCTGCCAGATCCCTTTGCGAAACTGCTCGCAGCAGCTCTATTTCTTCTAGTTCTAATTGAGTTTCAGCTGGTCCTGATCTTATGGGAGCATCTTCTGTTTGTAACTTCACTGCTTCTTCTAGAGATAATTTTAACTACGTAAAACTTGTTCTTTCGGCGTTTCAGTTAGGTCTGATCCTGTATCATCATCTTCTGTTGTGCCTTAACTGCTTGTTCCAGAGCTAATTCTGCCTGGTGACTTAACGTGATAGACTTATTTCTGCAAGTTCATTTGGAGGTTGAATTGGTGCAGATTCCGCATCATGAGATTGTTTGTACCTTAACTGCTTCTTCTATAGCTGATACAGCCAGTAAAGTTTGCGAGACTCATTGTGTTAAACTTGTTTCAGCAAGTTCCTTTGGAGTTTGTATTTGTTCAGATCCCGTATCATCATCTTCTGTATGTACCGCTTCTTCTATAGCCTTTTCTGGGTGATTAGCTTGAGAAACTCATCGTGTTCGGCTTGTTTCTGGAAGTTCTTTTGGAGTTTAAGCCTATCTAGTTGAGTAATTACGTTTCGCACATCTGTTTCTGCTAGTTGTCTAGGAATTTCAGCTTGCGCTGATCTACTAGAAGAATAGCAACACTGCAGCTTTTTCTGCCAGATCCGTTTGCGAAAACTGCTCGTAGCAGATCCATTTGTGCAAGTTCTGAAGGAGTTTCATCCGCGCTGATACTGTATCAGCATCTTCTCTTGTTTCCTCAACTGATTCTTCTAGAGACAGTTCTGCCTGGTGACTCAACGTGTTAGACAAGTTCTTTTGGAAGTTGAACTGGGGCAGAATCCGTATCTTCATCTTCTTTGTGTACCTTAACTGCTTCTTCTATAGCCAGCTCTGCCTTAAAAGACAAACTTGTTTCTGCAAGTTCTTTTGGAGTTTGAGCTTTTGCATCCGTCTTCTGTTTGTACCTGAACAGCTTCCTATATAGCAATTTCTGCCCGATTAGCTTGTGTAACTCATCGTGTTAGACGTGTTTCATGAAGATCTTTAGGAGTTTTGGCGTATCTAGTTAAATAAATGTGTCACGCACATTTGCGTCTGCTAGTTCTCTAATCTACTAGAAGCATATATGTATTTGTCTCAACTCTGAAGCCTTTTCTGCCAGATCCGTTTGCGAAACTGCTCGCAGCAGCTCTATTTCTTCTAGTTCTAATTGAGTTTCAGCTGGTCCTGATCTTATGGGAGCATCTTCTGTTTGTAACTTCACTGCTTCTTCTAGAGATAATTTTAACTACGTAAAACTTGTTCTTTCGGCGTTTCAGTTAGGACTGATCCTGTATCATCATCTTCTGTTGTGCCTTAACTGCTTGTTCCAGAGCTAATTCTGCCTGGTAACTTAACGTGATAGACTTATTTCTGCAAGTTCATTTGGAGGTTGAATTGGTGCAGATTCCGCATCATGACATTGTTTGTACCTTAACTGCTTCTTCTATAGCTGATACAGCCAGTAAAGTTTGCGAGACTCATTGTGTTAGACTTGTTTCAGCAAGTTCCTTTGGAGTTTGAATGTGTTCAGATCCCGTATCATCATCTTCTGTATGTACCCCTTCTTCTATAGCCATTTTTGGGTGATTAGCTTGAGAAACTCATCGTGTTCGGCTTGTTTCTGGAAGTTCTTTTGGAGTTTAAGCCTATCTAGTTGAGTAATTACGTTTCGCACATCTGTTTCTGCTAGTTTTCTAGGAATTTCAGCTTGCGCTGATCTACAATAAGAATAGCAACACTGCAGCTTTTTCTGCCAGATCCGTTTGCGAAAACTGCTCGTAGCAGATCGATTTCTGCAAGTTCTGAAGGAGTTTCATCCGCGCTGATACTGTATCAGCATCTTCTCTTGTTCCTCAACTGATTCTTCTAGAGACAGTTCTGCCTGGTGACTCAACGTGTTAGACAAGTTCTTTTGGAAGTTGAACTGGGGCAGAATCCGTATCTTCATCTTCTTTGTGTACCTTAACTGCTTCTTCTATAGCCAACTCTGCCTTAAAAGACAAACTTGTTTCTGCAAGTTCTTTTGGAGTTTGAGCTGGTGCATCCGTCTTCTGTTTGTACCTGAACAGCTTCCTATATAGCAATTTCTGCCCGATTAGCTTGTGTAACTCATCGTGTTAGACGTGTTTCATGAAGATCTTTAGGAGTTTTAGCGTATCTAGTTAAATAAATGTGTCACGCACATTTGCGTCTGCTAGTTCTCTAATCTACTAGAAGCATATATGTATTTGTCTCAACTCTGAAGCCTTTTCTGCCAGATCCGTTTGCGAAACTGCTCGCAGCAGCTCTATTTCTTCTAGTTCTAATTGAGTTTCAGCTGGTCCTGATCTTATGGGAGCATCTTCTGTTTGTAACTTCACTGCTTCTTCTAGAGATAATTTTAACTACGTAAAACTTGTTCTTTCGGCGTTTCAGTTAGGACTGATCCTGTATCATCATCTTCTGTTGTGCCTTAACTGCTTGTTCCAGAGCTAATTCTGCCTGGTGACTTAACGTGATAGACTTATTTCTGCAAGCTCATTTGGAGGTTGAATTGGTGCATATTCCGCATCATGACATTGTTTGTACCTTAACTGCTTCTTCTATAGCTGATACAGCCAGTAAAGTTTGCGAGACTCATTGTGTTAGACTTGTTTCAGCAAGTTCCTTTGGAGTTTGAATTTGTTCAGATCCCGTATCATCATCTTCTGTATGTACCGCTTCTTCTATAGCCTTTTCTGGGTGATTAGCTTGAGAAACTCATCGTGTTCGGCTTGTTTCTGGAAGTTCTTTTGGAGTTTAAGCCTATCTAGTTGAGTAATTACGTTTCGCACATCTGTTTCTGCTAGTTTTCTAGGAATTTCAGCTTGCGCTGATCTACTAGAAGAATAGCAACACTGCAGCTTTTTCTGCCAGATCCGTTTGCGAAAACTGCTCGTAGCGGATCCATTTGTGCAAGTTCTGAAGGAGTTTCATCCGCGCTGATACTGTATCAGCATCTTCTCTTGTTTCCTCAACTGATTCTTCTAGAGACAGTTCTGCCTGGTGACTCAACGTGTTAGACAAGTTCTTTTGGAAGTTGAACTGGGGCAGAATCCGTATCTTCATCTTCTTTGTGTACCTTAACTGCTTCTTCTATAGCCAACTCTGCCTTAAAAGACAAACTTGTTTCTGCAAGTTCTTTTGGAGTTTGAGCTGGTGCATCCGTCTTCTGTTTGTACCTGAACAGCTTCCTATATAGCAATTTCTGCCCGATTAGCTTGTGTAACTCATCGTGTTAGACGTGTTTCATGAAGATCTTTAGGAGTTTTAGCGTATCTAGTTAAATAAATGTGTCACGCACATTTGCGTCTGCTAGTTCTCTAATCTACTAGAAGCATATATGTATTTGTCTCAACTCTGAAGCCTTTTCTGCCAGATCCGTTTGCGAAACTGCTCGCAGCAGCTCTATTTCTTCTAGTTCTAATTGAGTTTCAGCTGGTCCTGATCTTATGGGAGCATCTTCTGTTTGTAACTTCACTGCTTCTTCTAGAGATAATTTTAACTACGTAAAACTTGTTCTTTCGGCGTTTCAGTTAGGACTGATCCTGTATCATCATCTTCTGTTGTGCCTTAACTGCTTGTTCCAGAGCTAATTCTGCCTGGTGACTTAACGTGATAGACTTATTTCTGCAAGCTCATTTGGAGGTTGAATTGGTGCATATTCCGCATCATGACATTGTTTGTACCTTAACTGCTTCTTCTATAGCTGATACAGCCAGTAAAGTTTGCGAGACTCATTGTGTTAGACTTGTTTCAGCAAGTTCCTTTGGAGTTTGAATGTGTTCAGATCCCGTATCATCATCTTCTGTATGTACCGCTTCTTCTATAGCCATTTCTGGGTGATTAGCTTGAGAAACTCATCGTGTTCGGCTTGTTTCTGGAAGTTCTTTTGGAGTTTAAGCCTATCTAGTTGAGTAATTACGTTTCGCACATCTGTTTCTTCTAGTTTTCTAGGAATTTCAGCTTGCGCTGATCTACTAGAAGAATAGCAACACTGCAGCTTTTTCTGCCAGATCCGTTTGCGAAAACTGCTCGTAGCAGATCGATTTCTGCAAGTTCTGAAGGAGTGTCATCCGCGCTGATACTGTATCAGCATCTTCTCTTGTTCCTCAACTGATTCTTCTAGAGACAGTTCTGCCTGGTGACTCAACGTGTTAGACAAGTTCTTTTGGAAGTTGAACTGGGGCAGAATCCGTATCTTCATCTTCTTTGTGTACCTTAACTGCTTCTTCTGTAGCCAACTCTGCCTTAAAAGACAAACTTGTTTCTGCAAGTTCTTTTGGAGTTTGAGCTGGTGCATCCGTCTTCTGTTTGTACCTGAACAGCTTCCTATATAGCAATTTCTGCCCGATTAGCTTGTGTAACTCATCGTGTTAGACGTGTTTCATGAAGATCTTTAGGAGTTTTAGCGTATCTAGTTAAATAAATGTGTCACGCACAATTGCGTCTGCTAGTTCTCTAATCTACTAGAAGCATATATGTATTTGTCTCAACTCTGAAGCCTTTTCTGCCAGATCCGTTTGCGAAACTGCTCGCAGCAGCTCTATTTCTTCTAGTTCTAATTGAGTTTCAGCTGGTCCTGATCTTATGGGAGCATCTTCTGTTTGTAACTTCACTGCTTCTTCTAGAGATAATTTTAACTACGTAAAACTTGTTCTTTCGGCGTTTCAGTTAGGACTGATCCTGTATCATCATCTTCTGTTGTGCCTTAACTGCTTGTTCCAGAGCTAATTCTGCCTGGTGACTTAACGTGATAGACTTATTTCTGCAAGCTCATTTGGAGGTTGAATTGGTGCATATTCCGCATCATGACATTGTTTGTACCTTAACTGCTTCTTCTATAGCTGATACAGCCAGTAAAGTTTGCGAGACTCATTGTGTTAGACTTATTTCAGCAAGTTCCTTTGGAGTTTGAATGTGTTCAGATCCCGTATCATCATCTTCTGTATGTACCGCTTCTTCTATAGCCATTTCTGGGTGATTAGCTTGAGAAACTCATCGTGTTCGGCTTGTTTCTGGAAGTTCTTTTGGAGTTTAAGCCTATCTAGTTGAGTAATTACGTTTCGCACATCTGTTTCTGCTAGTTTTCTAGGAATTTCAGCTTGCGCTGATCTACTAGAAGAATAGCAACACTGCAGCTTTTTCTGCCAGATCCGTTTGCGAAAACTGCTCGTAGCAGATCCATTTGTGCAAGTTCTGAAGGAGTTTCATCCGCGCTGATACTGTATCAGCATCTTCTCTTGTTTCCTCAACTGATTCTTCTAGAGACAGTTCTGCCTGGTGACTCAACGTGTTAGACAAGTTCTTTTGGAAGTTGAACTGGGGCAGAATCCGTATCTTCATCTTCTTTGTGTACCTTAACTGCTTCTTCTATAGCCAACTCTGCCTTAAAAGACAAACTTGTTTCTGCAAGTTCTTTTGGAGTTTGAGCTGGTGCATCCGTCTTCTGTTTGTACCTGAACAGCTTCCTATATAGCAATTTCTGCCCGATTAGCTTGTGTAACTCATCGTGTTAGACGTGTTTCATGAAGATCTTTAGGAGTTTTAGCGTATCTAGTTAAATAAATGTGTCACGCACATTTGCGTCTGCTAGTTCTCTAATCTACTAGAAGCATATATGTATTTGTCTCAACTCTGAAGCCTTTTCTGCCAGATCCGTTTGCGAAACTGCTCGCAGCAGCTCTATTTCTTCTAGTTCTAATTGAGTTTCAGCTGGTCCTGATCTTATGGGAGCATCTTCTGTTTGTAACTTCACTGTTTCTTCTAGAGATAATTTTAACTACGTAAAACTTGTTCTTTCGGCGTTTCAGTTAGGACTGATCCTGTATCATCATCTTCTGTTGTGCCTTAACTGCTTGTTCCATAGGTAATTCTGCCTGGTGACTTAACGTGATAGACTTATTTCTGCAAGTTCATTTGGAGGTTGAATTGGTGCAGATTCCGCATCATGACATTGTTTGTACCTTAACTGCTTCTTCTATAGCTGATACAGCCAGTAAAGTTTGCGAGACTCATTGTGTTAAACTTGTTTCAGCAAGTTCCTTTGGAGTTTGAATTTGTTCAGATCCCGTATCATCATCTTCTGTATGTACCGCTTCTTCTATAGCCTTTTCTGGGTGATTAGCTTGAGAAACTCATCGTGTTCGGCTTGTTTTTGGAAGTTCTTTTGGAGTTTAAGCCTATCTAGTTGAGTAATTACGTTTCACACATCTGTTTCTGCTAGTTTTCTAGGAATTTCAGCTTGCGCTGATCTACTAGAAGAATAGCAACACTGCAGCTTTTTCTGCCAGATCCGTTTGCGAAAACTGCTCGTAGCAGATCCATTTGTGCAAGTTCTGAAGGAGTTTCATCCGCGCTGATACTGTATCAGCATCTTCTCTTGTTCCTCAACTGATTCTTCTAGAGACAGTTCTGCCTGGTGACTCAACGTGTTAGACAAGTTCTTTTGGAAGTTGAACTGGGGCAGAATCCGTATCTTCATCTTCTTTGTGTACCTTAACTGCTTCTTCTATAGCCAACTCTGCCTTAAAAGACAAACTTGTTTCTGCAAGTTCTTTTGGAGTTTGAGCTGGTGCATCCGTCTTCTGTTTGTACCTGAACAGCTTCCTATATAGCAATTTCTGCCTGATTAGCTTGTGTAACTCATCGTGTTAGACGTGTTTCATGAAGATCTTTAGGAGTTTTAGCGTATCTAGTTAAATAAATGTGTCACGCACATTTGCGTCTTCTACTTCTCTAATCTACTAGAAGCATATATGTATTTGTCTCAACTCTGAAGCCTTTTCTGCCAGATCCGTTTGCGAAACTGCTCGCAGCAGCTCTATTTCTTCTAGTTCTAATTGAGTTTCAGCTGGTCCTGATCTTATGGGAGCATCTTCTGTTTGTAACTTCACTGCTTCTTCTAGAGATAATTTTAACTACGTAAAACTTGTTCTTTCGGCGTTTCAGTTAGGACAGATCCTGTATCATCATCTTCTGTTGTGCCTTAACTGCTTGTTCCAGAGCTAATTCTGCCTGGTGACTTAACGTGATAGACTTATTTCTGCAAGTTCATTTGGAGGTTGAATTGGTGCAGATTCCGCATCATGACATTGTTTGTACCTTAACTGCTTCTTCTATAGCTGATACAGCCAGTAAAGTTTGCGAGACTCATTGTGTTAGACTTGTTTCAGCAAGTTCCTTTGGAGTTTGAATTTGTTCAGATCCCGTATCATCATCTTCTGTATGTACCGCTTCTTCTATAGCCTTTTCTGGGTGATTAGCTTGAGAAACTCATCGTGTTCGGCTTGTTTCTGGAAGTTCTTTTGGAGTTTAAGCCTACCTAGTTGAGTAATTACGTTTCGCACATCTGTTTCTGCTAGTTTTCTAGGAATTTCAGCTTGCGCTGATCTACTAGAAGAATAGCAACACTGCAGCTTTTTCTGCCAGATCCGTTTGCGAAAACTGCTCGTAGCAGATCGATTTCTGCAAGTTCTGAAGGAGTTTCATCCGCGCTGATACTGTATCAGCATCTTCTCTTGTTCCTCAACTGATTCTTCTAGAGACAGTTCTGCCTGGTGACTCAACGTGTTAGACAAGTTCTTTTGGAAGTTGAACTGGGGCAGAATCCGTATCTTCATCTTCTTTGTGTACCTTAACTGCTTCTTCTATAGCCAACTCTGCCTTAAAAGACAAACTTGTTTCTGCAAGTTCTTTTGGAGTTTGAGCTGGTGCATCCGTCTTCTGTTTGTACCTGAACAGCTTCCTATATAGCAATTTCTGCCCGATTAGCTTGTGTAACTCATCGTGTTAGACGTGTTTCATGAAGATCTTTAGGAGTTTTAGCGTATCTAGTTAAATAAATGTGTCACGCACATTTGCGTCTGCTAGTTCTCTAATCTATAAATCTAGAAGCATATATGTATTTGTCTCAACTCTGAAGCCTTTTCTGCCAGATCCGTTTGCGAAACTGCTCGCAGCAGCTCTATTTCTTCTAGTTCTAATTGAGTTTCAGCTGGTCCTGATCTTATGGGAGCATCTTCTGTTTGTAACGTCACTGCTTCTTCTAGAGATAATTTTAACTATGTAAAACTTGTTCTTTCGGCGTTTCAGTTAGGACTGATCCTGTATCATCATCTTCTGTTGTGCCTTAACTGCTTGTTCCAGAGCTAATTCTGCCTGGTGACTTAACGTGATAGACTTATTTCTGCAAGTTCATTTGGAGGTTGAATTGGTGCAGATTCCGCATCATGACATTGTTTGTACCTTAACTGCTTCGTCTATAGCTGATACAGCCAGTAAAGTTTGCGAGACTCATTGTGTTAGACTTGTTTCAGCAAGTTCCTTTGGAGTTTGAATTTGTTCAGATCCCGTATCATCATCTTCTGTATGTACCGCTTCTTCTATAGCCTTTTCTGGGTGATTAGCTTGAGAAATTCATCGTGTTCGGCTTGTTTCTGGAAGTTCTTTTGGAGTTTAAGCCTATCTAGTTGAGTAATTACGTCTCTCACATCTGTTTCTGCTAGTTTTCTAGGAATTTCAGCTTGCGCTGATCTACTAGAAGAATAGCAACACTGCAGCTTTTTCTGCCAGATCCGTTTGCGAAAACTGCTCGTAGCAGATCGATTTCTGCAAGTTCTGAAGGAGTTTCATCCGCGCTGATACTGTATCAGCATCTTCTCTTGTTCCTCAACTGATTCTTCTAGAGACAGTTCTGCCTGGTGACTCAACGTGTTAGACAAGTTCTTTTGGAAGTTGAACTGGGGCAGAATCCGTATCTTCATCTTCTTTGTGTACCTTAACTGCTTCTTCTATAGCCAACTCTGCCTTAAAAGACAAACTTGTTTCTGCAAGTTCTTTTGGAGTTTGAGCTGGTGCATCCATCTTCTGTTTGTACCTGAACAGCTTCCTATATAGCAATTTCTGCCCGATTAGCTTGTGTAACTCATCGTGTTAGACGTGTTTCATGAAGATCTTTAGGAGTTTTAGCGTATCTAGTTAAATAAATGTGTCACGCACATTTGCGTCTGCTAGTTCTCTAATCTACTAGAAGCATATATGTATTTGTCTCAACTCTGAAGCCTTTTCTGCCAGATCCGTTTGCGAAACTGCTCGCAGCAGCTCTATTTCTTCTAGTTCTAATTGAGTTTCAGCTGGTCCTGATCTTATGGGAGCATCTTCTGTTTGTAACGTCACTGCTTCTTCTAGAGATAATTTTAACTATGTAAAACTTGTTCTTTCGGCGTTTCAGTTAGGACAGATCCTGTATCATCATCTTCTGTTGTGCCTTTACTGCTTGTTCCAGAGCTAATTCTGCCTGGTGACTTAACGTGATAGACTTATTTCTGCAAGTTCATTTGGAGGTTGAATTGGTGCAGATTCCGCATCATGACATTGTTTGTACCTTAACTGCTTCTTCTATAGCTGATACAGCCAGTAAAGTTTGCGAGACTCATTGTGTTAGACTTGTTTCAGCAAGTTCCTTTGGAGTTTGAATTTGTTCAGATCCCGTATCATCATCTTCTGTATGTACCGCTTCTTCTATAGCCTTTTCTGGGTGATTAGCTTGAGAAACTCATCGTGTTCGGCTTGTTTCTGGAAGTTCTTTTGGAGTTTAAGCCTATCTAGTTGAGTAATTACGTTTCGCACATCTGTTTCTTCTAGTTGTCTAGGAATTTCAGCTTGCGCTGATCTACTAGAAGAATAGCAACACTGCAGCTTTTTCTGCCAGATCCGTTTGCGAAAACTGCTCGTAGCAGATCGATTTCTGCAAGTTCTGAAGGAGTTTCATCCGGGCTGATACTGTATCAGCATCTTCTCTTGTTCCTCAACTGATTCTTCTAGAGACAGTTCTGCCTGGTGACTCAACGTGTTAGACAAGTTCTTTTGGAAGTTGAACTGGGGCAGAATCCGTATCTTCATCTTCTTTGTGTACCTTAACTGCTTCTTCTATAGCCAACTCTGCCTTAAAAGACAAACTTGTTTCTGCAAGTTCTTTTGGAGTTTGAGCTGGTGCATCCGTCTTCTGTTTGTACCTGAACAGCTTCCTATATAGCAATTTCTGCCCGATTAGCTTGTGTAACTCATCGTGTTAGACGTGTTTCATGAAGATCTTTAGGAGTTTTAGCGTATCTAGTTAAATAAATGTGTCACGCACATTTGCGTCTGCTAGTTCTCTAATCTATAAATCTAGAAGCATATATGTATTTGTCTCAACTCTGAAGCCTTTTCTGCCAGATCCGTTTGCGAAACTGCTCGCAGCAGCTCTATTTCTTCTAGTTCTAATTGAGTTTCAGCTGGTCCTGATCTTATGGGAGCATCTTCTGTTTGTAACGTCACTGCTTCTTCTAGAGATAATTTTAACTATGTAAAACTTGTTCTTTCGGCGTTTCAGTTAGGACTGATCCTGTATCATCATCTTCTGTTGTGCCTTAACTGCTTGTTCCAGAGCTAATTCTGCCTGGTGACTTAACGTGATAGACTTATTTCTGCAAGTTCATTTGGAGGTTGAATTGGTGCAGATTCCGCATCATGACATTGTTTGTACCTTAACTGCTTCTTCTATAGCTGATACAGCCAGTAAAGTTTGCGAGACTCATTGTGTTAGACTTGTTTCAGCAAGTTCCTTTGGAGTTTGAATTTGTTCAGATCCCGTATCATCATCTTCTGTATGTACCGCTTCTTCTATAGCCTTTTCTGGGTGATTAGCTTGAGAAATTCATCGTGTTCGGCTTGTTTCTGGAAGTTCTTTTGGAGTTTAAGCCTATCTAGTTGAGTAATTACGTCTCTCACATCTGTTTCTGCTAGTTTTCTAGGAATTTCAGCTTGCGCTGATCTACTAGAAGAATAGCAACACTGCAGCTTTTTCTGCCAGATCCGTTTGCGAAAACTGCTCGTAGCAGATCGATTTCTGCAAGTTCTGAAGGAGTTTCATCCGCGCTGATACTGTATCAGCATCTTCTCTTGTTCCTCAACTGATTCTTCTAGAGACAGTTCTGCCTGGTGACTCAACGTGTTAGACAAGTTCTTTTGGAAGTTGAACTGGGGCAGAATCCGTATCTTCATCTTCTTTGTGTACCTTAACTGCTTCTTCTATAGCCAACTCTGCCTTAAAAGACAAACTTGTTTCTGCAAGTTCTTTTGGAGTTTGAGCTGGTGCATCCATCTTCTGTTTGTACCTGAACAGCTTCCTATATAGCAATTTCTGCCCGATTAGCTTGTGTAACTCATCGTGTTAGACGTGTTTCATGAAGATCTTTAGGAGTTTTAGCGTATCTAGTTAAATAAATGTGTCACGCACATTTGCGTCTGCTAGTTCTCTAATCTACTAGAAGCATATATGTATTTGTCTCAACTCTGAAGCCTTTTCTGCCAGATCCGTTTGCGAAACTGCTCGCAGCAGCTCTATTTCTTCTAGTTCTAATTGAGTTTCAGCTGGTCCTGATCTTATGGGAGCATCTTCTGTTTGTAACGTCACTGCTTCTTCTAGAGATAATTTTAACTATGTAAAACTTGTTCTTTCGGCGTTTCAGTTAGGACAGATCCTGTATCATCATCTTCTGTTGTGCCTTTACTGCTTGTTCCAGAGCTAATTCTGCCTGGTGACTTAACGTGATAGACTTATTTCTGCAAGTTCATTTGGAGGTTGAATTGGTGCAGATTCCGCATCATGACATTGTTTGTACCTTAACTGCTTCTTCTATAGCTGATACAGCCAGTAAAGTTTGCGAGACTCATTGTGTTAGACTTGTTTCAGCAAGTTCCTTTGGAGTTTGAATTTGTTCAGATCCCGTATCATCATCTTCTGTATGTACCGCTTCTTCTATAGCCTTTTCTGGGTGATTAGCTTGAGAAACTCATCGTGTTCGGCTTGTTTCTGGAAGTTCTTTTGGAGTTTAAGCCTATCTAGTTGAGTAATTACGTTTCGCACATCTGTTTCTTCTAGTTGTCTAGGAATTTCAGCTTGCGCTGATCTACTAGAAGAATAGCAACACTGCAGCTTTTTCTGCCAGATCCGTTTGCGAAAACTGCTCGTAGCAGATCGATTTCTGCAAGTTCTGAAGGAGTTTCATCCGGGCTGATACTGTATCAGCATCTTCTCTTGTTCCTCAACTGATTCTTCTAGAGACAGTTCTGCCTGGTGACTCAACGTGTTAGACAAGTTCTTTTGGAAGTTGAACTGGGGCAGAATCCGTATCTTCATCTTCTTTGTGTACCTTAACTGCTTCTTCTGTAGCCAACTCTGCCTTAAAAGACAAACTTGTTTCTGCAAGTTCTTTTGGAGTTTGAGCTGGTGCATCCGTCTTCTGTTTGTACCTGAACAGCTTCCTATATAGCAATTTCTGCCCGATTAGCTTGTGTAACTCATCGTGTTAGACGTGTTTCATGAAGATCTTTAGTAGTTTTAGCGTATCTAGTTAAATAAATGTGTCACGCACATTTGCGTCTGCTAGTTCTCTAATCTACTAGAAGCATATATGTATTTGTCTCAACTCTGAAGCCTTTTCTGCCAGATCCGTTTGCGAAACTGCTCGCAGCAGCTCTATTTCTTCTAGTTCTAATTGAGTTTCAGCTGGTCCTGATCTTATGGTAGCATCTTCTGTTTGTAACGTCACTGCTTCTTCTAGAGATAATTTTAACTACGTAAAACTTGTTCTTTCGGCGTTTCAGTTAGGACTGATCCTGTATCATCATCTTCTGTTGTGCCTTAACTGCTTGTTCCAGAGCTAATTCTGCCTGGTGACTTAACGTGATAGACTTATTTCTGCAAGTTCATTTGGAGGTTGAATTGGTGCAGATTCCGCATCATGACATTGTTTGTACCTTAACTGCTTCTTCTATAGCTGATACAGCCAGTAAAGTTTGCGAGACTCATTGTGTTAGACTTGTTTCAGCAAGTTCCTTTGGAGTTTGAATTTGTTCAGATCCCGTATCATCATCTTCTGTATGTACCGCTTCTTCTATAGCCTTTTCTGTGTGATTAGCTTGAGAAACTCATCGTGTTCGGCTTGTTTCTGGAAGTTCTTTTGGAGTTTAAGCCTATCTAGTTGAGTAATTACGTTTCGCACATCTGTTTCTTCTAGTTGTCTAGGAATTTCAGCTTGCGCTGATCTACTAGAAGAATAGCAACACTGCAGCTTTTTCTGCCAGATCCGTTTGCGAAAACTGCTCGTAGCAGATCGATTTCTGCAAGTTCTGAAGGAGTTTCATCCGGGCTGATACTGTATCAGCATCTTCTCTTGTTCCTCAACTGATTCTTCTAGAGACAGTTCTGCCTGGTGACTCAACGTGTTAGACAAGTTCTTTTGGAAGTTGAACTGGGGCAGAATCCGTATCTTCATCTTCTTTGTGTACCTTAACTGCTTCTTCTATAGCCAACTCTGCCTTAAAAGACAAACTTGTTTCTGCAAGTTCTTTTGGAGTTTGAGCTGGTGCATCCGTCTTCTGTTTGTACCTGAACAGCTTCCTATATAGCAATTTCTGCCCGATTAGCTTGTGTAACTCATCGTGTTAGACGTGTTTCATGAAGATCTTTAGGAGTTTTAGCGTATCTAGTTAAATAAATGTGTCACGCACATTTGCGTCTGCTAGTTCTCTAATCTATAAATCTAGAAGCATATATGTATTTGTCTCAACTCTGAAGCCTTTTCTGCCAGATCCGTTTGCGAAACTGCTCGCAGCAGCTCTATTTCTTCTAGTTCTAATTGAGTTTCAGCTGGTCCTGATCTTATGGGAGCATCTTCTGTTTGTAACGTCACTGCTTCTTCTAGAGATAATTTTAACTATGTAAAACTTGTTCTTTCGGCGTTTCAGTTAGGACTGATCCTGTATCATCATCTTCTGTTGTGCCTTAACTGCTTGTTCCAGAGCTAATTCTGCCTGGTGACTTAACGTGATAGACTTATTTCTGCAAGTTCATTTGGAGGTTGAATTGGTGCAGATTCCGCATCATGACATTGTTTGTACCTTAACTGCTTCTTCTATAGCTGATACAGCCAGTAAAGTTTGCGAGACTCATTGTGTTAGACTTGTTTCAGCAAGTTCCTTTGGAGTTTGAATTTGTTCAGATCCCGTATCATCATCTTCTGTATGTACCGCTTCTTCTATAGCCTTTTCTGGGTGATTAGCTTGAGAAATTCATCGTGTTCGGCTTGTTTCTGGAAGTTCTTTTGGAGTTTAAGCCTATCTAGTTGAGTAATTACGTCTCTCACATCTGTTTCTGCTAGTTTTCTAGGAATTTCAGCTTGCGCTGATCTACTAGAAGAATAGCAACACTGCAGCTTTTTCTGCCAGATCCGTTTGCGAAAACTGCTCGTAGCAGATCGATTTCTGCAAGTTCTGAAGGAGTTTCATCCGCGCTGATACTGTATCAGCATCTTCTCTTGTTCCTCAACTGATTCTTCTAGAGACAGTTCTGCCTGGTGACTCAACGTGTTAGACAAGTTCTTTTGGAAGTTGAACTGGGGCAGAATCCGTATCTTCATCTTCTTTGTGTACCTTAACTGCTTCTTCTATAGCCAACTCTGCCTTAAAAGACAAACTTGTTTCTGCAAGTTCTTTTGGAGTTTGAGCTGGTGCATCCATCTTCTGTTTGTACCTGAACAGCTTCCTATATAGCAATTTCTGCCCGATTAGCTTGTGTAACTCATCGTGTTAGACGTGTTTCATGAAGATCTTTAGGAGTTTTAGCGTATCTAGTTAAATAAATGTGTCACGCACATTTGCGTCTGCTAGTTCTCTAATCTACTAGAAGCATATATGTATTTGTCTCAACTCTGAAGCCTTTTCTGCCAGATCCGTTTGCGAAACTGCTCGCAGCAGCTCTATTTCTTCTAGTTCTAATTGAGTTTCAGCTGGTCCTGATCTTATGGGAGCATCTTCTGTTTGTAACGTCACTGCTTCTTCTAGAGATAATTTTAACTATGTAAAACTTGTTCTTTCGGCGTTTCAGTTAGGACAGATCCTGTATCATCATCTTCTGTTGTGCCTTTACTGCTTGTTCCAGAGCTAATTCTGCCTGGTGACTTAACGTGATAGACTTATTTCTGCAAGTTCATTTGGAGGTTGAATTGGTGCAGATTCCGCATCATGACATTGTTTGTACCTTAACTGCTTCTTCTATAGCTGATACAGCCAGTAAAGTTTGCGAGACTCATTGTGTTAGACTTGTTTCAGCAAGTTCCTTTGGAGTTTGAATTTGTTCAGATCCCGTATCATCATCTTCTGTATGTACCGCTTCTTCTATAGCCTTTTCTGGGTGATTAGCTTGAGAAACTCATCGTGTTCGGCTTGTTTCTGGAAGTTCTTTTGGAGTTTAAGCCTATCTAGTTGAGTAATTACGTTTCGCACATCTGTTTCTTCTAGTTGTCTAGGAATTTCAGCTTGCGCTGATCTACTAGAAGAATAGCAACACTGCAGCTTTTTCTGCCAGATCCGTTAGCGAAAACTGCTCGTAGCAGATCGATTTCTGCAAGTTCTGAAGGAGTTTCATCCGGGCTGATACTGTATCAGCATCTTCTCTTGTTCCTCAACTGATTCTTCTAGAGACAGTTCTGCCTGGTGACTCAACGTGTTAGACAAGTTCTTTTGGAAGTTGAACTGGGGCAGAATCCGTATCTTCATCTTCTTTGTGTACCTTAACTGCTTCTTCTGTAGCCAACTCTGCCTTAAAAGACAAACTTGTTTCTGCAAGTTCTTTTGGAGTTTGAGCTGGTGCATCCGTCTTCTGTTTGTACCTGAACAGCTTCCTATATAGCAATTTCTGCCCGATTAGCTTGTGTAACTCATCGTGTTAGACGTGTTTCATGAAGATCTTTAGTAGTTTTAGCGTATCTAGTTAAATAAATGTGTCACGCACATTTGCGTCTGCTAGTTCTCTAATCTACTAGAAGCATATATGTATTTGTCTCAACTCTGAAGCCTTTTCTGCCAGATCCGTTTGCGAAACTGCTCGCAGCAGCTCTATTTCTTCTAGTTCTAATTGAGTTTCAGCTGGTCCTGATCTTATGGGAGCATCTTCTGTTTGTAACGTCACTGCTTCTTCTAGAGATAATTTTAACTATGTAAAACTTGTTCTTTCGGCGTTTCAGTTAGGACTGATCCTGTATCATCATCTTCTGTTGTGCCTTAACTGCTTGTTCCAGAGCTAATTCTGCCTGGTGACTTAACGTGATAGACTTATTTCTGCAAGTTCATTTGGAGGTTGAATTGGTGCAGATTCCGCATCATGACATTGTTTGTACCTTAACTGCTTCTTCTATAGCTGATACAGCCAGTAAAGTTTGCGAGACTCATTGTGTTAGACTTGTTTCAGCAAGTTCCTTTGGAGTTTGAATTTGTTCAGATCCCGTATCATCATCTTCTGTATGTACCGCTTCTTCTATAGCCTTTTCTGGGTGATTAGCTTGAGAAATTCATCGTGTTCGGCTTGTTTCTGGAAGTTCTTTTGGAGTTTAAGCCTATCTAGTTGAGTAATTACGTTTCGCACATCTGTTTCTGCTAGTTTTCTAGGAATTTCAGCTTGCGCTGATCTACTAGAAGAATAGCAACACTGCAGCTTTTTCTGCCAGATCCGTTTGCGAAAACTGCTCGTAGCAGATCGATTTCTGCAAGTTCTGAAGGAGTTTCATCCGCGCTGATACTGTATCAGCATCTTCTCTTGTTCCTCAACTGATTCTTCTAGAGACAGTTCTGCCTGGTGACTCAACGTGTTAGACAAGTTCTTTTGGAAGTTGAACTGGGGCAGAATCCGTATCTTCATCTTCTTTGTGTACCTTAACTGCTTCTTCTGTAGCCAACTCTGCCTTAAAAAACAAACTTGTTTCTGCAAGTTCTTTTGGAGTTTGAGCTGGTGCATCCGTCTTCTGTTTGTACCTGAACAGCTTCCTATATAGCAATTTCTGCCCGATTAGCTTGTGTAACTCATCGTGTTAGACGTGTTTCATGAAGATCTTTAGTAGTTTTAGCGTATCTAGTTAAATAAATGTGTCACGCACATTTGCGTCTGCTAGTTCTCTAATCTACTAGAAGCATATATGTATTTGTCTCAACTCTGAAGCCTTTTCTGCCAGATCCGTTTGCGAAACTGCTCGCAGCAGCTCTATTTCTTCTAGTTCTAATTGAGTTTCAGCTGGTCCTGATCTTATGGTAGCATCTTCTGTTTGTAACGTCACTGCTTCTTCTAGAGATAATTTTAACTACGTAAAACTTGTTCTTTCGGCGTTTCAGTTAGGACTGATCCTGTATCATCATCTTCTGTTGTGCCTTAACTGCTTGTTCCAGAGCTAATTCTGCCTGGTGACTTAACGTGATAGACTTATTTCTGCAAGTTCATTTGGAGGTTGAATTGGTGCAGATTCCGCATCATGACATTGTTTGTACCTTAACTGCTTCTTCTATAGCTGATACAGCCAGTAAAGTTTGCGAGACTCATTGTGTTAGACTTGTTTCAGCAAGTTCCTTTGGAGTTTGAATTTGTTCAGATCCCGTATCATCATCTTCTGTATGTACCGCTTCTTCTATAGCCTTTTCTGTGTGATTAGCTTGAGAAACTCATCGTGTTCGGCTTGTTTCTGGAAGTTCTTTTGGAGTTTAAGCCTATCTAGTTGAGTAATTACGTTTCGCACATCTGTTTCTTCTAGTTGTCTAGGAATTTCAGCTTGCGCTGATCTACTAGAAGAATAGCAACACTGCAGCTTTTTCTGCCAGATCCGTTTGCGAAAACTGCTCGTAGCAGATCGATTTCTGCAAGTTCTGAAGGAGTTTCATCCGCGCTGATACTGTATCAGCATCTTCTCTTGTTCCTCAACTGATTCTTCTAGAGACAGTTCTGCCTGGTGACTCAACGTGTTAGACAAGTTCTTTTGGAAGTTGAACTGGGGCAGAATCCGTATCTTCATCTTCTTTGTGTACCTTAACTGCTTCTTCTGTAGCCAACTCTGCCTTAAAAGACAAACTTGTTTCTGCAAGTTCTTTTGGAGTTTGAGCTGGTGCATCCGTCTTCTGTTTGTACCTGAACAGCTTCCTATATAGCAATTTCTGCCCGATTAGCTTGTGTAACTCATCGTGTTAGACGTGTTTCATGAAGATCTTTAGGAGTTTTAGCGTATCTAGTTAAATAAATGTGTCACGCACATTTGCGTCTGCTAGTTCTCTAATCTACTAGAAGCATATATGTATTTGTCTCAACTCTGAAGCCTTTTCTGCCAGATCCGTTTGCGAAACTGCTCGCAGCAGCTCTATTTCTTCTAGTTCTAATTGAGTTTCAGCTGGTCCTGATCTTATGGTAGCATCTTCTGTTTGTAACGTCACTGCTTCTTCTAGAGATAATTTTAACTATGTAAAACCTGTTCTTTCGGCGTTTCAGTTAGGACTGATCCTGTATCATCATCTTCTGTTGTGCCTTAACTGCTTGTTCCAGAGCTAATTCTGCCTGGTGACTTAACGTGATAGACTTATTTCTGCAAGTTCATTTGGAGGTTGAATTGGTGCAGATTCCGCATCATGACATTGTTTGTACCTTAACTGCTTCTTCTATAGCTGATACAGCCAGTAAAGTTTGCAAGACTCATTGTGTTAGACTTGTTTCAGCAAGTTCCTTTGGAGTTTGAATTTGTTCAGATCTCGTATCATCATCTTCTGTATGTACCGCTTCTTCTATAGCCTTTTCTGGGTGATTAGCTTGAGAAACTCATCGTGTTCGGCTTGTTTCTGGAAGTTCTTTTGGAGTTTAAGCCTATCTAGTTGAGTAATTACGTTCGCACATCTGTTTCTGCTAGTTTTCTAGGAATTTCAGCTTGCGCTGATCTACTAGAAGAATAGCAACACTGCAGCTTTTTCTGCCAGATCCGTTTGCGAAAACTGCTCGTAGCAGATCCATTTGTGCAAGTTCTGAAGGAGTTTCATCCGCGCTGATACTGTATCAGCATCTTCTCTTGTTCCTCAACTGAATCTTCTAGAGACAGTTCTGCCTGGTGACTCAACGTGTTAGACAAGTTCTTTTGGAAGTTGAACTGGGGCAGAATCCGTATCTTCATCTTCTTTGTGTACCTTAACTGCTTCTTCTATAGCCAACTCTGCCTTAAAAGACAAACTTGTTTCTGCAAGTTCTTTTGGAGTTTGAGCTGGTGCATCCGTCTTCTGTTTGTACCTGAACAGCTTCCTATATAGCAATTTCTGCCTGATTAGCTTGTGTAACTCATCGTGTTAGACGTGTTTCATGAAGATCTTTAGGAGTTTTAGCGTATCTAGTTAAATAAATGTGTCACGCACATTTGCGTCTGCTAGTTCTCTAATCTACTAGAAGCATATATGTATTTGTCTCAACTCTGAAGCCTTTTCTGCCAGATCCGTTTGCGAAACTGCTCGCAGCAGCTCTATTTCTTCTAGTTCTAATTGAGTTTCAGCTGGTCCTGATCTTATGGGAGCATCTTCTGTTTGTAACTTCACTGCTTCTTCTAGAGATAATTTTAACTACGTAAAACTTGTTCTTTCGGCGTTTCAGTTAGGACTGATCCTGTATCATCATCTTCTGTTGTGCCTTAACTGCTTGTTCCAGAGCTAATTCTGCCTGGTGACTTAACGTGATAGACTTATTTCTGCAAGTTCATTTGGAGGTTGAATTGGTGCAGATTCCGCATCATGACATTGTTTGTACCTTAACTGCTTCTTCTATAGCTGATACAGCCAGTAACGTTTGCGAGACTCATTGTGTTAGACTTGTTTCAGCAAGTTCCTTTGGAGTTTGAATTTGTTCAGATCCCGTATCATCATCTTCTGTATGTACCGCTTCTTCTATAGCCTTTTCTGGGTGATTAGCTTGAGAAACTCATCGTGTTCGGCTTGTTTCTGGAAGTTCTTTTGGAGTTTAAGCCTATCTAGTTGAGTAATTACGTTTCACACATCTGTTTCTGCTAGTTTTCTAGGAATTTCAGCTTGCGCTGATCTACTAGAAGAATAGCAACACTGCAGCTTTTTCTGCCAGATCCGTTTGCGAAAACTGCTCGTAGCAGATCCATTTGTGCAAGTTCTGAAGGAGTTTCATCCGCGCTGATACTGTATCAGCATCTTCTCTTGTTCCTCAACTGATTCTTCTAGAGACAGTTCTGCCTGGTGACTCAACGTGTTAGACAAGTTCTTTTGGAAGTTGAACTGGGGCAGAATCCGTATCTTCATCTTCTTTGTGTACCTTAACTGCTTCTTCTATAGCCAACTCTGCCTTAAAAGACAAACTTGTTTCTGCAAGTTCTTTTGGAGTTTGAGCTGGTGCATCCGTCTTCTGTTTGTACCTGAACAGCTTCCTATATAGCAATTTCTGCCTGATTAGCTTGTGTAACTCATCGTGTTAGACGTGTTTCATGAAGATCTTTAGGAGTTTTAGCGTATCTAGTTAAATAAATGTGTCACGCACATTTGCGTCTTCTACTTCTCTAATCTACTAGAAGCATATATGTATTTGTCTCAACTCTGAAGCCTTTTCTGCCAGATCCGTTTGCGAAACTGCTCGCAGCAGCTCTATTTCTTCTAGTTCTAATTGAGTTTCAGCTGGTCCTGATCTTATGGGAGCATCTTCTGTTTGTAACTTCACTGCTTCTTCTAGAGATAATTTTAACTACGTAAAACTTGTTCTTTCGGCGTTTCAGTTAGGACAGATCCTGTATCATCATCTTCTGTTGTGCCTTAACTGCTTGTTCCAGAGCTAATTCTGCCTGGTGACTTAACGTGATAGACTTATTTCTGCAAGTTCATTTGGAGGTTGAATTGGTGCAGATTCCGCATCATGACATTGTTTGTACCTTAACTGCTTCTTCTATAGCTGATACAGCCAGTAAAGTTTGCGAGACTCATTGTGTTAGACTTGTTTCAGCAAGTTCCTTTGGAGTTTGAATTTGTTCAGATCCCGTATCATCATCTTCTGTATGTACCGCTTCTTCTATAGCCTTTTCTGGGTGATTAGCTTGAGAAACTCATCGTGTTCGGCTTGTTTCTGGAAGTTCTTTTGGAGTTTAAGCCTACCTAGTTGAGTAATTACGTTTCGCACATCTGTTTCTGCTAGTTTTCTAGGAATTTCAGCTTGCGCTGATCTACTAGAAGAATAGCAACACTGCAGCTTTTTCTGCCAGATCCGTTTGCGAAAACTGCTCGTAGCAGATCGATTTCTGCAAGTTCTGAAGGAGTTTCATCCGCGCTGATACTGTATCAGCATCTTCTCTTGTTCCTCAACTGATTCTTCTAGAGACAGTTCTGCCTGGTGACTCAACGTGTTAGACAAGTTCTTTTGGAAGTTGAACTGGGGCAGAATCCGTATCTTCATCTTCTTTGTGTACCTTAACTGCTTCTTCTATAGCCAACTCTGCCTTAAAAGACAAACTTGTTTCTGCAAGTTCTTTTGGAGTTTGAGCTGGTGCATCCGTCTTCTGTTTGTACCTGAACAGCTTCCTATATAGCAATTTCTGCCCGATTAGCTTGTGTAACTCATCGTGTTAGACGTGTTTCATGAAGATCTTTAGGAGTTTTAGCGTATCTAGTTAAATAAATGTGTCACGCACATTTGCGTCTGCTAGTTCTCTAATCTATAAATCTAGAAGCATATATGTATTTGTCTCAACTCTGAAGCCTTTTCTGCCAGATCCGTTTGCGAAACTGCTCGCAGCAGCTCTATTTCTTCTAGTTCTAATTGAGTTTCAGCTGGTCCTGATCTTATGGGAGCATCTTCTGTTTGTAACGTCACTGCTTCTTCTAGAGATAATTTTAACTATGTAAAACTTGTTCTTTCGGCGTTTCAGTTAGGACTGATCCTGTATCATCATCTTCTGTTGTGCCTTAACTGCTTGTTCCAGAGCTAATTCTGCCTGGTGACTTAACGTGATAGACTTATTTCTGCAAGTTCATTTGGAGGTTGAATTGGTGCAGATTCCGCATCATGACATTGTTTGTACCTTAACTGCTTCTTCTATAGCTGATACAGCCAGTAAAGTTTGCGAGACTCATTGTGTTAGACTTGTTTCAGCAAGTTCCTTTGGAGTTTGAATTTGTTCAGATCCCGTATCATCATCTTCTGTATGTACCGCTTCTTCTATAGCCTTTTCTGGGTGATTAGCTTGAGAAATTCATCGTGTTCGGCTTGTTTCTGGAAGTTCTTTTGGAGTTTAAGCCTATCTAGTTGAGTAATTACGTCTCTCACATCTGTTTCTGCTAGTTTTCTAGGAATTTCAGCTTGCGCTGATCTACTAGAAGAATAGCAACACTGCAGCTTTTTCTGCCAGATCCGTTTGCGAAAACTGCTCGTAGCAGATCGATTTCTGCAAGTTCTGAAGGAGTTTCATCCGCGCTGATACTGTATCAGCATCTTCTCTTGTTCCTCAACTGATTCTTCTAGAGACAGTTCTGCCTGGTGACTCAACGTGTTAGACAAGTTCTTTTGGAAGTTGAACTGGGGCAGAATCCGTATCTTCATCTTCTTTGTGTACCTTAACTGCTTCTTCTATAGCCAACTCTGCCTTAAAAGACAAACTTGTTTCTGCAAGTTCTTTTGGAGTTTGAGCTGGTGCATCCATCTTCTGTTTGTACCTGAACAGCTTCCTATATAGCAATTTCTGCCCGATTAGCTTGTGTAACTCATCGTGTTAGACGTGTTTCATGAAGATCTTTAGGAGTTTTAGCGTATCTAGTTAAATAAATGTGTCACGCACATTTGCGTCTGCTAGTTCTCTAATCTACTAGAAGCATATATGTATTTGTCTCAACTCTGAAGCCTTTTCTGCCAGATCCGTTTGCGAAACTGCTCGCAGCAGCTCTATTTCTTCTAGTTCTAATTGAGTTTCAGCTGGTCCTGATCTTATGGGAGCATCTTCTGTTTGTAACGTCACTGCTTCTTCTAGAGATAATTTTAACTATGTAAAACTTGTTCTTTCGGCGTTTCAGTTAGGACAGATCCTGTATCATCATCTTCTGTTGTGCCTTTACTGCTTGTTCCAGAGCTAATTCTGCCTGGTGACTTAACGTGATAGACTTATTTCTGCAAGTTCATTTGGAGGTTGAATTGGTGCAGATTCCGCATCATGACATTGTTTGTACCTTAACTGCTTCTTCTATAGCTGATACAGCCAGTAAAGTTTGCGAGACTCATTGTGTTAGACTTGTTTCAGCAAGTTCCTTTGGAGTTTGAATTTGTTCAGATCCCGTATCATCATCTTCTGTATGTACCGCTTCTTCTATAGCCTTTTCTGGGTGATTAGCTTGAGAAACTCATCGTGTTCGGCTTGTTTCTGGAAGTTCTTTTGGAGTTTAAGCCTATCTAGTTGAGTAATTACGTTTCGCACATCTGTTTCTTCTAGTTGTCTAGGAATTTCAGCTTGCGCTGATCTACTAGAAGAATAGCAACACTGCAGCTTTTTCTGCCAGATCCGTTTGCGAAAACTGCTCGTAGCAGATCGATTTCTGCAAGTTCTGAAGGAGTTTCATCCGGGCTGATACTGTATCAGCATCTTCTCTTGTTCCTCAACTGATTCTTCTAGAGACAGTTCTGCCTGGTGACTCAACGTGTTAGACAAGTTCTTTTGGAAGTTGAACTGGGGCAGAATCCGTATCTTCATCTTCTTTGTGTACCTTAACTGCTTCTTCTGTAGCCAACTCTGCCTTAAAAGACAAACTTGTTTCTGCAAGTTCTTTTGGAGTTTGAGCTGGTGCATCCGTCTTCTGTTTGTACCTGAACAGCTTCCTATATAGCAATTTCTGCCCGATTAGCTTGTGTAACTCATCGTGTTAGACGTGTTTCATGAAGATCTTTAGTAGTTTTAGCGTATCTAGTTAAATAAATGTGTCACGCACATTTGCGTCTGCTAGTTCTCTAATCTACTAGAAGCATATATGTATTTGTCTCAACTCTGAAGCCTTTTCTGCCAGATCCGTTTGCGAAACTGCTCGCAGCAGCTCTATTTCTTCTAGTTCTAATTGAGTTTCAGCTGGTCCTGATCTTATGGGAGCATCTTCTGTTTGTAACGTCACTGCTTCTTCTAGAGATAATTTTAACTATGTAAAACTTGTTCTTTCGGCGTTTCAGTTAGGACTGATCCTGTATCATCATCTTCTGTTGTGCCTTAACTGCTTGTTCCAGAGCTAATTCTGCCTGGTGACTTAACGTGATAGACTTATTTCTGCAAGTTCATTTGGAGGTTGAATTGGTGCAGATTCCGCATCATGACATTGTTTGTACCTTAACTGCTTCTTCTATAGCTGATACAGCCAGTAAAGTTTGCGAGACTCATTGTGTTAGACTTGTTTCAGCAAGTTCCTTTGGAGTTTGAATTTGTTCAGATCCCGTATCATCATCTTCTGTATGTACCGCTTCTTCTATAGCCTTTTCTGGGTGATTAGCTTGAGAAATTCATCGTGTTCGGCTTGTTTCTGGAAGTTCTTTTGGAGTTTAAGCCTATCTAGTTGAGTAATTACGTTTCGCACATCTGTTTCTGCTAGTTTTCTAGGAATTTCAGCTTGCGCTGATCTACTAGAAGAATAGCAACACTGCAGCTTTTTCTGCCAGATCCGTTTGCGAAAACTGCTCGTAGCAGATCGATTTCTGCAAGTTCTGAAGGAGTTTCATCCGCGCTGATACTGTATCAGCATCTTCTCTTGTTCCTCAACTGATTCTTCTAGAGACAGTTCTGCCTGGTGACTCAACGTGTTAGACAAGTTCTTTTGGAAGTTGAACTGGGGCAGAATCCGTATCTTCATCTTCTTTGTGTACCTTAACTGCTTCTTCTGTAGCCAACTCTGCCTTAAAAGACAAACTTGTTTCTGCAAGTTCTTTTGGAGTTTGAGCTGGTGCATCCGTCTTCTGTTTGTACCTGAACAGCTTCCTATATAGCAATTTCTGCCCGATTAGCTTGTGTAACTCATCGTGTTAGACGTGTTTCATGAAGATCTTTAGTAGTTTTAGCGTATCTAGTTAAATAAATGTGTCACGCACATTTGCGTCTGCTAGTTCTCTAATCTACTAGAAGCATATATGTATTTGTCTCAACTCTGAAGCCTTTTCTGCCAGATCCGTTTGCGAAACTGCTCGCAGCAGCTCTATTTCTTCTAGTTCTAATTGAGTTTCAGCTGGTCCTGATCTTATGGTAGCATCTTCTGTTTGTAACGTCACTGCTTCTTCTAGAGATAATTTTAACTACGTAAAACTTGTTCTTTCGGCGTTTCAGTTAGGACTGATCCTGTATCATCATCTTCTGTTGTGCCTTAACTGCTTGTTCCAGAGCTAATTCTGCCTGGTGACTTAACGTGATAGACTTATTTCTGCAAGTTCATTTGGAGGTTGAATTGGTGCAGATTCCGCATCATGACATTGTTTGTACCTTAACTGCTTCTTCTATAGCTGATACAGCCAGTAAAGTTTGCGAGACTCATTGTGTTAGACTTGTTTCAGCAAGTTCCTTTGGAGTTTGAATTTGTTCAGATCCCGTATCATCATCTTCTGTATGTACCGCTTCTTCTATAGCCTTTTCTGGGTGATTAGCTTGAGAAACTCATCGTGTTCGGCTTGTTTCTGGAAGTTCTTTTGGAGTTTAAGCCTATCTAGTTGAGTAATTACGTTTCGCACATCTGTTTCTTCTAGTTGTCTAGGAATTTCAGCTTGCGCTGATCTACTAGAAGAATAGCAACACTGCAGCTTTTTCTGCCAGATCCGTTTGCGAAAACTGCTCGTAGCAGATCGATTTCTGCAAGTTCTGAAGGAGTTTCATCCGCGCTGATACTGTATCAGCATCTTCTCTTGTTCCTCAACTGATTCTTCTAGAGACAGTTCTGCCTGGTGACTCAACGTGTTAGACAAGTTCTTTTGGAAGTTGAACTGGGGCAGAATCCGTATCTTCATCTTCTTTGTGTACCTTAACTGCTTCTTCTGTAGCCAACTCTGCCTTAAAAGACAAACTTGTTTCTGCAAGTTCTTTTGGAGTTTGAGCTGGTGCATCCGTCTTCTGTTTGTACCTGAACAGCTTCCTATATAGCAATTTCTGCCCGATTAGCTTGTGTAACTCATCGTGTTAGACGTGTTTCATGAAGATCTTTAGGAGTTTTAGCGTATCTAGTTAAATAAATGTGTCACGCACATTTGCGTCTGCTAGTTCTCTAATCTACTAGAAGCATATATGTATTTGTCTCAACTCTGAAGCCTTTTCTGCCAGATCCGTTTGCGAAACTGCTCGCAGCAGCTCTATTTCTTCTAGTTCTAATTGAGTTTCAGCTGGTCCTGATCTTATGGTAGCATCTTCTGTTTGTAACGTCACTGCTTCTTCTAGAGATAATTTTAACTATGTAAAACCTGTTCTTTCGGCGTTTCAGTTAGGACTGATCCTGTATCATCATCTTCTGTTGTGCCTTAACTGCTTGTTCCAGAGCTAATTCTGCCTGGTGACTTAACGTGATAGACTTATTTCTGCAAGTTCATTTGGAGGTTGAATTGGTGCAGATTCCGCATCATGACATTGTTTGTACCTTAACTGCTTCTTCTATAGCTGATACAGCCAGTAAAGTTTGCAAGACTCATTGTGTTAGACTTGTTTCAGCAAGTTCCTTTGGAGTTTGAATTTGTTCAGATCTCGTATCATCATCTTCTGTATGTACCGCTTCTTCTATAGCCTTTTCTGGGTGATTAGCTTGAGAAACTCATCGTGTTCGGCTTGTTTCTGGAAGTTCTTTTGGAGTTTAAGCCTATCTAGTTGAGTAATTACGTTTCGCACATCTGTTTCTGCTAGTTTTCTAGGAATTTCAGCTTGCGCTGATCTACTAGAAGAATAGCAACACTGCAGCTTTTTCTGCCAGATCCGTTTGCGAAAACTGCTCGTAGCAGATCCATTTGTGCAAGTTCTGAAGGAGTTTCATCCGCGCTGATACTGTATCAGCATCTTCTCTTGTTCCTCAACTGATTCTTCTAGAGACAGTTCTGCCTGGTGACTCAACGTGTTAGACAAGTTCTTTTGGAAGTTGAACTGGGGCAGAATCCGTATCTTCATCTTCTTTGTGTACCTTAACTGCTTCTTCTATAGCCAACTCTGCCTTAAAAGACAAACTTGTTTCTGCAAGTTCTTTTGGAGTTTGAGCTGGTGCATCCGTCTTCTGTTTGTACCTGAACAGCTTCCTATATAGCAATTTCTGCCTGATTAGCTTGTGTAACTCATCGTGTTAGACGTGTTTCATGAAGATCTTTAGGAGTTTTAGCGTATCTAGTTAAATAAATGTGTCACGCACATTTGCGTCTGCTAGTTCTCTACTAGAAGCATATATGTATTTGTCTCAACTCTGAAGCCTTTTCTGCCAGATCCGTTTGCGAAACTGCTTGCAGCAGCTCTATTTCTTCTAGTTCTAATTGAGTTTCAGCTGGTCCTGATCTTATGGGAGCATCTTCTGTTTGTAACTTCACTGCTTCTTCTAGAGATAATTTTAACTACGTAAAACTTGTTCTTTCGGCGTTTCAGTTAGGACTGATCCTGTATCATCATCTTCTGTTGTGCCTTAACTGCTTGTTCCAGAGCTAATTCTGCCTGGTGACTTAACGTGATAGACTTATTTCTGCAAGTTCATTTGGAGGTTGAATTGGTGCAGATTCCGCATCATGACATTGTTTGTACCTTAACTGCTTCTTCTATAGCTGATACAGCCAGTAACGTTTGCGAGACTCATTGTGTTAGACTTGTTTCAGCAAGTTCCTTTGGAGTTTGAATTTGTTCAGATCCCGTATCATCATCTTCTGTATGTACCGCTTCTTCTATAGCCTTTTCTGGGTGATTAGCTTGAGAAATTCATCGTGTTCGGCTTGTTTCTGGAAGTTCTTTTGGAGTTTAAGCCTATCTAGTTGAGTAATTACGTTTCGCACATCTGTTTCTGCTAGTTTTCTAGGAATTTCAGCTTGCGCTGATCTACTAGAAGAATAGCAACACTGCAGCTTTTTCTGCCAGATCCGTTTGCGAAAACTGCTCGTAGCAGATCGATTTCTGCAAGTTCTGAAGGAGTTTCATCCGGGCTGATACTGTATCAGCATCTTCTCTTGTTCCTCAACTGATTCTTCTAGAGACAGTTCTGCCTGGTGACTCAACGTGTTAGACAAGTTCTTTTGGAAGTTGAACTGGGGCAGAATCCGTATCTTCATCTTCACCTTAACTGCTTCTTCTATAGCCAACTCTGCCTTAAAAGACAAACTTGTTTCTGCAAGTTCTTTTGGAGTTTGAGCTGGTGCATCCATCTTCTGTTTGTACCTGAACAGCTTCCTATATAGCAATTTCTGCCCGATTAGCTTGTGTAACTCATCGTGTTAGACGTGTTTCATGAAGATCTTTAGGAGTTTTAGCGTATCTAGTTAAATAAATGTGTCACGCACATTTGCGTCTGCTAGTTCTCTAATCTACTAGAAGCATATATGTATTTGTCTCAACTCTGAAGCCTTTTCTGCCAGATCCGTTTGCGAAACTGCTTGCAGCAGCTCTATTTCTTCTAGTTCTAATTGAGTTTCAGCTGGTCCTGATCTTATGGTAGCATCTTCTGTTTGTAACGTCACTGCTTCTTCTAGAGATAATTTTAACTATGTAAAACTTGTTCTTTCGGCGTTTCAGTTAGGACTGATCCTGTATCATCATCTTCTGTTGTGCCTTAACTGCTTGTTCCAGAGCTAATTCTGCCTGGTGACTTAACGTGATAGACTTATTTCTGCAAGTTCATTTGGAGGTTGAATTGGTGCAGATTCCGCATCATGACATTGTTTGTACCTTAACTGCTTCTTCTATAGCTGGAGAAACTAGCAGACATGTACAACAACAGTATAGGGAGTGCTAGCATCAAGGAGGAATGGTTACACAGCTATCTGATTCCCTTGCCGAAGCCTGACAAAGACCACAAAAAAATTCAGGGATATCGAATTATAACCATGCAGAATACAATAGGCAAGCTGCTGGAGAAGGTAATTGCCAGGAAAATATCAAGCCAACTAGAGAGGCAAGGTGTTTTCCCACCTACCCTGGGTGGGTACCGTCCAAAAAGAGAAACCTGGACCAATGCAGCAGTCTTTGCCCAGGATGTCTATGAAGGTTTCCACTCAGGCACTGAAACCGTTGCTGCAGCGATTGATCTTGAGGACGCATACAACAGAGTACCACTGGATTTTTTAATGTTTCAGCTTCTTGAACTAAACGTAAGTCCATTCCTCCTTAGTTGGATCGCTGCAGCCCTCTTCCAACGGAAAGTAGTTTTTAGATGTGGCAGTTGGACTTCAGAACCAACAACAATATATCCTGGCCTACCACAGGGATCACCATTATCTCCGGTACTGTTCAACGCCTACACAGTGAGAATCACCAGTGAGCAGATCACTGGACCTGGCAGGACATTGTCATATGCCGATGATGTTTTAGTGTATCGTCAGGGTAAGGATAGAGAGGAGGTTGCTGGGGAACTACAAACCGAACTCAATCGCATAAGTACTTGGTGTGATGAAGCTGGGGCAATGGTCAACCCAACAAAGGCAACAGTGACTTGGTTCTCGTTGAATAATCATATTGTCAACAATCCAACACCAACTGTAATGCTGTGTTCAGAGACGGTGGAAAGAACGCAGGCAATGAATTACCTGGGGATACGGTTTGATCGAAGCCTTGCTTATAATGTGCACATAGACCAGGTGATAACAAAGGCCAAGCGGGGTTTGGCAGCGATGCGGGTGATGGCGGCAGCAAACTGTGAGCAGCGCCATCTATGTCTTCTGTACGAGGGGCTGGTCATGTCTGTTTTGGAGTATGCAATGGCAATCTTGACTCTCAGCCATAAGCAGATAGAAAGGATGGAAAGGATACAGAATGAAGCTATGCGCATTATTCTTGGATGTACAAGAGATACAGCATGCAGGGCGATGCGCTACCTTCTTGATTTTCCAACCATTGAAGAGAGAATACAAGTTTGCAGGGCACGCGCCTACCTCAGAATTAACGCAAACACACAACATCCACTGCATAGTGAAATTAGGAAGGTGAAGGGCAGCAGGTTAAAAAGAGGACGGTCGTGGATGGGTCAAGCCGAAGACATTCTTCAACAGGTGTGTTCACTTGAGGACTTAGAACCTGGCGAGGAGTGGGTGCAAGTGCCAACAGACTTCTGCACATCCTTTTCAGTTTGCATCCAACTAGATAGAAAATGCAGACAAGAAAATCCGGCTGCTGTTGAGGCTGAAGTACAAGCGTTGATTTTCGAGAATTCGCTAGACGGTGACGCGGTCATCTACACAGATGGGTCGGTCGTCCGACATGTGAGAAGCTCATGGGCCTTTACAGCTCGGGCCGGAGGGAGAATTGTGAAGGAGGACTCTGGTGCTTTCACTGAAACCACAAGTAGCCTGACCATGGAAGTCATGGCAGTAAGTAAAGCAATAACATGGCTCGAGACACAGACATTCACCAGGGCTTGTTTCCTTAGCGACTCAATGAACATGATCAAGAGGATAGAGGAGGGGTCGATCCGAAGAGAATGGTTGCTGCCTCTGAAGCGGTCTCGGCTGGCAAAGATTAGTTTCATCTTCGTGCCAGGGCATGCGGGAGTACAAGGAAATGAGCGGGCTGACAAGCTCGCAGGTGAGGCTACTGTGGAGGGCGGACGCGCCATGGACCAGGCTGACATTCTGAATGCTCTATGTGATGTGAGACTTTTGCGAGAACCAAGTGATGACTGTGAATCTACAACAATGGCCAGACTGCTAGAGCATCAAATTAAAAGAGGTGTGGCCAAACAAGAACACTACGCAGGAAGCCAAAGAAGATTGATAAACCAACACAGAACTGGCGTCGTTAGCCGCTACACGCTGCGGGATTTGCTGAGGAGGGGATCCGAGCACTTATGGACTGAATGGTTCGATGTGCAGCGAGGATGATCTGTCGACTAACTAACTAACTAACTAACTTCTATAGCTGATACAGCCAGTAAAGTTTGCAAGACTCATTGTGTTAGACTTGTTTCAGCAAGTTCCTTTGGAGTTTGAATTTGTTCAGATCCCGTATCATCATCTTCTGTATGTACCGCTTCTTCTATAGCCTTTTCTGGGTGATTAGCTTGAGAAACTCATCGTGTTCGGCTTGTTTCTGGAAGTTCTTTTGAAGTTTAAGCCTATCTAGTTGAGTAATTACGTTTCGCACATCTGTTTCTGCTAGTTTTCTAGGAATTTCAGCTTGCGCTGATCTACTAGAAGAATAGCAACACTGCAGCTTTTTCTGCCAGATCCGTTTGCGAAAACTGCTCGTAGCAGATCCATTTGTGCAAGTTCTGAAGGAGTTTCATCCGCGCTGATACTGTATCAGCATCTTCTCTTGTTCCTCAACTGATTCTTCTAGAGACAGTTCTGCCTGGTGACTCAACGTGTTAGACAAGTTCTTTTGGAAGTTGAACTGGGGCAGAATCCGTATCTTCATCTTCTTTGTGTACCTTAACTGCTTCTTCTATAGCCAACTCTGCCTTAAAAGACAAACTTGTTTCTGCAAGTTCTTTTGGAGTTTGAGCTGGTGCATCCGTCTTCTGTTTGTACCTGAACAGCTTCCTATATAGCAATTTCTGCCTGATTAGCTTGTGTAACTCATCGTGTTAGACGTGTTTCATGAAGATCTTTAGGAGTTTTAGCGTATCTAGTTAAATAAATGTGTCACGCACATTTGCGTCTGCTAGTTCTCTAATCTACTAGAAGCATATATGTATTTGTCTCAACTCTGAAGCCTTTTCTGCCAGATCCGTTTGCGAAACTGCTCGCAGCAGCTCTATTTCTTCTAGTTCTAATTGAGTTTCAGCTGGTCCTGATCTTATGGGAGCATCTTCTGTTTGTAACTTCACTGCTTCTTCTAGAGATAATTTTAACTACGTAAAACTTGTTCTTTCGGCGTTTCAGTTAGGACTGATCCTGTATCATCATCTTCTGTTGTGCCTTAACTGCTTGTTCCAGAGCTAATTCTGCCTGGTGACTTAACGTGATAGACTTATTTCTGCAAGTTCATTTGGAGGTTGAATTGGTGCAGATTCCGCATCATGACATTGTTTGTACCTTAACTGCTTCTTCTATAGCTGATACAGCCAGTAACGTTTGCGAGACTCATTGTGTTAGACTTGTTTCAGCAAGTTCCTTTGGAGTTTGAATTTGTTCAGATCCCGTATCATCATCTTCTGTATGTACCGCTTCTTCTATAGCCTTTTCTGGGTGATTAGCTTGAGAAACTCATCGTGTTCGGCTTGTTTCTGGAAGTTCTTTTGGAGTTTAAGCCTATCTAGTTGAGTAATTACGTTTCACACATCTGTTTCTGCTAGTTTTCTAGGAATTTCAGCTTGCGCTGATCTACTAGAAGAATAGCAACACTGCAGCTTTTTCTGCCAGATCCGTTTGCGAAAACTGCTCGTAGCAGATCCATTTGTGCAAGTTCTGAAGGAGTTTCATCCGCGCTGATACTGTATCAGCATCTTCTCTTGTTCCTCAACTGATTCTTCTAGAGACAGTTCTGCCTGGTGACTCAACGTGTTAGACAAGTTCTTTTGGAAGTTGAACTGGGGCAGAATCCGTATCTTCATCTTCTTTGTGTACCTTAACTGCTTCTTCTATAGCCAACTCTGCCTTAAAAGACAAACTTGTTTCTGCAAGTTCTTTTGGAGTTTGAGCTGGTGCATCCGTCTTCTGTTTGTACCTGAACAGCTTCCTATATAGCAATTTCTGCCTGATTAGCTTGTGTAACTCATCGTGTTAGACGTGTTTCATGAAGATCTTTAGGAGTTTTAGCGTATCTAGTTAAATAAATGTGTCACGCACATTTGCGTCTTCTACTTCTCTAATCTACTAGAAGCATATATGTATTTGTCTCAACTCTGAAGCCTTTTCTGCCAGATCCGTTTGCGAAACTGCTCGCAGCAGCTCTATTTCTTCTAGTTCTAATTGAGTTTCAGCTGGTCCTGATCTTATGGGAGCATCTTCTGTTTGTAACTTCACTGCTTCTTCTAGAGATAATTTTAACTACGTAAAACTTGTTCTTTCGGCGTTTCAGTTAGGACAGATCCTGTATCATCATCTTCTGTTGTGCCTTAACTGCTTGTTCCAGAGCTAATTCTGCCTGGTGACTTAACGTGATAGACTTATTTCTGCAAGTTCATTTGGAGGTTGAATTGGTGCAGATTCCGCATCATGACATTGTTTGTACCTTAACTGCTTCTTCTATAGCTGATACAGCCAGTAAAGTTTGCGAGACTCATTGTGTTAGACTTGTTTCAGCAAGTTCCTTTGGAGTTTGAATTTGTTCAGATCCCGTATCATCATCTTCTGTATGTACCGCTTCTTCTATAGCCTTTTCTGGGTGATTAGCTTGAGAAACTCATCGTGTTCGGCTTGTTTCTGGAAGTTCTTTTGGAGTTTAAGCCTACCTAGTTGAGTAATTACGTTTCGCACATCTGTTTCTGCTAGTTTTCTAGGAATTTCAGCTTGCGCTGATCTACTAGAAGAATAGCAACACTGCAGCTTTTTCTGCCAGATCCGTTTGCGAAAACTGCTCGTAGCAGATCGATTTCTGCAAGTTCTGAAGGAGTTTCATCCGCGCTGATACTGTATCAGCATCTTCTCTTGTTCCTCAACTGATTCTTCTAGAGACAGTTCTGCCTGGTGACTCAACGTGTTAGACAAGTTCTTTTGGAAGTTGAACTGGGGCAGAATCCGTATCTTCATCTTCTTTGTGTACCTTAACTGCTTCTTCTATAGCCAACTCTGCCTTAAAAGACAAACTTGTTTCTGCAAGTTCTTTTGGAGTTTGAGCTGGTGCATCCGTCTTCTGTTTGTACCTGAACAGCTTCCTATATAGCAATTTCTGCCCGATTAGCTTGTGTAACTCATCGTGTTAGACGTGTTTCATGAAGATCTTTAGGAGTTTTAGCGTATCTAGTTAAATAAATGTGTCACGCACATTTGCGTCTGCTAGTTCTCTAATCTATAAATCTAGAAGCATATATGTATTTGTCTCAACTCTGAAGCCTTTTCTGCCAGATCCGTTTGCGAAACTGCTCGCAGCAGCTCTATTTCTTCTAGTTCTAATTGAGTTTCAGCTGGTCCTGATCTTATGGGAGCATCTTCTGTTTGTAACGTCACTGCTTCTTCTAGAGATAATTTTAACTATGTAAAACTTGTTCTTTCGGCGTTTCAGTTAGGACTGATCCTGTATCATCATCTTCTGTTGTGCCTTAACTGCTTGTTCCAGAGCTAATTCTGCCTGGTGACTTAACGTGATAGACTTATTTCTGCAAGTTCATTTGGAGGTTGAATTGGTGCAGATTCCGCATCATGACATTGTTTGTACCTTAACTGCTTCTTCTATAGCTGATACAGCCAGTAAAGTTTGCGAGACTCATTGTGTTAGACTTGTTTCAGCAAGTTCCTTTGGAGTTTGAATTTGTTCAGATCCCGTATCATCATCTTCTGTATGTACCGCTTCTTCTATAGCCTTTTCTGGGTGATTAGCTTGAGAAATTCATCGTGTTCGGCTTGTTTCTGGAAGTTCTTTTGGAGTTTAAGCCTATCTAGTTGAGTAATTACGTCTCTCACATCTGTTTCTGCTAGTTTTCTAGGAATTTCAGCTTGCGCTGATCTACTAGAAGAATAGCAACACTGCAGCTTTTTCTGCCAGATCCGTTTGCGAAAACTGCTCGTAGCAGATCGATTTCTGCAAGTTCTGAAGGAGTTTCATCCGCGCTGATACTGTATCAGCATCTTCTCTTGTTCCTCAACTGATTCTTCTAGAGACAGTTCTGCCTGGTGACTCAACGTGTTAGACAAGTTCTTTTGGAAGTTGAACTGGGGCAGAATCCGTATCTTCATCTTCTTTGTGTACCTTAACTGCTTCTTCTATAGCCAACTCTGCCTTAAAAGACAAACTTGTTTCTGCAAGTTCTTTTGGAGTTTGAGCTGGTGCATCCATCTTCTGTTTGTACCTGAACAGCTTCCTATATAGCAATTTCTGCCCGATTAGCTTGTGTAACTCATCGTGTTAGACGTGTTTCATGAAGATCTTTAGGAGTTTTAGCGTATCTAGTTAAATAAATGTGTCACGCACATTTGCGTCTGCTAGTTCTCTAATCTACTAGAAGCATATATGTATTTGTCTCAACTCTGAAGCCTTTTCTGCCAGATCCGTTTGCGAAACTGCTCGCAGCAGCTCTATTTCTTCTAGTTCTAATTGAGTTTCAGCTGGTCCTGATCTTATGGGAGCATCTTCTGTTTGTAACGTCACTGCTTCTTCTAGAGATAATTTTAACTATGTAAAACTTGTTCTTTCGGCGTTTCAGTTAGGACAGATCCTGTATCATCATCTTCTGTTGTGCCTTTACTGCTTGTTCCAGAGCTAATTCTGCCTGGTGACTTAACGTGATAGACTTATTTCTGCAAGTTCATTTGGAGGTTGAATTGGTGCAGATTCCGCATCATGACATTGTTTGTACCTTAACTGCTTCTTCTATAGCTGATACAGCCAGTAAAGTTTGCGAGACTCATTGTGTTAGACTTGTTTCAGCAAGTTCCTTTGGAGTTTGAATTTGTTCAGATCCCGTATCATCATCTTCTGTATGTACCGCTTCTTCTATAGCCTTTTCTGGGTGATTAGCTTGAGAAACTCATCGTGTTCGGCTTGTTTCTGGAAGTTCTTTTGGAGTTTAAGCCTATCTAGTTGAGTAATTACGTTTCGCACATCTGTTTCTTCTAGTTGTCTAGGAATTTCAGCTTGCGCTGATCTACTAGAAGAATAGCAACACTGCAGCTTTTTCTGCCAGATCCGTTTGCGAAAACTGCTCGTAGCAGATCGATTTCTGCAAGTTCTGAAGGAGTTTCATCCGGGCTGATACTGTATCAGCATCTTCTCTTGTTCCTCAACTGATTCTTCTAGAGACAGTTCTGCCTGGTGACTCAACGTGTTAGACAAGTTCTTTTGGAAGTTGAACTGGGGCAGAATCCGTATCTTCATCTTCTTTGTGTACCTTAACTGCTTCTTCTGTAGCCAACTCTGCCTTAAAAGACAAACTTGTTTCTGCAAGTTCTTTTGGAGTTTGAGCTGGTGCATCCGTCTTCTGTTTGTACCTGAACAGCTTCCTATATAGCAATTTCTGCCCGATTAGCTTGTGTAACTCATCGTGTTAGACGTGTTTCATGAAGATCTTTAGTAGTTTTAGCGTATCTAGTTAAATAAATGTGTCACGCACATTTGCGTCTGCTAGTTCTCTAATCTACTAGAAGCATATATGTATTTGTCTCAACTCTGAAGCCTTTTCTGCCAGATCCGTTTGCGAAACTGCTCGCAGCAGCTCTATTTCTTCTAGTTCTAATTGAGTTTCAGCTGGTCCTGATCTTATGGGAGCATCTTCTGTTTGTAACGTCACTGCTTCTTCTAGAGATAATTTTAACTATGTAAAACTTGTTCTTTCGGCGTTTCAGTTAGGACTGATCCTGTATCATCATCTTCTGTTGTGCCTTAACTGCTTGTTCCAGAGCTAATTCTGCCTGGTGACTTAACGTGATAGACTTATTTCTGCAAGTTCATTTGGAGGTTGAATTGGTGCAGATTCCGCATCATGACATTGTTTGTACCTTAACTGCTTCTTCTATAGCTGATACAGCCAGTAAAGTTTGCGAGACTCATTGTGTTAGACTTGTTTCAGCAAGTTCCTTTGGAGTTTGAATTTGTTCAGATCCCGTATCATCATCTTCTGTATGTACCGCTTCTTCTATAGCCTTTTCTGGGTGATTAGCTTGAGAAATTCATCGTGTTCGGCTTGTTTCTGGAAGTTCTTTTGGAGTTTAAGCCTATCTAGTTGAGTAATTACGTTTCGCACATCTGTTTCTGCTAGTTTTCTAGGAATTTCAGCTTGCGCTGATCTACTAGAAGAATAGCAACACTGCAGCTTTTTCTGCCAGATCCGTTTGCGAAAACTGCTCGTAGCAGATCGATTTCTGCAAGTTCTGAAGGAGTTTCATCCGCGCTGATACTGTATCAGCATCTTCTCTTGTTCCTCAACTGATTCTTCTAGAGACAGTTCTGCCTGGTGACTCAACGTGTTAGACAAGTTCTTTTGGAAGTTGAACTGGGGCAGAATCCGTATCTTCATCTTCTTTGTGTACCTTAACTGCTTCTTCTGTAGCCAACTCTGCCTTAAAAGACAAACTTGTTTCTGCAAGTTCTTTTGGAGTTTGAGCTGGTGCATCCGTCTTCTGTTTGTACCTGAACAGCTTCCTATATAGCAATTTCTGCCCGATTAGCTTGTGTAACTCATCGTGTTAGACGTGTTTCATGAAGATCTTTAGTAGTTTTAGCGTATCTAGTTAAATAAATGTGTCACGCACATTTGCGTCTGCTAGTTCTCTAATCTACTAGAAGCATATATGTATTTGTCTCAACTCTGAAGCCTTTTCTGCCAGATCCGTTTGCGAAACTGCTCGCAGCAGCTCTATTTCTTCTAGTTCTAATTGAGTTTCAGCTGGTCCTGATCTTATGGTAGCATCTTCTGTTTGTAACGTCACTGCTTCTTCTAGAGATAATTTTAACTACGTAAAACTTGTTCTTTCGGCGTTTCAGTTAGGACTGATCCTGTATCATCATCTTCTGTTGTGCCTTAACTGCTTGTTCCAGAGCTAATTCTGCCTGGTGACTTAACGTGATAGACTTATTTCTGCAAGTTCATTTGGAGGTTGAATTGGTGCAGATTCCGCATCATGACATTGTTTGTACCTTAACTGCTTCTTCTATAGCTGATACAGCCAGTAAAGTTTGCGAGACTCATTGTGTTAGACTTGTTTCAGCAAGTTCCTTTGGAGTTTGAATTTGTTCAGATCCCGTATCATCATCTTCTGTATGTACCGCTTCTTCTATAGCCTTTTCTGGGTGATTAGCTTGAGAAACTCATCGTGTTCGGCTTGTTTCTGGAAGTTCTTTTGGAGTTTAAGCCTATCTAGTTGAGTAATTACGTTTCGCACATCTGTTTCTTCTAGTTGTCTAGGAATTTCAGCTTGCGCTGATCTACTAGAAGAATAGCAACACTGCAGCTTTTTCTGCCAGATCCGTTTGCGAAAACTGCTCGTAGCAGATCGATTTCTGCAAGTTCTGAAGGAGTTTCATCCGCGCTGATACTGTATCAGCATCTTCTCTTGTTCCTCAACTGATTCTTCTAGAGACAGTTCTGCCTGGTGACTCAACGTGTTAGACAAGTTCTTTTGGAAGTTGAACTGGGGCAGAATCCGTATCTTCATCTTCTTTGTGTACCTTAACTGCTTCTTCTGTAGCCAACTCTGCCTTAAAAGACAAACTTGTTTCTGCAAGTTCTTTTGGAGTTTGAGCTGGTGCATCCGTCTTCTGTTTGTACCTGAACAGCTTCCTATATAGCAATTTCTGCCCGATTAGCTTGTGTAACTCATCGTGTTAGACGTGTTTCATGAAGATCTTTAGGAGTTTTAGCGTATCTAGTTAAATAAATGTGTCACGCACATTTGCGTCTGCTAGTTCTCTAATCTACTAGAAGCATATATGTATTTGTCTCAACTCTGAAGCCTTTTCTGCCAGATCCGTTTGCGAAACTGCTCGCAGCAGCTCTATTTCTTCTAGTTCTAATTGAGTTTCAGCTGGTCCTGATCTTATGGTAGCATCTTCTGTTTGTAACGTCACTGCTTCTTCTAGAGATAATTTTAACTATGTAAAACCTGTTCTTTCGGCGTTTCAGTTAGGACTGATCCTGTATCATCATCTTCTGTTGTGCCTTAACTGCTTGTTCCAGAGCTAATTCTGCCTGGTGACTTAACGTGATAGACTTATTTCTGCAAGTTCATTTGGAGGTTGAATTGGTGCAGATTCCGCATCATGACATTGTTTGTACCTTAACTGCTTCTTCTATAGCTGATACAGCCAGTAAAGTTTGCAAGACTCATTGTGTTAGACTTGTTTCAGCAAGTTCCTTTGGAGTTTGAATTTGTTCAGATCTCGTATCATCATCTTCTGTATGTACCGCTTCTTCTATAGCCTTTTCTGGGTGATTAGCTTGAGAAACTCATCGTGTTCGGCTTGTTTCTGGAAGTTCTTTTGGAGTTTAAGCCTATCTAGTTGAGTAATTACGTTTCGCACATCTGTTTCTGCTAGTTTTCTAGGAATTTCAGCTTGCGCTGATCTACTAGAAGAATAGCAACACTGCAGCTTTTTCTGCCAGATCCGTTTGCGAAAACTGCTCGTAGCAGATCCATTTGTGCAAGTTCTGAAGGAGTTTCATCCGCGCTGATACTGTATCAGCATCTTCTCTTGTTCCTCAACTGATTCTTCTAGAGACAGTTCTGCCTGGTGACTCAACGTGTTAGACAAGTTCTTTTGGAAGTTGAACTGGGGCAGAATCCGTATCTTCATCTTCTTTGTGTACCTTAACTGCTTCTTCTATAGCCAACTCTGCCTTAAAAGACAAACTTGTTTCTGCAAGTTCTTTTGGAGTTTGAGCTGGTGCATCCGTCTTCTGTTTGTACCTGAACAGCTTCCTATATAGCAATTTCTGCCTGATTAGCTTGTGTAACTCATCGTGTTAGACGTGTTTCATGAAGATCTTTAGGAGTTTTAGCGTATCTAGTTAAATAAATGTGTCACGCACATTTGCGTCTGCTAGTTCTCTACTAGAAGCATATATGTATTTGTCTCAACTCTGAAGCCTTTTCTGCCAGATCCGTTTGCGAAACTGCTTGCAGCAGCTCTATTTCTTCTAGTTCTAATTGAGTTTCAGCTGGTCCTGATCTTATGGGAGCATCTTCTGTTTGTAACTTCACTGCTTCTTCTAGAGATAATTTTAACTACGTAAAACTTGTTCTTTCGGCGTTTCAGTTAGGACTGATCCTGTATCATCATCTTCTGTTGTGCCTTAACTGCTTGTTCCAGAGCTAATTCTGCCTGGTGACTTAACGTGATAGACTTATTTCTGCAAGTTCATTTGGAGGTTGAATTGGTGCAGATTCCGCATCATGACATTGTTTGTACCTTAACTGCTTCTTCTATAGCTGATACAGCCAGTAACGTTTGCGAGACTCATTGTGTTAGACTTGTTTCAGCAAGTTCCTTTGGAGTTTGAATTTGTTCAGATCCCGTATCATCATCTTCTGTATGTACCGCTTCTTCTATAGCCTTTTCTGGGTGATTAGCTTGAGAAATTCATCGTGTTCGGCTTGTTTCTGGAAGTTCTTTTGGAGTTTAAGCCTATCTAGTTGAGTAATTACGTTTCGCACATCTGTTTCTGCTAGTTTTCTAGGAATTTCAGCTTGCGCTGATCTACTAGAAGAATAGCAACACTGCAGCTTTTTCTGCCAGATCCGTTTGCGAAAACTGCTCGTAGCAGATCGATTTCTGCAAGTTCTGAAGGAGTTTCATCCGGGCTGATACTGTATCAGCATCTTCTCTTGTTCCTCAACTGATTCTTCTAGAGACAGTTCTGCCTGGTGACTCAACGTGTTAGACAAGTTCTTTTGGAAGTTGAACTGGGGCAGAATCCGTATCTTCATCTTCACCTTAACTGCTTCTTCTATAGCCAACTCTGCCTTAAAAGACAAACTTGTTTCTGCAAGTTCTTTTGGAGTTTGAGCTGGTGCATCCATCTTCTGTTTGTACCTGAACAGCTTCCTATATAGCAATTTCTGCCCGATTAGCTTGTGTAACTCATCGTGTTAGACGTGTTTCATGAAGATCTTTAGGAGTTTTAGCGTATCTAGTTAAATAAATGTGTCACGCACATTTGCGTCTGCTAGTTCTCTAATCTACTAGAAGCATATATGTATTTGTCTCAACTCTGAAGCCTTTTCTGCCAGATCCGTTTGCGAAACTGCTTGCAGCAGCTCTATTTCTTCTAGTTCTAATTGAGTTTCAGCTGGTCCTGATCTTATGGTAGCATCTTCTGTTTGTAACGTCACTGCTTCTTCTAGAGATAATTTTAACTATGTAAAACTTGTTCTTTCGGCGTTTCAGTTAGGACTGATCCTGTATCATCATCTTCTGTTGTGCCTTAACTGCTTGTTCCAGAGCTAATTCTGCCTGGTGACTTAACGTGATAGACTTATTTCTGCAAGTTCATTTGGAGGTTGAATTGGTGCAGATTCCGCATCATGACATTGTTTGTACCTTAACTGCTTCTTCTATAGCTGGAGAAACTAGCAGACATGTACAACAACAGTATAGGGAGTGCTAGCATCAAGGAGGAATGGTTACACAGCTATCTGATTCCCTTGCCGAAGCCTGACAAAGACCACAAAAAAATTCAGGGATATCGAATTATAACCATGCAGAATACAATAGGCAAGCTGCTGGAGAAGGTAATTGCCAGGAAAATATCAAGCCAACTAGAGAGGCAAGGTGTTTTCCCACCTACCCTGGGTGGGTACCGTCCAAAAAGAGAAACCTGGACCAATGCAGCAGTCTTTGCCCAGGATGTCTATGAAGGTTTCCACTCAGGCACTGAAACCGTTGCTGCAGCGATTGATCTTGAGGACGCATACAACAGAGTACCACTGGATTTTTTAATGTTTCAGCTTCTTGAACTAAACGTAAGTCCATTCCTCCTTAGTTGGATCGCTGCAGCCCTCTTCCAACGGAAAGTAGTTTTTAGATGTGGCAGTTGGACTTCAGAACCAACAACAATATATCCTGGCCTACCACAGGGATCACCATTATCTCCGGTACTGTTCAACGCCTACACAGTGAGAATCACCAGTGAGCAGATCACTGGACCTGGCAGGACATTGTCATATGCCGATGATGTTTTAGTGTATCGTCAGGGTAAGGATAGAGAGGAGGTTGCTGGGGAACTACAAACCGAACTCAATCGCATAAGTACTTGGTGTGATGAAGCTGGGGCAATGGTCAACCCAACAAAGGCAACAGTGACTTGGTTCTCGTTGAATAATCATATTGTCAACAATCCAACACCAACTGTAATGCTGTGTTCAGAGACGGTGGAAAGAACGCAGGCAATGAATTACCTGGGGATACGGTTTGATCGAAGCCTTGCTTATAATGTGCACATAGACCAGGTGATAACAAAGGCCAAGCGGGGTTTGGCAGCGATGCGGGTGATGGCGGCAGCAAACTGTGAGCAGCGCCATCTATGTCTTCTGTACGAGGGGCTGGTCATGTCTGTTTTGGAGTATGCAATGGCAATCTTGACTCTCAGCCATAAGCAGATAGAAAGGATGGAAAGGATACAGAATGAAGCTATGCGCATTATTCTTGGATGTACAAGAGATACAGCATGCAGGGCGATGCGCTACCTTCTTGATTTTCCAACCATTGAAGAGAGAATACAAGTTTGCAGGGCACGCGCCTACCTCAGAATTAACGCAAACACACAACATCCACTGCATAGTGAAATTAGGAAGGTGAAGGGCAGCAGGTTAAAAAGAGGACGGTCGTGGATGGGTCAAGCCGAAGACATTCTTCAACAGGTGTGTTCACTTGAGGACTTAGAACCTGGCGAGGAGTGGGTGCAAGTGCCAACAGACTTCTGCACATCCTTTTCAGTTTGCATCCAACTAGATAGAAAATGCAGACAAGAAAATCCGGCTGCTGTTGAGGCTGAAGTACAAGCGTTGATTTTCGAGAATTCGCTAGACGGTGACGCGGTCATCTACACAGATGGGTCGGTCGTCCGACATGTGAGAAGCTCATGGGCCTTTACAGCTCGGGCCGGAGGGAGAATTGTGAAGGAGGACTCTGGTGCTTTCACTGAAACCACAAGTAGCCTGACCATGGAAGTCATGGCAGTAAGTAAAGCAATAACATGGCTCGAGACACAGACATTCACCAGGGCTTGTTTCCTTAGCGACTCAATGAACATGATCAAGAGGATAGAGGAGGGGTCGATCCGAAGAGAATGGTTGCTGCCTCTGAAGCGGTCTCGGCTGGCAAAGATTAGTTTCATCTTCGTGCCAGGGCATGCGGGAGTACAAGGAAATGAGCGGGCTGACAAGCTCGCAGGTGAGGCTACTGTGGAGGGCGGACGCGCCATGGACCAGGCTGACATTCTGAATGCTCTATGTGATGTGAGACTTTTGCGAGAACCAAGTGATGACTGTGAATCTACAACAATGGCCAGACTGCTAGAGCATCAAATTAAAAGAGGTGTGGCCAAACAAGAACACTACGCAGGAAGCCAAAGAAGATTGATAAACCAACACAGAACTGGCGTCGTTAGCCGCTACACGCTGCGGGATTTGCTGAGGAGGGGATCCGAGCACTTATGGACTGAATGGTTCGATGTGCAGCGAGGATGATCTGTCGACTAACTAACTAACTAACTAACTTCTATAGCTGATACAGCCAGTAAAGTTTGCAAGACTCATTGTGTTAGACTTGTTTCAGCAAGTTCCTTTGGAGTTTGAATTTGTTCAGATCCCGTATCATCATCTTCTGTATGTACCGCTTCTTCTATAGCCTTTTCTGGGTGATTAGCTTGAGAAACTCATCGTGTTCGGCTTGTTTCTGGAAGTTCTTTTGAAGTTTAAGCCTATCTAGTTGAGTAATTACGTTTCGCACATCTGTTTCTGCTAGTTTTCTAGGAATTTCAGCTTGCGCTGATCTACTAGAAGAATAGCAACACTGCAGCTTTTTCTGCCAGATCCGTTTGCGAAAACTGCTCGTAGCAGATCCATTTGTGCAAGTTCTGAAGGAGTTTCATCCGCGCTGATACTGTATCAGCATCTTCTCTTGTTCCTCAACTGATTCTTCTAGAGACAGTTCTGCCTGGTGACTCAACGTGTTAGACAAGTTCTTTTGGAAGTTGAACTGGGGCAGAATCCGTATCTTCATCTTCTTTGTGTACCTTAACTGCTTCTTCTATAGCCAACTCTGCCTTAAAAGACAAACTTGTTTCTGCAAGTTCTTTTGGAGTTTGAGCTGGTGCATCCGTCTTCTGTTTGTACCTGAACAGCTTCCTATATAGCAATTTCTGCCTGATTAGCTTGTGTAACTCATCGTGTTAGACGTGTTTCATGAAGATCTTTAGGAGTTTTAGCGTATCTAGTTAAATAAATGTGTCACGCACATTTGCGTCTGCTAGTTCTCTAATCTACTAGAAGCATATATGTATTTGTCTCAACTCTGAAGCCTTTTCTGCCAGATCCGTTTGCGAAACTGCTCGCAGCAGCTCTATTTCTTCTAGTTCTAATTGAGTTTCAGCTGGTCCTGATCTTATGGTAGCATCTTCTGTTTGTAACGTCACTGCTTCTTCTAGAGATAATTTTAACTACGTAAAACTTGTTCTTTCGGCGTTTCAGTTAGGACTGATCCTGTATCATCATCTTCTGTTGTGCCTTAACTGCTTGTTCCAGAGCTAATTCTGCCTGGTGACTTAACGTGATAGACTTATTTCTGCAAGTTCATTTGGAGGTTGAATTGGTGCAGATTCCGCATCATGACATTGTTTGTACCTTAACTGCTTCTTCTATAGCTGATACAGCCAGTAAAGTTTGCAAGACTCATTGTGTTAGACTTGTTTCAGCAAGTTCCTTTGGAGTTTGAATTTGTTCAGATCCCGTATCATCATCTTCTGTATGTACCGCTTCTTCTATAGCCTTTTCTGGGTGATTAGCTTGAGAAACTCATCGTGTTCGGCTTGTTTCTGGAAGTTCTTTTGGAGTTTAAGCCTATCTAGTTGAGTAATTACGTTTCGCACATCTGTTTCTTCTAGTTGTCTAGGAATTTCAGCTTGCGCTGATCTACTAGAAGAATAGCAACACTGCAGCTTTTTCTGCCAGATCCGTTTGCGAAAACTGCTCGTAGCAGATCGATTTCTGCAAGTTCTGAAGGAGTTTCATCCGGGCTGATACTGTATCAGCATCTTCTCTTGTTCCTCAACTGATTCTTCTAGAGACAGTTCTGCCTGGTGACTCAACGTGTTAGACAAGTTCTTTTGGAAGTTGAACTGGGGCAGAATCCGTATCTTCATCTTCTTTGTGTACCTTAACTGCTTCTTCTGTAGCCAACTCTGCCTTAAAAGACAAACTTGTTTCTGCAAGTTCTTTTGGAGTTTGAGCTGGTGCATCCGTCTTCTGTTTGTACCTGAACAGCTTCCTATATAGCAATTTCTGCCCGATTAGCTTGTGTAACTCATCGTGTTAGACGTGTTTCATGAAGATCTTTAGGAGTTTTAGCGTATCTAATTAAATAAATGTGTCACGCACATTTGCGTCTGCTAGTTCTCTAATCTACTAGAAGCATATATGTATTTGTCTCAACTCTGAAGCCTTTTCTGCCAGATCCGTTTGCGAAACTGCTCGCAGCAGCTCTATTTCTTCTAGTTCTAATTGAGTTTCAGCTGGTCCTGATCTTATGGTAGCATCTTCTGTTTGTAACGTCACTGCTTCTTCTAGAGATAATTTTAACTATGTAAAACTTGTTCTTTCGGCGTTTCAGTTAGGACTGATCCTGTATCATCATCTTCTGTTGTGCCTTAACTGCTTGTTCCAGAGCTAATTCTGCCTGGTGACTTAACGTGATAGACTTATTTCTGCAAGTTCATTTGGAGGTTGAATTGGTGCAGATTCCGCATCATGACATTGTTTGTACCTTAACTGCTTCTTCTATAGCTGATACAGCCAGTAAAGTTTGCAAGACTCATTGTGTTAGACTTGTTTCAGCAAGTTCCTTTGGAGTTTGAATTTGTTCAGATCCCGTATCATCATCTTCTGTATGTACCGCTTCTTCTATAGCCTTTTCTGGGTGATTAGCTTGAGAAACTCATCGTGTTCGGCTTGTTTCTGGAAGTTCTTTTGGAGTTTAAGCCTATCTAGTTGAGTAATTACGTTTCGCACATCTGTTTCTTCTAGTTGTCTAGGAATTTCAGCTTGCGCTGATCTACTAGAAGAATAGCAACACTGCAGCTTTTTCTGCCAGATCCGTTTGCGAAAACTGCTCGTAGCAGATCGATTTCTGCAAGTTCTGAAGGAGTTTCATCCGGGCTGATACTGTATCAGCATCTTCTCTTGTTCCTCAACTGATTCTTCTAGAGACAGTTCTGCCTGGTGACTCAACGTGTTAGACAAGTTCTTTTGGAAGTTGAACTGGGGCAGAATCCGTATCTTCATCTTCTTTGTGTACCTTAACTGCTTCTTCTGTAGCCAACTCTGCCTTAAAAGACAAACTTGTTTCTGCAAGTTCTTTTGGAGTTTGAGCTGGTGCATCCGTCTTCTGTTTGTACCTGAACAGCTTCCTATATAGCAATTTCTGCCCGATTAGCTTGTGTAACTCATCGTGTTAGACGTGTTTCATGAAGATCTTTAGGAGTTTTAGCGTATCTAATTAAATAAATGTGTCACGCACATTTGCGTCTGCTAGTTCTCTAATCTACTAGAAGCATATATGTATTTGTCTCAACTCTGAAGCCTTTTCTGCCAGATCCGTTTGCGAAACTGCTCGCAGCAGCTCTATTTCTTCTAGTTCTAATTGAGTTTCAGCTGGTCCTGATCTTATGGTAGCATCTTCTGTTTGTAACGTCACTGCTTCTTCTAGAGATAATTTTAACTATGTAAAACTTGTTCTTTCGGCGTTTCAGTTAGGACTGATCCTGTATCATCATCTTCTGTTGTGCCTTAACTGCTTGTTCCAGAGCTAATTCTGCCTGGTGACTTAACGTGATAGACTTATTTCTGCAAGTTCATTTGGAGGTTGAATTGGTGCAGATTCCGCATCATGACATTGTTTGTACCTTAACTGGTTCTTCTATAGCTGATACAGGCAGTAAAGTTTGCAAGACTCATTGTGTTAGACTTGTTTCAGCAAGTTCCTTTGGAGTTTGAATTTGTTCAGATCCCGTATCATCATCTTCTGTATGTACCGCTTCTTCTATAGCCTTTTCTGGGTGATTAGCTTGAGAAACTCATCGTGTTCGGCTTGTTTCTGGAAGTTCTTTTGGAGTTTAAGCCTATCTAGTTGAGTAATTACGTTTCGCACATCTGTTTCTGCTAGTTTTCTAGGAATTTCAGCTTGCGCTGATCTACTAGAAGAATAGCAACACTGCAGCTTTTTCTGCCAGATCCGTTTGCGAAAACTGCTCGTAGCAGATCCATTTGTGCAAGTTCTGAAGGAGTTTCATCCGCGCTGATACTGTATCAGCATCTTCTCTTGTTCCTCAACTGATTCTTCTAGAGACAGTTCTGCCTGGTGACTCAACGTGTTAGACAAGTTCTTTTGGAAGTTGAACTGGGGCAGAATCCGTATCTTCATCTTCTTTGTGTACCTTAACTGCTTCTTCTATAGCCAACTCTGCCTTAAAAGACAAACTTGTTTCTGCAAGTTCTTTTGGAGTTTGAGCTGGTGCATCCGTCTTCTGTTTGTACCTGAACAGCTTCCTATATAGCAATTTCTGCCTGATTAGCTTGTGTAACTCATCGTGTTAGACGTGTTTCATGAAGATCTTTAGGAGTTTTAGCGTATCTAGTTAAATAAATGTGTCACGCACATTTGCGTCTGCTAGTTCTCTAATCTACTAGAAGCATATATGTATTTGTCTCAACTCTGAAGCCTTTTCTGCCAGATCCCTTTGCGAAACTGCTCGCAGCAGCTCTATTTCTTCTAGTTCTAATTGAGTTTCAGCTGGTCCTGATCTTATGGGAGCATCTTCTGTTTGTAACGTCACTGCTTCTTCTAGAGATAATTTTAACTATGTAAAACTTGTTCTTTCGGCGTTTCAGTTAGGACTGATCCTGTATCATCATCTTCTGTTGTGCCTTAACTGCTTGTTCCAGAGCTAATTCTGCCTGGTGACTTAACGTGATAGACTTATTTCTGCAAGTTCATTTGGAGGTTGTTGAATTGGTGCAGATTCCGCATCATGACATTGTTTGTACCTTAACTGCTTCTTCTATAGCTGATACAGCCAGTAAAGTTTGCGAGACTCATTGTGTTAGACTTGTTTCAGCAAGTTCCTTTGGAGTTTGAATTTGTTCAGATCCCGTATCATCATCTTCTGTATGTACCGCTTCTTCTATAGCCTTTTCTGGGTGATTAGCTTGAGAAACTCATCGTGTTCGGCTTGTTTCTGGAAGTTCTTTTGGAGTTTAAGCCTATCTAGTTGAGTAATTACGTTTCGCACATCTGTTTCTGCTAGTTTTCTAGGAATTTCAGCTTGCGCTGATCTACTAGAAGAATAGCAACACTGCAGCTTTTTCTGCCAGATCCGTTTGCGAAAACTGCTCGTAGCAGATCCATTTGTGCAAGTTCTGAAGGAGTTTCATCCGCGCTGATACTGTATCAGCATCTTCTCTTGTTTCCTCAACTGATTCTTCTAGAGACAGTTCTGCCTGGTGACTCAACGTGTTAGACAAGTTCTTTTGGAAGTTGAACTGGGGCAGAATCCGTATCTTCATCTTCTTTGTGTACCTTAACTGCTTCTTCTGTAGCCAACTCTGCCTTAAAAGACAAACTTGTTTCTGCAAGTTCTTTTGGAGTTTGAGCTGGTGCATCCGTCTTCTGTTTGTACCTGAACAGCTTCCTATATAGCAATTTCTGCCCGATTAGCTTGTGTAACTCATCGTGTTAGACGTGTTTCATGAAGATCTTTAGGAGTTTTAGCGTATCTAGTTAAATAAATGTGTCACGCACATTTGCGTCTGCTAGTTCTCTAATCTACTAGAAGCATATATGTATTTGTCTCAACTCTGAAGCCTTTTCTGCCAGATCCGTTTGCGAAACTGCTCGCAGCAGCTCTATTTCTTCTAGTTCTAATTGAGTTTCAGCTGGTCCTGATCTTATGGGAGCATCTTCTGTTTGTAACGTCACTGCTTCTTCTAGAGATAATTTTAACTATGTAAAACTCGTTCTTTCGGCGTTTCAGTTAGGACTGATCCTGTATCATCATCTTCTGTTGTGCCTTAACTGCTTGTTCCAGAGCTAATTCTGCCTGGTGACTTAACGTGATAGACTTATTTCTGCAAGTTCATTTGGAGGTTGAATTGGTGCAGATTCCGCATCATGACATTGTTTGTACCTTAACTGCTTCTTCTATAGCTGATACAGCCAGTAAAGTTTGCGAGACTCATTGTGTTAGACTTGTTTCAGCAAGTTCCTTTGGAGTTTGAATTTGTTCAGATCCCGTATCATCATCTTCTGTATGTACCGTTTCTTCTATAGCCTTTTCTGGGTGATTAGCTTGAGAAACTCATCGTGTTCGGCTTGTTTCTGGAAGTTCTTTTGGAGTTTAAGCCTATCTAGTTGAGTAATTACGTTTCGCACATCTGTTTCTGCTAGTTTTCTAGGAATTTCAGCTTGCGCTGATCTACTAGAAGAATAGCAACACTGCAGCTTTTTCTGCCAGATCCGTTTGCGAAAACTGCTCGTAGCAGATCCATTTGTGCAAGTTCTGAAGGAGTTTCATCCGCGCTGATACTGTATCAGCATCTTCTCTTGTTTCCTCAACTGATTCTTCTAGAGACAGTTCTGCCTGGTGACTCAACGTGTTAGACAAGTTCTTTTCGAAGTTGAACTGGGGCAGAATCCGTATCTTCAACCTCTTTGTGTACCTTAACTGCTTCTTCTATAGCCAACTCTGCCTTAAAAGACAAACTTGTTTCTGCAAGTTCTTTTGAAGTTTGAGCTGGTGCATCCGTCTTCTGTTTGTACCTGAACAGCTTCCTATATAGCAATTTCTGCCTGATTAGCTTGTGTAACTCATCGTGTTAGACGTGTTTCATGAAGATCTTTAGGAGTTTTAGCGTATCTAGTTAAATAAATGTGTCACGCACATTTGCATCTGCTAGTTCTCTAATCTACTAGAAGCATATATGTATTTGTCTCAACTCTGAAGCCTTTTCTGCCAGATCCGTTTGCGAAATTGCTCGCAGCAGCTCTATTTCTTCTAGTTCTAATTGAGTTTCAGCTGGTCCTGATCTTATGGGAGCATCTTCTGTTTGTAACTTCACTGCTTCTTCTAGAGATAATTTTAACTACGTAAAACTTGTTCTTTCGGCGTTTCAGTTTGGACTGATCCTGTATCATCATCTTCTGTTGTGCCTTAACTGCTTGTTCCAGAGCTAATTCTGCCTGGTGACTTAACGTGATAGACTTATTTCTGCAAGTTCATTTGGAGGTTGAATTGGTGCAGATTCCGCATCATGACATTGTTTGTACCTTAACTGCTTCTTCTATAGCTGATACAGCCAGTAAAGTTTGCGAGACTCATTGTGTTAGACTTGTTTCAGCAAGTTCCTTTGGAGTTTGAATTTGTTCAGATCCCGTATCATCATCTTCTGTATGTACCGCTTCTTCTATAGCCTTTTCTGGGTGATTAGCTTGAGAAACTCATCGTGTTCGGCTTGTTTCTGGAAGTTCTTTTGGAGTTTAAGCCTATCTAGTTGAGTAATTACGTTTCGCACATCTGTTTCTGCTAGTTGTCTAGGAATTTCAGCTTGCGCTGATCTACTAGAAGAATAGCAACACTGCAGCTTTTTCTGCCAGATCCGTTTGCGAAAACTGCTCGTAGCAGATCGATTTCTGCAAGTTCTGAAGGAGTTTCATCCGCGCTGATACTGTATCAGCATCTTCTCTTGTCCCTCAACTGATTCTTCTAGAGACAGTTCTGCCTGGTGACTCAACGTGTTAGACAAGTTCTTTTGGAAGTTGAACTGGGGCAGAATCCGTATCTTCATCTTCTTTGTGTACCTTAACTGCTTCTTCTATAGCCAACTCTGCCTTAAAAGACAAACTTGTTTCTGCAAGTTCTTTTGGAGTTTGAGCTGGTGCATCCGTCTTCTGTTTGTACCTGAACAGCTTCCTATATATCAATTTCTGCCTGATTAGCTTGTGTAACTCATCGTGTTAGACGTGTTTCATGAAGATCTTTAGGAGTTTTAGCGTATCTAGTTAAATAAATGTGTCACGCACATTTGCGTCTGCTAGTTCTCTAATCTACTAGAAGCATATATGTATTTGTCTCAACTCTGAAGCCTTTTCTGCCAGATCCGTTTGCGAAACTGCTCGCAGCAGCTCTATTTCTTCTAGTTCTAATTGAGTTTCAGCTGGTCCTGATCTTATGGGAGCATCTTCTGTTTGTAACGTCACTGCTTCTTCTAGAGATAATTTTAACTATGTAAAACTTGTTCTTTCGGCGTTTCAGTTAGGACTGATCCTGTATCATCATCTTCTGTTGTGCCTTAACTGCTTGTTCCAGAGCTAATTCTGCCTGGTGACTTAACGTGATAGACTTATTTCTGCAAGTTCATTTGGAGGTTGAATTGGTGCAGATTCCGCATCATGACATTGTTTGTACCTTAACTGCTTCTTCTATAGCTGATACAGCCAGTAAAGTTTGCGAGACTCATTGTGTTAGACTTGTTTCAGCAAGTTCCTTTGGAGTTTGAATTTGTTCAGATCTCGTATCATCATCTTCTGTATGTACCGTTTCTTCTATAGCCTTTTCTGGGTGATTAGCTTGAGAAACTCATCGTGTTCGGCTTGTTTCTGGAAGTTCTTTTGGAGTTTAAGCCTATCTAGTTGAGTAATTACGTTTCGCACATCTGTTTCTGCTAGTTTTCTAGGAATTTCAGCTTGCGCTGATCTACTAGAAGAATAGCAACACTGCAGCCTTTTCTGCCAGATCCGTTTGCGAAAACTGCTCGTAGCAGATCCATTTGTGCAAGTTCTGAAGGAGTTTCATCCGCGCTGATACTGTATCAGCATCTTCTCTTGTTTCCTCAACTGATTCTTCTAGAGACAATTCTGCCTGGTGACTCAACGTGTTAGACAAGTTCTTTTGGAAGTTGAACTGGGGCAGAATCCGTATCTTCATCTTCTTTGTGTACCTTAACTGCTTCTTCTATAGCCAACTCTGCCTTAAAAGACAAACTTGTTTCTGCAAGTTCTTTTGGAGTTTGAGCTGGTGCATCCGTCTTCTGTTTGTACCTGAACAGCTTCCTATATAGCAATTTCTGCCCGATTAGCTTGTGTAACTCATCGTGTTAGACGTGTTTCATGAAGATCTTTAGGAGTTTTAGCGTATCTAGTTAAATAAATGTGTCACGCACATTTGCGTCTGCTAGTTCTCTAATCTACTAGAAGCATATATGTATTTGTCTCAACTCTGAAGCCTTTTCTGCCAGATCCGTTTGCGAAACTGCTCGCAGCAGCTCTATTTCTTCTAGTTCTAATTGAGTTTCAGCTGGTCCTGATCTTATGGGAGCATCTTCTGTTTGTAACGTCACTGCTTCTTCTAGAGATAATTTTAACTATGTAAAACTCGTTCTTTCGGCGTTTCAGTTAGGACTGATCCTGTATCATCATCTTCTGTTGTGCCTTAACTGCTTGTTCCAGAGCTAATTCTGCCTGGTGACTTAACGTGATAGACTTATTTCTGCAAGTTCATTTGGAGGTTGAATTGGTGCAGATTCCGCATCATGACATTGTTTGTACCTTAACTGCTTCTTCTATAGCTGATACAGCCAGTAAAGTTTGCGAGACTCATTGTGTTATACTTGTTTCAGCAAGTTCCTTTGGAGTTTGAATTTGTTCAGATCCCGTATCATCATCTTCTGTATGTACCGCTTCTTCTATAGCCTTTTCTGGGTGATTAGCTTGAGAAACTCATCGTGTTCGGCTTGTTTCTGGAAGTTCTTTTGGAGTTTAAGCCTATCTAGTTGAGTAATTACGTTTCGCACATCTGTTTCTGCTAGTTTTCTAGGAATTTCAGCTTGCGCTGATCTACTAGAAGAATAGCAACACTGCAGCTTTTTCTGCCAGATCCGTTTGCGAAAACTGCTCGTAGCAGATCCATTTGTGCAAGTTCTGAAGGAGTTTCATCCGCGCTGATACTGTATCAGCATCTTCTCTTGTTCCTCAACTGATTCTTCTAGAGACAGTTCTGCCTGGTGACTCAACGTGTTAGACAAGTTCTTTTCGAAGTTGAACTGGGGCAGAATCCGTATCTTCAACCTCTTTGTGTACCTTAACTGCTTCTTCTATAGCCAACTCTGCCTTAAAAGACAAACTTGTTTCTGCAAGTTCTTTTGGAGTTTGAGCTGGTGCATCCGTCTTCTGTTTGTACCTGAACAGCTTCCTATATAGCAATTTCTGCCTGATTAGCTTGTGTAACTCATCGTGTTAGACGTGTTTCATGAAGATCTTTAGGAGTTTTAGCGTATCTAGTTAAATAAATGTGTCACGCACATTTGCGTCTGCTAGTTCTCTAATCTACTAGAAGCATATATGTATTTGTCTCAACTCTGAAGCCTTTTCTGCCAGATCCGTTTGCGAAATTGCTCGCAGCAGCTCTATTTCTTCTAGTTCTAATTGAGTTTCAGCTGGTCCTGATCTTATGGGAGCATCTTCTGTTTGTAACTTCACTGCTTCTTCTAGAGATAATTTTAACTACGTAAAACTTGTTCTTTCGGCGTTTCAGTTTGGACTGATCCTGTATCATCATCTTCTGTTGTGCCTTAACTGCTTGTTCCAGAGCTAATTCTGCCTGGTGACTTAACGTGATAGACTTATTTCTGCAAGTTCATTTGGAGGTTGAATTGGTGCAGATTCCGCATCATGACATTGTTTGTACCTTAACTGCTTCTTCTATAGCTGATACAGCCAGTAAAGTTTGCGAGACTCATTGTGTTAGACTTGTTTCAGCAAGTTCCTTTGGAGTTTGAATTTGTTCAGATCCCGTATCATCATCTTCTGTATGTACCGCTTCTTCTATAGCCTTTTCTGGGTGATTAGCTTGAGAAACTCATCGTGTTCGGCTTGTTTCTGGAAGTTCTTTTGGAGTTTAAGCCTATCTAGTTGAGTAATTACGTTTCGCACATCTGTTTCTGCTAGTTGTCTAGGAATTTCAGCTTGCGTTGATCTACTAGAAGAATAGCAACACTGCAGCTTTTTCTGCCAGATCCGTTTGCGAAAACTGCTCGTAGCAGATCGATTTCTGCAAGTTCTGAAGGAGTTTCATCCGCGCTGATACTGTATCAGCATCTTCTCTTGTCCCTCAACTGATTCTTCTAGAGACAGTTCTGCCTGGTGACTCAACGTGTTAGACAAGTTCTTTTCGAAGTTGAACTGGGGCAGAATCCGTATCTTCAACCTCTTTGTGTACCTTAACTGCTTCTTCTATAGCCAACTCTGCCTTAAAAGACAAACTTGTTTCTGCAAGTTCTTTTGAAGTTTGAGCTGGTGCATCCGTCTTCTGTTTGTACCTGAACAGCTTCCTATATAGCAATTTCTGCCTGATTAGCTTGTGTAACTCATCGTGTTAGACGTGTTTCATGAAGATCTTTAGGAGTTTTAGCGTATCTAGTTAAATAAATGTGTCACGCACATTTGCATCTGCTAGTTCTCTAATCTACTAGAAGCATATATGTATTTGTCTCAACTCTGAAGCCTTTTCTGCCAGATCCGTTTGCGAAATTGCTCGCAGCAGCTCTATTTCTTCTAGTTCTAATTGAGTTTCAGCTGGTCCTGATCTTATGGGAGCATCTTCTGTTTGTAACTTCACTGCTTCTTCTAGAGATAATTTTAACTACGTAAAACTTGTTCTTTCGGCGTTTCAGTTTGGACTGATCCTGTATCATCATCTTCTGTTGTGCCTTAACTGCTTGTTCCAGAGCTAATTCTGCCTGGTGACTTAACGTGATAGACTTATTTCTGCAAGTTCATTTGGAGGTTGAATTGGTGCAGATTCCGCATCATGACATTGTTTGTACCTTAACTGCTTCTTCTATAGCTGATACAGCCAGTAAAGTTTGCGAGACTCATTGTGTTAGACTTGTTTCAGCAAGTTCCTTTGGAGTTTGAATTTGTTCAGATCCCGTATCATCATCTTCTGTATGTACCGCTTCTTCTATAGCCTTTTCTGGGTGATTAGCTTGAGAAACTCATCGTGTTCGGCTTGTTTCTGGAAGTTCTTTTGGAGTTTAAGCCTATCTAGTTGAGTAATTACGTTTCGCACATCTGTTTCTGCTAGTTGTCTAGGAATTTCAGCTTGCGCTGATCTACTAGAAGAATAGCAACACTGCAGCTTTTTCTGCCAGATCCGTTTGCGAAAACTGCTCGTAGCAGATCGATTTCTGCAAGTTCTGAAGGAGTTTCATCCGCGCTGATACTGTATCAGCATCTTCTCTTGTCCCTCAACTGATTCTTCTAGAGACAGTTCTGCCTGGTGACTCAACGTGTTAGACAAGTTCTTTTGGAAGTTGAACTGGGGCAGAATCCGTATCTTCATCTTCTTTGTGTACCTTAACTGCTTCTTCTATAGCCAACTCTGCCTTAAAAGACAAACTTGTTTCTGCAAGTTCTTTTGGAGTTTGAGCTGGTGCATCCGTCTTCTGTTTGTACCTGAACAGCTTCCTATATATCAATTTCTGCCTGATTAGCTTGTGTAACTCATCGTGTTAGACGTGTTTCATGAAGATCTTTAGGAGTTTTAGCGTATCTAGTTAAATAAATGTGTCACGCACATTTGCGTCTGCTAGTTCTCTAATCTACTAGAAGCATATATGTATTTGTCTCAACTCTGAAGCCTTTTCTGCCAGATCCGTTTGCGAAACTGCTCGCAGCAGCTCTATTTCTTCTAGTTCTAATTGAGTTTCAGCTGGTCCTGATCTTATGGGAGCATCTTCTGTTTGTAACGTCACTGCTTCTTCTAGAGATAATTTTAACTATGTAAAACTTGTTCTTTCGGCGTTTCAGTTAGGACTGATCCTGTATCATCATCTTCTGTTGTGCCTTAACTGCTTGTTCCAGAGCTAATTCTGCCTGGTGACTTAACGTGATAGACTTATTTCTGCAAGTTCATTTGGAGGTTGAATTGGTGCAGATTCCGCATCATGACATTGTTTGTACCTTAACTGCTTCTTCTATAGCTGATACAGCCAGTAAAGTTTGCGAGACTCATTGTGTTAGACTTGTTTCAGCAAGTTCCTTTGGAGTTTGAATTTGTTCAGATCTCGTATCATCATCTTCTGTATGTACCGTTTCTTCTATAGCCTTTTCTGGGTGATTAGCTTGAGAAACTCATCGTGTTCGGCTTGTTTCTGGAAGTTCTTTTGGAGTTTAAGCCTATCTAGTTGAGTAATTACGTTTCGCACATCTGTTTCTGCTAGTTTTCTAGGAATTTCAGCTTGCGCTGATCTACTAGAAGAATAGCAACACTGCAGCCTTTTCTGCCAGATCCGTTTGCGAAAACTGCTCGTAGCAGATCCATTTGTGCAAGTTCTGAAGGAGTTTCATCCGCGCTGATACTGTATCAGCATCTTCTCTTGTTTCCTCAACTGATTCTTCTAGAGACAATTCTGCCTGGTGACTCAACGTGTTAGACAAGTTCTTTTGGAAGTTGAACTGGGGCAGAATCCGTATCTTCATCTTCTTTGTGTACCTTAACTGCTTCTTCTATAGCCAACTCTGCCTTAAAAGACAAACTTGTTTCTGCAAGTTCTTTTGGAGTTTGAGCTGGTGCATCCGTCTTCTGTTTGTACCTGAACAGCTTCCTATATAGCAATTTCTGCCCGATTAGCTTGTGTAACTCATCGTGTTAGACGTGTTTCATGAAGATCTTTAGGAGTTTTAGCGTATCTAGTTAAATAAATGTGTCACGCACATTTGCGTCTGCTAGTTCTCTAATCTACTAGAAGCATATATGTATTTGTCTCAACTCTGAAGCCTTTTCTGCCAGATCCGTTTGCGAAACTGCTCGCAGCAGCTCTATTTCTTCTAGTTCTAATTGAGTTTCAGCTGGTCCTGATCTTATGGGAGCATCTTCTGTTTGTAACGTCACTGCTTCTTCTAGAGATAATTTTAACTATGTAAAACTCGTTCTTTCGGCGTTTCAGTTAGGACTGATCCTGTATCATCATCTTCTGTTGTGCCTTAACTGCTTGTTCCAGAGCTAATTCTGCCTGGTGACTTAACGTGATAGACTTATTTCTGCAAGTTCATTTGGAGGTTGAATTGGTGCAGATTCCGCATCATGACATTGTTTGTACCTTAACTGCTTCTTCTATAGCTGATACAGCCAGTAAAGTTTGCGAGACTCATTGTGTTATACTTGTTTCAGCAAGTTCCTTTGGAGTTTGAATTTGTTCAGATCCCGTATCATCATCTTCTGTATGTACCGCTTCTTCTATAGCCTTTTCTGGGTGATTAGCTTGAGAAACTCATCGTGTTCGGCTTGTTTCTGGAAGTTCTTTTGGAGTTTAAGCCTATCTAGTTGAGTAATTACGTTTCGCACATCTGTTTCTGCTAGTTTTCTAGGAATTTCAGCTTGCGCTGATCTACTAGAAGAATAGCAACACTGCAGCTTTTTCTGCCAGATCCGTTTGCGAAAACTGCTCGTAGCAGATCCATTTGTGCAAGTTCTGAAGGAGTTTCATCCGCGCTGATACTGTATCAGCATCTTCTCTTGTTCCTCAACTGATTCTTCTAGAGACAGTTCTGCCTGGTGACTCAACGTGTTAGACAAGTTCTTTTCGAAGTTGAACTGGGGCAGAATCCGTATCTTCAACCTCTTTGTGTACCTTAACTGCTTCTTCTATAGCCAACTCTGCCTTAAAAGACAAACTTGTTTCTGCAAGTTCTTTTGGAGTTTGAGCTGGTGCATCCGTCTTCTGTTTGTACCTGAACAGCTTCCTATATAGCAATTTCTGCCTGATTAGCTTGTGTAACTCATCGTGTTAGACGTGTTTCATGAAGATCTTTAGGAGTTTTAGCGTATCTAGTTAAATAAATGTGTCACGCACATTTGCGTCTGCTAGTTCTCTAATCTACTAGAAGCATATATGTATTTGTCTCAACTCTGAAGCCTTTTCTGCCAGATCCGTTTGCGAAATTGCTCGCAGCAGCTCTATTTCTTCTAGTTCTAATTGAGTTTCAGCTGGTCCTGATCTTATGGGAGCATCTTCTGTTTGTAACTTCACTGCTTCTTCTAGAGATAATTTTAACTACGTAAAACTTGTTCTTTCGGCGTTTCAGTTTGGACTGATCCTGTATCATCATCTTCTGTTGTGCCTTAACTGCTTGTTCCAGAGCTAATTCTGCCTGGTGACTTAACGTGATAGACTTATTTCTGCAAGTTCATTTGGAGGTTGAATTGGTGCAGATTCCGCATCATGACATTGTTTGTACCTTAACTGCTTCTTCTATAGCTGATACAGCCAGTAAAGTTTGCGAGACTCATTGTGTTAGACTTGTTTCAGCAAGTTCCTTTGGAGTTTGAATTTGTTCAGATCCCGTATCATCATCTTCTGTATGTACCGCTTCTTCTATAGCCTTTTCTGGGTGATTAGCTTGAGAAACTCATCGTGTTCGGCTTGTTTCTGGAAGTTCTTTTGGAGTTTAAGCCTATCTAGTTGAGTAATTACGTTTCGCACATCTGTTTCTGCTAGTTGTCTAGGAATTTCAGCTTGCGTTGATCTACTAGAAGAATAGCAACACTGCAGCTTTTTCTGCCAGATCCGTTTGCGAAAACTGCTCGTAGCAGATCGATTTCTGCAAGTTCTGAAGGAGTTTCATCCGCGCTGATACTGTATCAGCATCTTCTCTTGTCCCTCAACTGATTCTTCTAGAGACAGTTCTGCCTGGTGACTCAACGTGTTAGACAAGTTCTTTTGGAAGTTGAACTGGGGCAGAATCCGTATCTTCATCTTCTTTGTGTACCTTAACTGCTTCTTCTATAGCCAACTCTGCCTTAAAAGACAAACTTGTTTCTGCAAGTTCTTTTGGAGTTTGAGCTGGTGCATCCGTCTTCTGTTTGTACCTGAACAGCTTCCTATATATCAATTTCTGCCTGATTAGCTTGTGTAACTCATCGTGTTAGACGTGTTTCATGAAGATCTTTAGGAGTTTTAGCGTATCTAGTTAAATAAATGTGTCACGCACATTTGCGTCTGCTAGTTCTCTAATCTACTAGAAGCATATATGTATTTGTCTCAACTCTGAAGCCTTTTCTGCCAGATCCCTTTGCGAAACTGCTCGCAGCAGCTCTATTTCTTCTAGTTCTAATTGAGTTTCAGCTGGTCCTGATCTTATGGGAGCATCTTCTGTTTGTAACGTCACTGCTTCTTCTAGAGATAATTTTAACTATGTAAAACTTGTTCTTTCGGCGTTTCAGTTAGGACTGATCCTGTATCATCATCTTCTGTTGTGCCTTAACTGCTTGTTCCAGAGCTAATTCTGCCTGGTGACTTAACGTGATAGACTTATTTCTGCAAGTTCATTTGGAGGTTGAATTGGTGCAGATTCCGCATCATGACATTGTTTGTACCTTAACTGCTTCTTCTATAGCTGATACAGCCAGTAAAGTTTGCGAGACTCATTGTGTTAGACTTGTTTCAGCAAGTTCCTTTGGAGTTTGAATTTGTTCAGATCCCGTATCATCATCTTCTGTATGTACCGCTTCTTCTATAGCCTTTTCTGGGTGATTAGCTTGAGAAACTCATCGTGTTCGGCTTGTTTCTGGAAGTTCTTTTGGAGTTTAAGCCTATCTAGTTGAGTAATTACGTTTCGCACATCTGTTTCTGCTAGTTTTCTAGGAATTTCAGCTTGCGCTGATCTACTAGAAGAATAGCAACACTGCAGCTTTTTCTGCCAGATCCGTTTGCGAAAACTGCTCGTAGCAGATCCATTTGTGCAAGTTCTGAAGGAGTTTCATCCGCGCTGATACTGTATCAGCATCTTCTCTTGTTCCTCAACTGATTCTTCTAGAGACAGTTCTGCCTGGTGACTCAACGTGTTAGACAAGTTCTTTTGGAAGTTGAACTGGGGCAGAATCCGTATCTTCATCTTCTTTGTGTACCTTAACTGCTTCTTCTATAGCCAACTCTGCCTTAAAAGACAAACTTGTTTCTGCAAGTTCTTTTGGAGTTTGAGCTGGTGCATCCGTCTTCTGTTTGTACCTGAACAGCTTCCTATATAGCAATTTCTGCCTGATTAGCTTGTGTAACTCATCGTGTTAGACGTGTTTCATGAAGATCTTTAGGAGTTTTAGCGTATCTAGTTAAATAAATGTGTCACGCACATTTGCGTCTGCTAGTTCTCTAATCTACTAGAAGCATATATGTATTTGTCTCAACTCTGAAGCCTTTTCTGCCAGATCCCTTTGCGAAACTGCTCGCAGCAGCTCTATTTCTTCTAGTTCTAATTGAGTTTCAGCTGGTCCTGATCTTATGGGAGCATCTTCTGTTTGTAACGTCACTGCTTCTTCTAGAGATAATTTTAACTATGTAAAACTTGTTCTTTCGGCGTTTCAGTTAGGACTGATCCTGTATCATCATCTTCTGTTGTGCCTTAACTGCTTGTTCCAGAGCTAATTCTGCCTGGTGACTTAACGTGATAGACTTATTTCTGCAAGTTCATTTGGAGGTTGTTGAATTGGTGCAGATTCCGCATCATGACATTGTTTGTACCTTAACTGCTTCTTCTATAGCTGATACAGCCAGTAAAGTTTGCGAGACTCATTGTGTTAGACTTGTTTCAGCAAGTTCCTTTGGAGTTTGAATTTGTTCAGATCCCGTATCATCATCTTCTGTATGTACCGCTTCTTCTATAGCCTTTTCTGGGTGATTAGCTTGAGAAACTCATCGTGTTCGGCTTGTTTCTGGAAGTTCTTTTGGAGTTTAAGCCTATCTAGTTGAGTAATTACGTTTCGCACATCTGTTTCTGCTAGTTTTCTAGGAATTTCAGCTTGCGCTGATCTACTAGAAGAATAGCAACACTGCAGCTTTTTCTGCCAGATCCGTTTGCGAAAACTGCTCGTAGCAGATCCATTTGTGCAAGTTCTGAAGGAGTTTCATCCGCGCTGATACTGTATCAGCATCTTCTCTTGTTTCCTCAACTGATTCTTCTAGAGACAGTTCTGCCTGGTGACTCAACGTGTTAGACAAGTTCTTTTGGAAGTTGAACTGGGGCAGAATCCGTATCTTCATCTTCTTTGTGTACCTTAACTGCTTCTTCTGTAGCCAACTCTGCCTTAAAAGACAAACTTGTTTCTGCAAGTTCTTTTGGAGTTTGAGCTGGTGCATCCGTCTTCTGTTTGTACCTGAACAGCTTCCTATATAGCAATTTCTGCCCGATTAGCTTGTGTAACTCATCGTGTTAGACGTGTTTCATGAAGATCTTTAGGAGTTTTAGCGTATCTAGTTAAATAAATGTGTCACGCACATTTGCGTCTGCTAGTTCTCTAATCTACTAGAAGCATATATGTATTTGTCTCAACTCTGAAGCCTTTTCTGCCAGATCCGTTTGCGAAACTGCTCGCAGCAGCTCTATTTCTTCTAGTTCTAATTGAGTTTCAGCTGGTCCTGATCTTATGGGAGCATCTTCTGTTTGTAACGTCACTGCTTCTTCTAGAGATAATTTTAACTATGTAAAACTCGTTCTTTCGGCGTTTCAGTTAGGACTGATCCTGTATCATCATCTTCTGTTGTGCCTTAACTGCTTGTTCCAGAGCTAATTCTGCCTGGTGACTTAACGTGATAGACTTATTTCTGCAAGTTCATTTGGAGGTTGAATTGGTGCAGATTCCGCATCATGACATTGTTTGTACCTTAACTGCTTCTTCTATAGCTGATACAGCCAGTAAAGTTTGCGAGACTCATTGTGTTAGACTTGTTTCAGCAAGTTCCTTTGGAGTTTGAATTTGTTCAGATCCCGTATCATCATCTTCTGTATGTACCGTTTCTTCTATAGCCTTTTCTGGGTGATTAGCTTGAGAAACTCATCGTGTTCGGCTTGTTTCTGGAAGTTCTTTTGGAGTTTAAGCCTATCTAGTTGAGTAATTACGTTTCGCACATCTGTTTCTGCTAGTTTTCTAGGAATTTCAGCTTGCGCTGATCTACTAGAAGAATAGCAACACTGCAGCTTTTTCTGCCAGATCCGTTTGCGAAAACTGCTCGTAGCAGATCCATTTGTGCAAGTTCTGAAGGAGTTTCATCCGCGCTGATACTGTATCAGCATCTTCTCTTGTTTCCTCAACTGATTCTTCTAGAGACAGTTCTGCCTGGTGACTCAACGTGTTAGACAAGTTCTTTTCGAAGTTGAACTGGGGCAGAATCCGTATCTTCAACCTCTTTGTGTACCTTAACTGCTTCTTCTATAGCCAACTCTGCCTTAAAAGACAAACTTGTTTCTGCAAGTTCTTTTGAAGTTTGAGCTGGTGCATCCGTCTTCTGTTTGTACCTGAACAGCTTCCTATATAGCAATTTCTGCCTGATTAGCTTGTGTAACTCATCGTGTTAGACGTGTTTCATGAAGATCTTTAGGAGTTTTAGCGTATCTAGTTAAATAAATGTGTCACGCACATTTGCATCTGCTAGTTCTCTAATCTACTAGAAGCATATATGTATTTGTCTCAACTCTGAAGCCTTTTCTGCCAGATCCGTTTGCGAAATTGCTCGCAGCAGCTCTATTTCTTCTAGTTCTAATTGAGTTTCAGCTGGTCCTGATCTTATGGGAGCATCTTCTGTTTGTAACTTCACTGCTTCTTCTAGAGATAATTTTAACTACGTAAAACTTGTTCTTTCGGCGTTTCAGTTTGGACTGATCCTGTATCATCATCTTCTGTTGTGCCTTAACTGCTTGTTCCAGAGCTAATTCTGCCTGGTGACTTAACGTGATAGACTTATTTCTGCAAGTTCATTTGGAGGTTGAATTGGTGCAGATTCCGCATCATGACATTGTTTGTACCTTAACTGCTTCTTCTATAGCTGATACAGCCAGTAAAGTTTGCGAGACTCATTGTGTTAGACTTGTTTCAGCAAGTTCCTTTGGAGTTTGAATTTGTTCAGATCCCGTATCATCATCTTCTGTATGTACCGCTTCTTCTATAGCCTTTTCTGGGTGATTAGCTTGAGAAACTCATCGTGTTCGGCTTGTTTCTGGAAGTTCTTTTGGAGTTTAAGCCTATCTAGTTGAGTAATTACGTTTCGCACATCTGTTTCTGCTAGTTGTCTAGGAATTTCAGCTTGCGCTGATCTACTAGAAGAATAGCAACACTGCAGCTTTTTCTGCCAGATCCGTTTGCGAAAACTGCTCGTAGCAGATCGATTTCTGCAAGTTCTGAAGGAGTTTCATCCGCGCTGATACTGTATCAGCATCTTCTCTTGTCCCTCAACTGATTCTTCTAGAGACAGTTCTGCCTGGTGACTCAACGTGTTAGACAAGTTCTTTTGGAAGTTGAACTGGGGCAGAATCCGTATCTTCATCTTCTTTGTGTACCTTAACTGCTTCTTCTATAGCCAACTCTGCCTTAAAAGACAAACTTGTTTCTGCAAGTTCTTTTGGAGTTTGAGCTGGTGCATCCGTCTTCTGTTTGTACCTGAACAGCTTCCTATATATCAATTTCTGCCTGATTAGCTTGTGTAACTCATCGTGTTAGACGTGTTTCATGAAGATCTTTAGGAGTTTTAGCGTATCTAGTTAAATAAATGTGTCACGCACATTTGCGTCTGCTAGTTCTCTAATCTACTAGAAGCATATATGTATTTGTCTCAACTCTGAAGCCTTTTCTGCCAGATCCGTTTGCGAAACTGCTCGCAGCAGCTCTATTTCTTCTAGTTCTAATTGAGTTTCAGCTGGTCCTGATCTTATGGGAGCATCTTCTGTTTGTAACGTCACTGCTTCTTCTAGAGATAATTTTAACTATGTAAAACTTGTTCTTTCGGCGTTTCAGTTAGGACTGATCCTGTATCATCATCTTCTGTTGTGCCTTAACTGCTTGTTCCAGAGCTAATTCTGCCTGGTGACTTAACGTGATAGACTTATTTCTGCAAGTTCATTTGGAGGTTGAATTGGTGCAGATTCCGCATCATGACATTGTTTGTACCTTAACTGCTTCTTCTATAGCTGATACAGCCAGTAAAGTTTGCGAGACTCATTGTGTTAGACTTGTTTCAGCAAGTTCCTTTGGAGTTTGAATTTGTTCAGATCTCGTATCATCATCTTCTGTATGTACCGTTTCTTCTATAGCCTTTTCTGGGTGATTAGCTTGAGAAACTCATCGTGTTCGGCTTGTTTCTGGAAGTTCTTTTGGAGTTTAAGCCTATCTAGTTGAGTAATTACGTTTCGCACATCTGTTTCTGCTAGTTTTCTAGGAATTTCAGCTTGCGCTGATCTACTAGAAGAATAGCAACACTGCAGCCTTTTCTGCCAGATCCGTTTGCGAAAACTGCTCGTAGCAGATCCATTTGTGCAAGTTCTGAAGGAGTTTCATCCGCGCTGATACTGTATCAGCATCTTCTCTTGTTTCCTCAACTGATTCTTCTAGAGACAATTCTGCCTGGTGACTCAACGTGTTAGACAAGTTCTTTTGGAAGTTGAACTGGGGCAGAATCCGTATCTTCATCTTCTTTGTGTACCTTAACTGCTTCTTCTATAGCCAACTCTGCCTTAAAAGACAAACTTGTTTCTGCAAGTTCTTTTGGAGTTTGAGCTGGTGCATCCGTCTTCTGTTTGTACCTGAACAGCTTCCTATATAGCAATTTCTGCCCGATTAGCTTGTGTAACTCATCGTGTTAGACGTGTTTCATGAAGATCTTTAGGAGTTTTAGCGTATCTAGTTAAATAAATGTGTCACGCACATTTGCGTCTGCTAGTTCTCTAATCTACTAGAAGCATATATGTATTTGTCTCAACTCTGAAGCCTTTTCTGCCAGATCCGTTTGCGAAACTGCTCGCAGCAGCTCTATTTCTTCTAGTTCTAATTGAGTTTCAGCTGGTCCTGATCTTATGGGAGCATCTTCTGTTTGTAACGTCACTGCTTCTTCTAGAGATAATTTTAACTATGTAAAACTCGTTCTTTCGGCGTTTCAGTTAGGACTGATCCTGTATCATCATCTTCTGTTGTGCCTTAACTGCTTGTTCCAGAGCTAATTCTGCCTGGTGACTTAACGTGATAGACTTATTTCTGCAAGTTCATTTGGAGGTTGAATTGGTGCAGATTCCGCATCATGACATTGTTTGTACCTTAACTGCTTCTTCTATAGCTGATACAGCCAGTAAAGTTTGCGAGACTCATTGTGTTATACTTGTTTCAGCAAGTTCCTTTGGAGTTTGAATTTGTTCAGATCCCGTATCATCATCTTCTGTATGTACCGCTTCTTCTATAGCCTTTTCTGGGTGATTAGCTTGAGAAACTCATCGTGTTCGGCTTGTTTCTGGAAGTTCTTTTGGAGTTTAAGCCTATCTAGTTGAGTAATTACGTTTCGCACATCTGTTTCTGCTAGTTTTCTAGGAATTTCAGCTTGCGCTGATCTACTAGAAGAATAGCAACACTGCAGCTTTTTCTGCCAGATCCGTTTGCGAAAACTGCTCGTAGCAGATCCATTTGTGCAAGTTCTGAAGGAGTTTCATCCGCGCTGATACTGTATCAGCATCTTCTCTTGTTCCTCAACTGATTCTTCTAGAGACAGTTCTGCCTGGTGACTCAACGTGTTAGACAAGTTCTTTTCGAAGTTGAACTGGGGCAGAATCCGTATCTTCAACCTCTTTGTGTACCTTAACTGCTTCTTCTATAGCCAACTCTGCCTTAAAAGACAAACTTGTTTCTGCAAGTTCTTTTGGAGTTTGAGCTGGTGCATCCGTCTTCTGTTTGTACCTGAACAGCTTCCTATATAGCAATTTCTGCCTGATTAGCTTGTGTAACTCATCGTGTTAGACGTGTTTCATGAAGATCTTTAGGAGTTTTAGCGTATCTAGTTAAATAAATGTGTCACGCACATTTGCGTCTGCTAGTTCTCTAATCTACTAGAAGCATATATGTATTTGTCTCAACTCTGAAGCCTTTTCTGCCAGATCCGTTTGCGAAATTGCTCGCAGCAGCTCTATTTCTTCTAGTTCTAATTGAGTTTCAGCTGGTCCTGATCTTATGGGAGCATCTTCTGTTTGTAACTTCACTGCTTCTTCTAGAGATAATTTTAATTACGTAAAACTTGTTCTTTCGGCGTTTCAGTTTGGACTGATCCTGTATCATCATCTTCTGTTGTGCCTTAACTGCTTGTTCCAGAGCTAATTCTGCCTGGTGACTTAACGTGATAGACTTATTTCTGCAAGTTCATTTGGAGGTTGAATTGGTGCAGATTCCGCATCATGACATTGTTTGTACCTTAACTGCTTCTTCTATAGCTGATACAGCCAGTAAAGTTTGCGAGACTCATTGTGTTAGACTTGTTTCAGCAAGTTCCTTTGGAGTTTGAATTTGTTCAGATCCCGTATCATCATCTTCTGTATGTACCGCTTCTTCTATAGCCTTTTCTGGGTGATTAGCTTGAGAAACTCATCGTGTTCGGCTTGTTTCTGGAAGTTCTTTTGGAGTTTAAGCCTATCTAGTTGAGTAATTACGTTTCGCACATCTGTTTCTGCTAGTTGTCTAGGAATTTCAGCTTGCGTTGATCTACTAGAAGAATAGCAACACTGCAGCTTTTTCTGCCAGATCCGTTTGCGAAAACTGCTCGTAGCAGATCGATTTCTGCAAGTTCTGAAGGAGTTTCATCCGCGCTGATACTGTATCAGCATCTTCTCTTGTCCCTCAACTGATTCTTCTAGAGACAGTTCTGCCTGGTGACTCAACGTGTTAGACAAGTTCTTTTGGAAGTTGAACTGGGGCAGAATCCGTATCTTCATCTTCTTTGTGTACCTTAACTGCTTCTTCTATAGCCAACTCTGCCTTAAAAGACAAACTTGTTTCTGCAAGTTCTTTTGGAGTTTGAGCTGGTGCATCCGTCTTCTGTTTGTACCTGAACAGCTTCCTATATATCAATTTCTGCCTGATTAGCTTGTGTAACTCATCGTGTTAGACGTGTTTCATGAAGATCTTTAGGAGTTTTAGCGTATCTAGTTAAATAAATGTGTCACGCACATTTGCGTCTGCTAGTTCTCTAATCTACTAGAAGCATATATGTATTTGTCTCAACTCTGAAGCCTTTTCTGCCAGATCCCTTTGCGAAACTGCTCGCAGCAGCTCTATTTCTTCTAGTTCTAATTGAGTTTCAGCTGGTCCTGATCTTATGGGAGCATCTTCTGTTTGTAACGTCACTGCTTCTTCTAGAGATAATTTTAACTATGTAAAACTTGTTCTTTCGGCGTTTCAGTTAGGACTGATCCTGTATCATCATCTTCTGTTGTGCCTTAACTGCTTGTTCCAGAGCTAATTCTGCCTGGTGACTTAACGTGATAGACTTATTTCTGCAAGTTCATTTGGAGGTTGAATTGGTGCAGATTCCGCATCATGACATTGTTTGTACCTTAACTGCTTCTTCTATAGCTGATACAGCCAGTAAAGTTTGCGAGACTCATTGTGTTAGACTTGTTTCAGCAAGTTCCTTTGGAGTTTGAATTTGTTCAGATCCCGTATCATCATCTTCTGTATGTACCGTTTCTTCTATAGCCTTTTCTGGGTGATTAGCTTGAGAAACTCATCGTGTTCGGCTTGTTTCTGGAAGTTCTTTTGGAGTTTAAGCCTATCTAGTTGAGTAATTACGTATCGCACATCTGTTTCTGCTAGTTTTCTAGGAATTTCAGCTTGCGCTGATCTACTAGAAGAATAGCAACACTGCAGCTTTTTCTGCCAGATCCGTTTGCGAAAACTGCTCGTAGCAGATCCATTTGTGCAAGTTCTGAAGGAGTTTCATCCGCGCTGATACTGTATCAGCATCTTCTCTTGTTTCCTCAACTGATTCTTCTAGAGACAGTTCTGCCTGGTGACTCAACGTGTTAGACAAGTTCTTTTGGAAGTTGAACTGGGGCAGAATCCGTATCTTCATCTTCTTTGTGTACCTTAACTGCTTCTTCTAGAGATAATTTTAACTATGTAAAACTTGTTCTTTCGGCGTTTCAGTTAGGACTGATCCTGTATCATCATCTTCTGTTGTGCCTTAACTGCTTGTTCCAGAGCTAATTCTGCCTGGTGACTTAACGTGATAGACTTATTTCTGCAAGTTCATTTGGAGGTTGAATTGGTGCAGATTCCGCATCATGACATTGTTTGTACCTTAACTGCTTCTTCTATAGCTGATACAGCCAGTAAAGTTTGCGAGACTCATTGTGTTTCAGCAAGTTCCTTTGGAGTTTGAATTTGTTCAGATCCCGTATCATCATCTTCTGTATGTACCGTTTCTTCTATAGCCTTTTCTGGGTGATTAGCTTGAGAAACTCATCGTGTTCGGCTTGTTTCTGGAAGTTCTTTTGGAGTTTAAGCCTATCTAGTTGAGTAATTACGTTTCGCACATCTGTTTCTGCTAGTTTTCTAGGAGTTTCAGCTTGCGCTGATCTACTAGAAGAATAGCAACACTGCAGCTTTTTCTGCCAGATCCGTTTGCGAAAACTGCTCGTAGCAGATCCATTTGTGCAAGTTCTGAAGGAGTTTCATCCGCGCTGATACTGTATCAGCATCTTCTCTTGTTTCCTCAACTGATTCTTCTAGAGACAGTTCTGCCTGGTGACTCAACGTGTTAGACAAGTTCTTTTGGAAGTTGAACTGGGGCAGAATCCGTATCTTCAACCTCTTTGTGTACCTTAACTGCTTCTTCTATAGCCAACTCTGCCTTAAAAGACAAACTTGTTTCTGCAAGTTCTTTTGGAGTTTGAGCTGGTGCATCCGTCTTCTGTTTGTACCTGAACAGCTTCCTATATAGCAATTTCTGCCTAATTAGCTTGTGTAACTCATCGTGTTAGACGTGTTTCATGAAGATCTTTAGGAGTTTTAGCGTATCTAGTTAAATAAATGTGTCACGCACATTTGCGTCTGCTAGTTCTCTAATCTACTAGAAGCATATATGTATTTGTCTCAACTCTGAAGCCTTTTCTGCCAGATCCGTTTGCGAAATTGCTCGCAGCAGCTCTATTTCTTCTAGTTCTAATTGAGTTTCAGCTGGTCCTGATCTTATGGGAGCATCTTCTGTTTGTAACTTCACTGCTTCTTCTAGAGATAATTTTAACTACGTAAAACTTGTTCTTTCGGCGTTTCAGTTTGGACTGATCCTGTATCATCATCTTCTGTTGTGCCTTAACTGCTTGTTCCAGAGCTAATTCTGCCTGGTGACTTAACGTGATAGACTTATTTCTGCAAGTTCATTTGGAGGTTGAATTGGTGCAGATTCCGCATCATGACATTGTTTGTACCTTAACTGCTTCTTCTATAGCTGATACAGCCAGTAAAGTTTGCGAGACTCATTGTGTTAGACTTGTTTCAGCAAGTTCCTTTGGAGTTTGAATTTGTTCAGATCCCGTATCATCATCTTCTGTATGTACCGTTTCTTCTATAGCCTTTTCTGGGTGATTAGCTTGAGAAACTCATCGTGTTCGGCTTGTTTCTGGAAGTTCTTTTGGAGTTTAAGCCTATCTAGTTGAGTAATTACGTTTCGCACATCTGTTTCTGCTAGTTTTCTAGGAATTTCAGCTTGCGCTGATCTACTAGAAGAATAGCAACACTGCAGCTTTTTCTGCCAGATCCGTTTGCGAAAACTGCTCGTAGCAGATCCATTTGTGCAAGTTCTGAAGGAGTTTCATCCGCGCTGATACTGTATCAGCATCTTCTCTTGTTTCCTCAACTGATTCTTCTAGAGACAGTTCTGCCTGGTGACTCAACGTGTTAGACAAGTTCTTTTGGAAGTTGAACTGGGGCAGAATCCGTATCTTCAACCTCTTTGTGTACCTTAACTGCTTCTTCTATAGCCAACTCTGCCTTAAAAGACAAACTTGTTTCTGCAAGTTCTTTTGGAGTTTGAGCTGGTGCATCCGTCTTCTGTTTGTACCTGAACAGCTTCCTATATAGCAATTTCTGCCTGATTAGCTTGTGTAACTCATCGTGTTAGACGTGTTTCATGAAGATCTTTAGGAGTTTTAGCGTATCTAGTTAAATAAATGTGTCACGCACATTTGCGTCTGCTAGTTCTCTAATCTACTAGAAGCATATATGTATTTGTCTCAACTCTGAAGCCTTTTCTGCCAGATCCGTTTGCGAAATTGCTCGCAGCAGCTCTATTTCTTCTAGTTCTAATTGAGTTTCAGCTGGTCCTGATCTTATGGGAGCATCTTCTGTTTGTAACTTCACTGCTTCTTCTAGAGATAATTTTAACTACGTAAAACTTGTTCTTTCGGCGTTTCAGTTTGGACTGATCCTGTATCATCATCTTCTGTTGTGCCTTAACTGCTTGTTCCAGAGCTAATTCTGCCTGGTGACTTAACGTGATAGACTTATTTCTGCAAGTTCATTTGGAGGTTGAATTGGTGCAGATTCCGCATCATGACATTGTTTGTACCTTAACTGCTTCTTCTATAGCTGATACAGCCAGTAAAGTTTGCGAGACTCATTGTGTTAGACTTGTTTCAGCAAGTTCCTTTGGAGTTTGAATTTGTTCAGATCCCGTATCATCATCTTCTGTATGTACCGCTTCTTCTATAGCCTTTTCTGGGTGATTAGCTTGAGAAACTCATCGTGTTCGGCTTGTTTCTGGAAGTTCTTTTGGAGTTTAAGCCTATCTAGTTGAGTAATTACGTTTCGCACATCTGTTTCTGCTAGTTTTCTAGGAATTTCAGCTTGCGCTGATCTACTAGAAGAATAGCAACACTGCAGCTTTTACAGCCAGATCCGTTTGCGAAAACTGCTCGTAGCAGATCGATTTCTGCAAGTTCTGAAGGAGTTTCATCCGCGCTGATACTGTATCAGCATCTTCTCTTGTTCCTCAACTGATTCTTCTAGAGACAGTTCTGCCTGGTGACTCAACGTGTTAGACAAGTTCTTTTGGAAGTTGAACTGGGGCAGAATCCGTATCTTCATCTTCTTTGTGTACCTTAACTGCTTCTTCTATAGCCAACTCTGCCTTAAAAGACAAACTTGTTTCTGCAAGTTCTTTTGGAGTTTGAGCTGGTGCATCCATCTTCTGTTTGTACCTGAACAGCTTCCTATATAGCAATTTCTGCCTGATTAGCTTGTGTAACTCATCGTGTTAGACGTGTTTCATGAAGATCTTTAGGAGTTTTAGCGTATCTAGTTAAATAAATGTGTCACGCACATTTGCGTCTGCTAGTTCTCTAATCTACTAGAAGCATATATGTATTTGTCTCAACTCTGAAGCCTTTTCTGCCAGATCCGTTGCGAAACTGCTCGCAGCAGCTCTATTTCTTCTAGTTCTAATTGAGTTTCAGCTGGTCCTGATCTTATGGGAGCATCTTCTGTTTGTAACGTCACTGCTTCTTCTAGAGATAATTTTAACTATGTAAAACTTGTTCTTTCGGCGTTTCAGTTAGGACTGATCCTGTATCATCATCTTCTGTTGTGCCTTAACTGCTTGTTCCAGAGCTAATTCTGCCTGGTGACTTAACGTGATAGACTTATTTCTGCAAGTTCATTTGGAGGTTGAATTGGTGCAGATTCCGCATCATGACATTGTTTGTACCTTAACTGCTTCTTCTATAGCTGATACAGCCAGTAAAGTTTGCGAGACTCATTGTGTTAGACTTGTTTCAGCAAGTTCCTTTGGAGTTTGAATTTGTTCAGATCCCGTATCATCATCTTCTGTATGTACCGCTTCTTCTATAGCCTTTTCTGGGTGATTAGCTTGAGAAACTCATCGTGTTCGGCTTGTTTCTGGAAGTTCTTTTGGAGTTTAAGCCTATCTAGTTGAGTAATTACGTTTCGCACATCTGTTTCTGCTAGTTTTCTAGGAATTTCAGCTTGCGCTGATCTACTAGAAGAATAGCAACACTGCAGCTTTTTCTGCCAGATCCGTTTGCGAAAACTGCTCGTAGCAGATCCATTTGTGCAAGTTCTGAAGGAGTTTCATCCGCGCTGATACTGTATCAGCATCTTCTCTTGTTCCTCAACTGATTCTTCTAGAGACAGTTCTGCCTGGTGACTCAACGTGTTAGACAAGTTCTTTTGGAAGTTGAACTGGGGCAGAATCCGTATCTTCAACCTCTTTGTGTACCTTAACTGCTTCTTCTATAGCCAACTCTGCCTTAAAAGACAAACTTGTTTCTGCAAGTTCTTTTGGAGTTTGAGCTGGTGCATCCGTCTTCTGTTTGTACCTGAACAGCTTCCTATATAGCAATTTCTGCCTGATTAGCTTGTGTAACTCATCGTGTTAGACGTGTTTCATGAAGATCTTTAGGAGTTTTAGCGTATCTAGTTAAATAAATGTGTCACGCACATTTGCGTCTGCTAGTTCTCTAATCTACTAGAAGCATATATGTATTTGTCTCAACTCTGAAGCCTTTTCTGCCAGATCCGTTTGCGAAATTGCTCGCAGCAGCTCTATTTCTTCTAGTTCTAATTGAGTTTCAGCTGGTCCTGATCTTATGGGAGCATCTTCTGTTTGTAACTTCACTGCTTCTTCTAGAGATAATTTTAACTATGTAAAACTTGTTCTTTCGGCGTTTCAGTTTGGACTGATCCTGTATCATCATCTTCTGTTGTGCCTTAACTGCTTGTTCCAGAGCTAATTCTGCCTGGTGACTTAACGTGATAGACTTATTTCTGCAAGTTCATTTGGAGGTTGAATTGGTGCAGATTCCGCATCATGACATTGTTTGTACCTTAACTGCTTCTTCTATAGCTGATACAGCCAGTAAAGTTTGCAAGACTCATTGTGTTAGACTTGTTTCAGCAAGTTCCTTTGGAGTTTGAATTTGTTCAGATCCCGTATCATCATCTTCTGTATGTACCGCTTCTTCTATAGCCTTTTCTGGGTGATTAGCTTGAGAAACTCATCGTGTTCGGCTTGTTTCTGGAAGTTCTTTTGGAGTTTAAGCCTATCTAGTTGAGTAATTACGTTTCGCACATCTGTTTCTGCTAGTTTTCTAGGAATTTCAGCTTGCGCTGATCTACTAGAAGAATAGCAACACTGCAGCTTTTTCTGCCAGATCCGTTTGCGAAAACTGCTCGTAGCAGATCCATTTGTGCAAGTTCTGAAGGAGTTTCATCCGCGCTGATACTGTATCAGCATCTTCTCTTGTTCCTCAACTGATTCTTCTAGAGACAGTTCTGCCTGGTGACTCAACGTGTTAGACAAGTTCTTTTGGAAGTTGAACTGGGGCAGAATCCGTATCTTCATCTTCTTTGTGTACCTTAACTGCTTCTTCTATAGCCAACTCTGCCTTAAAAGACAAACTTGTTTCTGCAAGTTCTTTTGGAGTTTGAGCTGGTGCATCCGTCTTCTGTTTGTACCTGAACAGCTTCCTATATAGCAATTTCTGCCTAATTAGCTTGTGTAACTCATCGTGTTAGACGTGTTTCATGAAGATCTTTAGGAGTTTTAGCGTATCTAGTTAAATAAATGTGTCACGCACATTTGCGTCTGCTAGTTCTCTAATCTACTAGAAGCATATATGTATTTGTCTCAACTCTGAAGCCTTTTCTGCCAGATCCGTTTGCGAAATTGCTCGCAGCAGCTCTATTTCTTCTAGTTCTAATTGAGTTTCAGCTGGTCCTGATCTTATGGGAGCATCTTCTGTTTGTAACTTCACTGCTTCTTCTAGAGATAATTTTAACTACGTAAAACTTGTTCTTTCGGCGTTTCAGTTTGGACTGATCCTGTATCATCATCTTCTGTTGTGCCTTAACTGCTTGTTCCAGAGCTAATTCTGCCTGGTGACTTAACGTGATAGACTTATTTCTGCAAGTTCATTTGGAGGTTGAATTGGTGCAGATTCCGCATCATGACATTGTTTGTACCTTAACTGCTTCTTCTATAGCTGATACAGCCAGTAAAGTTTGCGAGACTCATTGTGTTAGACTTGTTTCAGCAAGTTCCTTTGGAGTTTGAATTTGTTCAGATCCCGTATCATCATCTTCTGTATGTACCGTTTCTTCTATAGCCTTTTCTGGGTGATTAGCTTGAGAAACTCATCGTGTTCGGCTTGTTTCTGGAAGTTCTTTTGGAGTTTAAGCCTATCTAGTTGAGTAATTACGTTTCGCACATCTGTTTCTGCTAGTTTTCTAGGAATTTCAGCTTGCGCTGATCTACTAGAAGAATAGCAACACTGCAGCTTTTTCTGCCAGATCCGTTTGCGAAAACTGCTCGTAGCAGATCCATTTGTGCAAGTTCTGAAGGAGTTTCATCCGCGCTGATACTGTATCAGCATCTTCTCTTGTTTCCTCAACTGATTCTTCTAGAGACAGTTCTGCCTGGTGACTCAACGTGTTAGACAAGTTCTTTTGGAAGTTGAACTGGGGCAGAATCCGTATCTTCAACCTCTTTGTGTACCTTAACTGCTTCTTCTATAGCCAACTCTGCCTTAAAAGACAAACTTGTTTCTGCAAGTTCTTTTGGAGTTTGAGCTGGTGCATCCGTCTTCTGTTTGTACCTGAACAGCTTCCTATATAGCAATTTCTGCCTGATTAGCTTGTGTAACTCATCGTGTTAGACGTGTTTCATGAAGATCTTTAGGAGTTTTAGCGTATCTAGTTAAATAAATGTGTCACGCACATTTGCGTCTGCTAGTTCTCTAATCTACTAGAAGCATATATGTATTTGTCTCAACTCTGAAGCCTTTTCTGCCAGATCCGTTTGCGAAATTGCTCGCAGCAGCTCTATTTCTTCTAGTTCTAATTGAGTTTCAGCTGGTCCTGATCTTATGGGAGCATCTTCTGTTTGTAACTTCACTGCTTCTTCTAGAGATAATTTTAACTACGTAAAACTTGTTCTTTCGGCGTTTCAGTTTGGACTGATCCTGTATCATCATCTTCTGTTGTGCCTTAACTGCTTGTTCCAGAGCTAATTCTGCCTGGTGACTTAACGTGATAGACTTATTTCTGCAAGTTCATTTGGAGGTTGAATTGGTGCAGATTCCGCATCATGACATTGTTTGTACCTTAACTGCTTCTTCTATAGCTGATACAGCCAGTAAAGTTTGCGAGACTCATTGTGTTAGACTTGTTTCAGCAAGTTCCTTTGGAGTTTGAATTTGTTCAGATCCCGTATCATCATCTTCTGTATGTACCGCTTCTTCTATAGCCTTTTCTGGGTGATTAGCTTGAGAAACTCATCGTGTTCGGCTTGTTTCTGGAAGTTCTTTTGGAGTTTAAGCCTATCTAGTTGAGTAATTACGTTTCGCACATCTGTTTCTGCTAGTTTTCTAGGAATTTCAGCTTGCGCTGATCTACTAGAAGAATAGCAACACTGCAGCTTTTACAGCCAGATCCGTTTGCGAAAACTGCTCGTAGCAGATCGATTTCTGCAAGTTCTGAAGGAGTTTCATCCGCGCTGATACTGTATCAGCATCTTCTCTTGTTCCTCAACTGATTCTTCTAGAGACAGTTCTGCCTGGTGACTCAACGTGTTAGACAAGTTCTTTTGGAAGTTGAACTGGGGCAGAATCCGTATCTTCATCTTCTTTGTGTACCTTAACTGCTTCTTCTATAGCCAACTCTGCCTTAAAAGACAAACTTGTTTCTGCAAGTTCTTTTGGAGTTTGAGCTGGTGCATCCATCTTCTGTTTGTACCTGAACAGCTTCCTATATAGCAATTTCTGCCTGATTAGCTTGTGTAACTCATCGTGTTAGACGTGTTTCATGAAGATCTTTAGGAGTTTTAGCGTATCTAGTTAAATAAATGTGTCACGCACATTTGCGTCTGCTAGTTCTCTAATCTACTAGAAGCATATATGTATTTGTCTCAACTCTGAAGCCTTTTCTGCCAGATCCGTTGCGAAACTGCTCGCAGCAGCTCTATTTCTTCTAGTTCTAATTGAGTTTCAGCTGGTCCTGATCTTATGGGAGCATCTTCTGTTTGTAACGTCACTGCTTCTTCTAGAGATAATTTTAACTATGTAAAACTTGTTCTTTCGGCGTTTCAGTTAGGACTGATCCTGTATCATCATCTTCTGTTGTGCCTTAACTGCTTGTTCCAGAGCTAATTCTGCCTGGTGACTTAACGTGATAGACTTATTTCTGCAAGTTCATTTGGAGGTTGAATTGGTGCAGATTCCGCATCATGACATTGTTTGTACCTTAACTGCTTCTTCTATAGCTGATACAGCCAGTAAAGTTTGCGAGACTCATTGTGTTAGACTTGTTTCAGCAAGTTCCTTTGGAGTTTGAATTTGTTCAGATCCCGTATCATCATCTTCTGTATGTACCGCTTCTTCTATAGCCTTTTCTGGGTGATTAGCTTGAGAAACTCATCGTGTTCGGCTTGTTTCTGGAAGTTCTTTTGGAGTTTAAGCCTATCTAGTTGAGTAATTACGTTTCGCACATCTGTTTCTGCTAGTTTTCTAGGAATTTCAGCTTGCGCTGATCTACTAGAAGAATAGCAACACTGCAGCTTTTTCTGCCAGATCCGTTTGCGAAAACTGCTCGTAGCAGATCCATTTGTGCAAGTTCTGAAGGAGTTTCATCCGCGCTGATACTGTATCAGCATCTTCTCTTGTTCCTCAACTGATTCTTCTAGAGACAGTTCTGCCTGGTGACTCAACGTGTTAGACAAGTTCTTTTGGAAGTTGAACTGGGGCAGAATCCGTATCTTCAACCTCTTTGTGTACCTTAACTGCTTCTTCTATAGCCAACTCTGCCTTAAAAGACAAACTTGTTTCTGCAAGTTCTTTTGGAGTTTGAGCTGGTGCATCCGTCTTCTGTTTGTACCTGAACAGCTTCCTATATAGCAATTTCTGCCTGATTAGCTTGTGTAACTCATCGTGTTAGACGTGTTTCATGAAGATCTTTAGGAGTTTTAGCGTATCTAGTTAAATAAATGTGTCACGCACATTTGCGTCTGCTAGTTCTCTAATCTACTAGAAGCATATATGTATTTGTCTCAACTCTGAAGCCTTTTCTGCCAGATCCGTTTGCGAAATTGCTCGCAGCAGCTCTATTTCTTCTAGTTCTAATTGAGTTTCAGCTGGTCCTGATCTTATGGGAGCATCTTCTGTTTGTAACTTCACTGCTTCTTCTAGAGATAATTTTAACTATGTAAAACTTGTTCTTTCGGCGTTTCAGTTTGGACTGATCCTGTATCATCATCTTCTGTTGTGCCTTAACTGCTTGTTCCAGAGCTAATTCTGCCTGGTGACTTAACGTGATAGACTTATTTCTGCAAGTTCATTTGGAGGTTGAATTGGTGCAGATTCCGCATCATGACATTGTTTGTACCTTAACTGCTTCTTCTATAGCTGATACAGCCAGTAAAGTTTGCAAGACTCATTGTGTTAGACTTGTTTCAGCAAGTTCCTTTGGAGTTTGAATTTGTTCAGATCCCGTATCATCATCTTCTGTATGTACCGCTTCTTCTATAGCCTTTTCTGGGTGATTAGCTTGAGAAACTCATCGTGTTCGGCTTGTTTCTGGAAGTTCTTTTGGAGTTTAAGCCTATCTAGTTGAGTAATTACGTTTCGCACATCTGTTTCTGCTAGTTTTCTAGGAATTTCAGCTTGCGCTGATCTACTAGAAGAATAGCAACACTGCAGCTTTTTCTGCCAGATCCGTTTGCGAAAACTGCTCGTAGCAGATCCATTTGTGCAAGTTCTGAAGGAGTTTCATCCGCGCTGATACTGTATCAGCATCTTCTCTTGTTCCTCAACTGATTCTTCTAGAGACAGTTCTGCCTGGTGACTCAACGTGTTAGACAAGTTCTTTTGGAAGTTGAACTGGGGCAGAATCCGTATCTTCATCTTCTTTGTGTACCTTAACTGCTTCTTCTATAGCCAACTCTGCCTTAAAAGACAAACTTGTTTCTGCAAGTTCTTTTGGAGTTTGAGCTGGTGCATCCGTCTTCTGTTTGTACCTGAACAGCTTCCTATATAGCAATTTCTGCCTGATTAGCTTGTGTAACTCATCGTGTTAGACGTGTTTCATGAAGATCTTTAAGAGTTTTAGCGTATCTAGTTAAATAAATGTGTCACGCACATTTGCGTCTGCTAGTTCTCTAATCTACTAGAAGCATATATGTATTTGTCTCAACTCTGAAGCCTTTTCTGCCAGATCCGTTTGCGAAACTGCTCGCAGCAGCTCTATTTCTTCTAGTTCTAATTGAGTTTCAGCTGGTCCTGATCTTATGGGAGCATCTTCTGTTTGTAACGTCACTGCTTCTTCTAGAGATAATTTTAACTATGTAAAACTTGTTCTTTCGGCGTTTCAGTTAGGACTGATCCTGTATCATCATCTTCTGTTGTGCCTTAACTGCTTGTTCCAGAGCTAATTCTGCCTGGTGACTTAACGTGATAGACTTATTTCTGCAAGTTCATTTGGAGGTTGAATTGGTGCAGATTCCGCATCATGACATTGTTTGTACCTTAACTGCTTCTTCTATAGCTGATACAGCCAGTAAAGTTTGCGAGACTCATTGTGTTAGACTTGTTTCAGCAAGTTCCTTTGGAGTTTGAATTTGTTCAGATCCCGTATCATCATCTTCTGTATGTACCGCTTCTTCTATAGCCTTTTCTGGGTGATTAGCTTGAGAAACTCATCGTGTTCGGCTTGTTTCTGGAAGTTCTTTTGGAGTTTAAGCCTATCTAGTTGAGTAATTACGTTTCGCACATCTGTTTCTGCTAGTTTTCTAGGAATTTCAGCTTGCGCTGATCTACTAGAAGAATAGCAACACTGCAGCTTTTTCTGCCAGATCCGTTTGCGAAAACTGCTCGTAGCAGATCCATTTGTGCAAGTTCTGAAGGAGTTTCATCCGCGCTGATACTGTATCAGCATCTTCTCTTGTTCCTCAACTGATTCTTCTAGAGACAGTTCTGCCTGGTGACTCAACGTGTTAGACAAGTTCTTTTGGAAGTTGAACTGGGGCAGAATCCGTATCTTCAACCTCTTTGTGTACCTTAACTGCTTCTTCTATAGCCAACTCTGCCTTAAAAGACAAACTTGTTTCTGCAAGTTCTTTTGGAGTTTGAGCTGGTGCATCCGTCTTCTGTTTGTACCTGAACAGCTTCCTATATAGCAATTTCTGCCTGATTAGCTTGTGTAACTCATCGTGTTAGACGTGTTTCATGAAGATCTTTAGGAGTTTTAGCGTATCTAGTTAAATAAATGTGTCACGCACATTTGCGTCTGCTAGTTCTCTAATCTACTAGAAGCATATATGTATTTGTCTCAACTCTGAAGCCTTTTCTGCCAGATCCGTTTGCGAAATTGCTCGCAGCAGCTCTATTTCTTCTAGTTCTAATTGAGTTTCAGCTGGTCCTGATCTTATGGGAGCATCTTCTGTTTGTAACTTCACTGCTTCTTCTAGAGATAATTTTAACTACGTAAAACTTGTTCTTTCGGCGTTTCAGTTTGGACTGATCCTGTATCATCATCTTCTGTTGTGCCTTAACTGCTTGTTCCAGAGCTAATTCTGCCTGGTGACTTAACGTGATAGACTTATTTCTGCAAGTTCATTTGGAGGTTGAATTGGTGCAAATTCCGCATCATGACATTGTTTGTACCTTAACTGCTTCTTCTATAGCTGATACAGCCAGTAAAGTTTGCGAGACTCATTGTGTTAGACTTGTTTCAGCAAGTTCCTTTGGAGTTTGAATTTGTTCAGATCCCGTATCATCATCTTCTGTATGTACCGCTTCTTCTATAGCCTTTTCTGGGTGATTAGCTTGAGAAATTCATCGTGTTCGGCTTGTTTCTGGAAGTTCTTTTGGAGTTTAAGCCTATCTAGTTGAGTAATTACGTTTCGCACATCTGTTTCTGCTAGTTTTCTAGGAATTTCAGCTTGCGCTGATCTACTAGAAGAATAGCAACACTGCAGCTTTTTCTGCCAGATCCGTTTGCGAAAACTGCTCGTAGCAGATCGATTTCTGCAAGTTCTGAAGTAGTTTCATCCGCGCTGATACTGTATCAGCATCTTCTCTTGTTTCCTCAACTGATTCTTCTAGAGACAGTTCTGCCTGGTGACTCAACGTGTTAGACAAGTTCTTTTGGAAGTTGAACTGGGGCAGAATCCGTATCTTCATCTTCTTTGTGTACCTTAACTGCTTCTTCTATAGCCAACTCTGCCTTAAAAGACAAACTTGTTTCTGCAAGTTCTTTTGGAGTTTGAGCTGGTGCATCCGTCTTCTGTTTGTACCTGAACAGCTTCCTATATAGCAATTTCTGCCTGATTAGCTTGTGTAACTCATCGTGTTAGACGTGTTTCATGAAGATCTTTAGGAGTTTTAGCGTATCTAGTTAAATAAATGTGTCACGCACATTTGCGTCTGCTAGTTCTCTAATCTACTAGAAGCATATATGTATTTGTCTCAACTCTGAAGCCTTTTCTGCCAGATCCGTTTGCGAAACTGCTCGCAGCAGCTCTATTTCTTCTAGTTCTAATTGAGTTTCAGCTGGTCCTGATCTTATGGGAGCATCTTCTGTTTGTAACTTCACTGCTTCTTCTAGAGATAATTTTAACTACGTAAAACTTGTTCTTTCGGCGTTTCAGTTAGGACTGATCCTGTATCATCATCTTCTGTTGTGCCTTAACTGCTTGTTCCAGAGCTAATTCTGCCTGGTGACTTAACGTGATAGACTTATTTCTGCAAGTTCATTTGGAGGTTGAATTGGTGCAGATTCCGCATCATGACATTGTTTGTACCTTAACTGCTTCTTCTATAGCTGATACAGCCAGTAAAGTTTGCGAGACTCATTGTGTTAGACTTGTTTCAGCTAGTTCCTTTGGAGTTTGAATTTGTTCAGATCCCGTATCATCATCTTCTGTATGTACCGCTTCTTCTATAGCCTTTTCTGGGTGATTAGCTTGAGAAACTCATCGTGTTCGGCTTGTTTCTGGAAGTTCTTTTGGAGTTTAAGCCTATCTAGTTGAGTAATTACGTTTCGCACATCTGTTTCTGCTAGTTTTCTAGGAATTTCAGCTTGCGCTGATCTACTAGAAGAATAGCAACACTGCAGCTTTTTCTGCCAGATCCGTTTGCGAAAACTGTTCGTAGCAGATCGATTTCTGCAAGTTCTGAAGGAGTTTCATCCGCGCTGATACTGTATCAGCATCTTCTCTTGTTCCTCAACTGATTCTTCTAGAGACAGTTCTGCCTGGTGACTCAACGTGTTAGACAAGTTCTTTTGGAAGTTGAACTGGGGCAGAATCCGTATCTTCATCTTCTTTGTGTACCTTAACTGCTTCTTCTATAGCCAACTCTACCTTAAAAGACAAACTTGTTTCTGCAAGTTCTTTTGGAGTTTGAGCTGGTGCATCCGTCTTCTGTTTGTACCTGAACAGCTTCCTATATAGCAATTTCTGCCCGATTAGCTTGTGTAACTCATCGTGTTAGACGTGTTTCATGAAGATCTTTAGGAGTTTTAGCGTATCTAGTTAAATAAATGTGTCACGCACATTTGCGTCTGCTAGTTCTCTAATCTACTAGAAGCATATATGTATTTGTCTCAACTCTGAAGCCTTTTCTGCCAGATCCGTTTGCGAAACTGCTCGCAGCAGCTCTATTTCTTCTAGTTCTAATTGAGTTTCAGCTGGTCCTGATCTTATGGGAGCATCTTCTGTTTGTAACGTCACTGCTTCTTCTAGAGATAATTTTAACTATGTAAAACTTGTTCTTTCGGCGTTTCAGTTAGGACTGATCCTGTATCATCATCTTCTGTTGTGCCTTAACTGCTTGTTCCAGAGCTAATTCTGCCTGGTGACTTAACGTGATAGACTTATTTCTGCAAGTTCATTTGGAGGTTGAATTGGTGCAGATTCCGCATCATGACATTGTTTGTACCTTAACTGCTTCTTCTATAGCTGATACAGCCAGTAAAGTTTGCGAGACTCATTGTGTTAGACTTGTTTCAGCAAGTTCCTTTGGAGTTTGAATTTGTTCAGATCCCGTATCATCATCTTCTGTATGTACCGCTTCTTCTATAGCCTTTTCTGGGTGATTAGCTTGAGAAACTCATCGTGTTCGGCTTGTTTCTGGAAGTTCTTTTGGAGTTTAAGCCTATCTAGTTGAGTAATTACGTTTCGCACATCTGTTTCTGCTAGTTTTCTAGGAATTTCAGCTTGCGCTGATCTACTAGAAGAATAGCAACACTGCAGCTTTTTCTGTCAGATCCGTTTGCGAAAACTGCTCGTAGCAGATCCATTTGTGCAAGTTCTGAAGGAGTTTCATCCGCGCTGATACTGTATCAGCATCTTCTCTTGTTCCTCAACTGATTCTTCTAGAGACAGTTCTGCCTGGTGACTCAACGTGTTAGACAAGTTCTTTTGGAAGTTGAACTGGGGCAGAATCCGTATCTTCATCTTCTTTGTGTACCTTAACTGCTTCTTCTATAGCCAACTCTGCCTTAAAAGACAAACTTGTTTCTGCAAGTTCTTTTGGAGTTTGAGCTGGTGCATCCGTCTTCTGTTTGTACCTGAACAGCTTCCTATATAGCAATTTCTGCCTGATTAGCTTGTGTAACTCATCGTGTTAGACGTGTTTCATGAAGATCTTTAGGAGTTTTAGCGTATCTAGTTAAATAAATGTGTCACGCACATTTGCGTCTGCTAGTTCTCTAATCTACTAGAAGCATATATGTATTTGTCTCAACTCTGAAGCCTTTTCTGCCAGATCCGTTTGCGAAATTGCTCGCAGCAGCTCTATTTCTTCTAGTTCTAATTGAGTTTCAGCTGGTCCTGATCTTATGGGAGCATCTTCTGTTTGTAACTTCACTGCTTCTTCTAGAGATAATGTTAACTACGTAAAACTTGTTCTTTCGGCGTTTCAGTTTGGACTGATCCTGTATCATCATCTTCTGTTGTGCCTTAACTGCTTGTTCCAGAGCTAATTCTGCCTGGTGACTTAACGTGATAGACTTATTTCTGCAAGTTCATTTGGAGATTGAATTGGTGCAGATTCCGCATCATGACATTGTTTGTACCTTAACTGCTTCTTCTATAGCTGATACAGCCAGTAAAGTTTGCGAGACTCATTGTGTTAGACTTGTTTCAGCAAGTTCCTTTGGAGTTTGAATTTGTTCAGATCCCGTATCATCATCTTCTGTATGTACCGCTTCTTCTATAGCCTTTTCTGGGTGATTAGCTTGAGAAATTCATCGTGTTCGGCTTGTTTCTGGAAGTTCTTTTGGAGTTTAAGCCTATCTAGTTGAGTAATTACGTTTCGCACATCTGTTTCTGCTAGTTTTCTAGGAATTTCAGCTTGCGCTGATCTACTAGAAGAATAGCAACACTGCAGCTTTTTCTGCCAGATCCGTTTGCGAAAACTGCTCGTAGCAGATCGATTTCTGCAAGTTCTGAAGGAGTTTCATCCGCGCTGATACTGTATCAGCATCTTCTCTTGTTCCTCAACTGATTCTTCTAGAGACAGTTCTGCCTGGTGACTCAACGTGTTAGACAAGTTCTTTTGGAAGTTGAACTGGGGCAGAATCCGTATCTTCATCTTCTTTGTGTACCTTAACTGCTTCTTCTATAGCCAACTCTGCCTTAAAAGACAAACTTGTTTCTGCAAGTTCTTTTGGAGTTTGAGCTGGTGCATCCGTCTTCTGTTTGTACCTGAACAGCTTCCTATATATAAATTTCTGCCTGATTAGCTTGTGTAACTCATCGTGTTAGACGTGTTTCATGAAGATCTTTAGGAGTTTTAGCGTATCTAGTTAAATAAATGTGTCACGCACATTTGCGTCTGCTAGTTCTCTAATCTACTAGAAGCATATATGTATTTGTCTCAACTCTGAAGCCTTTTCTGCCAGATCCCTTTGCGAAACTGCTCGCAGCAGCTCTATTTCTTCTAGTTCTAATTGAGTTTCAGCTGGTCCTGATCTTATGGGAGCATCTTCTGTTTGTAACGTCACTGCTTCTTCTAGAGATAATTTTAACTATGTAAAACTTGTTCTTTCGGCGTTTCAGTTAGGACTGATCCTGTATCATCATCTTCTGTTGTGCCTTAACTGCTTGTTCCAGAGCTAATTCTGCCTGGTGACTTAACGTGATAGACTTATTTCTGCAAGTTCATTTGGAGGTTGAATTGGTGCAGATTCCGCATCATGACATTGTTTGTACCTTAACTGCTTCTTCTATAGCTGATACAGGCCAGAAAAGTTTTCGAGACTCATTGTGTTAGACTTGTTTCAGCAAGTTCCTTTGGAGTTTGAATTTGTTCAGATCCCGTATCATCATCTTCTGTATGTACCGCTTCTTCTATAGCCTTTTCTGGGTGATTAGCTTGAGAAACTCATCGTGTTCGGCTTGTTTCTGGAAGTTCTTTTGGAGTTTGAGCCTATCTAGTTGAGTAATTACGTTTCGCACATCTGTTTCTGCTAGTTTTCTAGGAATTTCAGCTTGCGCTGATCTACTAGAAGAATAGCAACACTGCAGCTTTTTCTGCCAGATCCGTTTGCGAAAACTGCTCGTAGCAGATCGATTTCTGCAAGTTCTGAAGGAGTTTCATCCGCGCTGATACTGTATCAGCATCTTCTCTTGTTCCTCAACTGATTCTTCTAGAGACAGTTCTGCCTGGTGACTCAACGTGTTAGACAAGTTCTTTTGGAAGTTGAACTGGGGCAGAATCCGTATCTTCATCTTCTTTGTGTACCTTAACTGCTTCTTCTATAGCCAACTCTGCCTTAAAAGACAAACTTGTTTCTGCAAGTTCTTTTGGAGTTTGAGCTGGTGCATCCGTCTTCTGTTTGTACCTGAACAGCTTCCTATATAGCAATTTCTGCCCGATTAGCTTGTGTAACTCATCGTGTTAGACGTGTTTCATGAAGATCTTTAGGAGTTTTAGCGTATCTAGTTAAATAAATGTGTCACGCACATTTGCGTCTGCTAGTTCTCTAATCTACTAGAAGCATATATGTATTTGTCTCAACTCTGAAGCCTTTTCTGCCAGATCCCTTTGCGAAACTGCTCGCAGCAGCTCTATTTCTTCTAGTTCTAATTGAGTTTCAGCTGGTCCTGATCTTATGGGAGCATCTTCTGTTTGTAACGTCACTGCTTCTTCTAGAGATAATTTTAACTATGTAAAACTTGTTCTTTCGGCGTTTCAGTTAGGACTGATCCTGTATCATCATCTTCTGTTGTGCCTTAACTGCTTGTTCCAGAGCTAATTCTGCCTGGTGACTTAACGTGATAGACTTATTTCTGCAAGTTCATTTGGAGGTTGAATTGGTGCAGATTCCGCATCATGACATTGTTTGTACCTTAACTGCTTCTTCTATAGCTGATACAGGCCAGAAAAGTTTTCGAGACTCATTGTGTTAGACTTGTTTCAGCAAGTTCCTTTGGAGTTTGAATTTGTTCAGATCCCGTATCATCATCTTCTGTATGTACCGCTTCTTCTATAGCCTTTTCTGGGTGATTAGCTTGAGAAACTCATCGTGTTCGGCTTGTTTCTGGAAGTTCTTTTGGAGTTTGAGCCTATCTAGTTGAGTAATTACGTTTCGCACATCTGTTTCTGCTAGTTTTCTAGGAATTTCAGCTTGCGCTGATCTACTAGAAGAATAGCAACACTGCAGCTTTTTCTGCCAGATCCGTTTGCGAAAACTGCTCGTAGCAGATCGATTTCTGCAAGTTCTGAAGGAGTTTCATCCGCGCTGATACTGTATCAGCATCTTCTCTTGTTCCTCAACTGATTCTTCTAGAGACAGTTCTGCCTGGTGACTCAACGTGTTAGACAAGTTCTTTTGGAAGTTGAACTGGGGCAGAATCCGTATCTTCATCTTCTTTGTGTACCTTAACTGCTTCTTCTATAGCCAACTCTGCCTTAAAAGACAAACTTGTTTCTGCAAGTTCTTTTGGAGTTTGAGCTGGTGCATCCGTCTTCTGTTTGTACCTGAACAGCTTCCTATATAGCAATTTCTGCCCGATTAGCTTGTGTAACTCATCGTGTTAGACGTGTTTCATGAAGATCTTTAGGAGTTTTAGCGTATCTAGTTAAATAAATGTGTCACGCACATTTGCGTCTGCTAGTTCTCTAATCTACTAGAAGCATATATGTATTTGTCTCAACTCTGAAGCCTTTTCTGCCAGATCCCTTTGCGAAACTGCTCGCAGCAGCTCTATTTCTTCTAGTTCTAATTGAGTTTCAGCTGGTCCTGATCTTATGGGAGCATCTTCTGTTTGTAACGTCACTGCTTCTTCTAGAGATAATTTTAACTATGTAAAACTTGTTCTTTCGGCGTTTCAGTTAGGACTGATCCTGTATCATCATCTTCTGTTGTGCCTTAACTGCTTGTTCCAGAGCTAATTCTGCCTGGTGACTTAACGTGATAGACTTATTTCTGCAAGTTCATGTGGAGATTGAATTGGTGCAGATTCCGCATCATGACATTGTTTGTACCTTAACTGCTTCTTCTATAGCTGATACAGTCAGTAAAGTTTGCGAGACTCATTGTGTTAGACTTGTTTCAGCAAGTTCCTTTGGAGTTTGAATTTGTTCAGATCCCGTATCATCATCTTCTGTATGTACCGCTTCTTCTATAGCCTTTTCTGGGTGATTAGCTTGAGAAACTCATCGTGTTCGGCTTGTTTCTGGAAGTTCTTTTGGAGTTTAAGCCTAGCTAGTTGAGTAATTACGTTTCGCACATCTGTTTCTGCCAGTTTTCTAGGAATTTCAGCTTGCGCTGATCTACTAGAAGAATAGCAACACTGCAGCTTTTTCTGCCAGATCCGTTTGCGAAAACTGCTCGTAGCAGATCGATTTCTGCAAGTTCTGAAGGAGTTTCATCCGCGCTGATACTGTATCAGCATCTTCTCTTGTTCCTCAACTGATTCTTCTAGAGACAGTTCTGCCTGGTGACTCAACGTGTTAGACAAGTTCTTTTGGAAGTTGAACTGGGGCAGAATCCGTATCTTCATCTTCTTTGTGTACCTTAACTGCTTCTTCTATAGCCAACTCTGCCTTAAAAGACAAACTTGTTTCTGCAAGTTCTTTTGGAGTTTGAGCTGGTGCATCCGTCTTCTGTTTGTACCTGAACAGCTTCCTATATATAAATTTCTGCCTGATTAGCTTGTGTAACTCATCGTGTTAGACGTGTTTCATGAAGATCTTTAGGAGTTTTAGCGTATCTAGTTAAATAAATGTGTCACGCACATTTGCGTCTGCTAGTTCTCTAATCTACTAGAAGCATATATGTATTTGTCTCAACTCTGAAGCCTTTTCTGCCAGATCCCTTTGCGAAACTGCTCGCAGCAGCTCTATTTCTTCTAGATCTAATTGAGTTTCAGCTGGTCCTGATCTTATGGGAGCATCTTCTGTTTGTAACGTCACTGCTTCTTCTAGAGATAATTTTAACTATGTAAAACTTGTTCTTTCGGCGTTTCAGTTAGGACTGATCCTGTATCATCATCTTCTGTTGTGCCTTAACTGCTTGTTCCAGAGCTAATTCTGCCTGGTGACTTAACGTGATAGACTTATTTCTGCAAGTTCATTTGGAGGTTGAATTGGTGCAGATTCCGCATCATGACATTGTTTGTACCTTAACTGCTTCTTCTATAGCTGATACAGGCCAGTAAAGTTTTCGAGACTCATTGTGTTAGACTTGTTTCAGCAAGTTCCTTTGGAGTTTGAATTTGTTCAGATCCCGTATCATCATCTTCTGTATGTACCGCTTCTTCTATAGCCATTTCTGGGTGATTAGCTTGAGAAACTTATCGTGTTCGGCTTGTTTCTGGAAGTTCTTTTGGAGTTTGAGCCTATCTAGTTGAGTAATTACGTTTCGCACATCTGTTTCTGCTAGTTTTCTAGGAATTTCAGCTTGCGCTGATCTACTAGAAGAATAGCAACACTGCAGCTTTTTCTGCCAGATCCGTTTGCGAAAACTGCTCGTAGCAGATCGATTTCTGCAAGTTCTGAAGGAGTTTCATCCGCGCTGATACTGTATCAGCATCTTCTCTTGTTCCTCAACTGATTCTTCTAGAGACAGTTCTGCCTGGTGACTCAACGTGTTAGACAAGTTCTTTTGGAAGTTGAACTGGGGCAGAATCCGTATCTTCATCTTCTTTGTGTACCTTAACTGCTTCTTCTATAGCCAACTCTGCCTTAAAAGACAAACTTGTTTCTGCAAGTTCTTTTGGAGTTTGAGCTGGTGCATCCGTCTTCTGTTTGTACCTGAACAGCTTCCTATATAGCAATTTCTGCCCGATTAGCTTGTGTAACTCATCGTGTTAGACGTGTTTCATGAAGATCTTTAGGAGTTTTAGCGTATCTAGTTAAATAAATGTGTCACGCACATTTGCGTCTGCTAGTTCTCTAATCTACTAGAAGCATATATGTATTTGTCTCAACTCTGAAGCCTTTTCTGCCAGATCCCTTTGCGAAACTGCTCGCAGCAGCTCTATTTCTTCTAGTTCTAATTGAGTTTCAGCTGGTCCTGATCTTATGGGAGCATCTTCTGTTTGTAACGTCACTGCTTCTTCTAGAGATAATTTTAACTATGTAAAACTTGTTCTTTCGGCGTTTCAGTTAGGACTGATCCTGTATCATCATCTTCTGTTGTGCCTTAACTGCTTGTTCCAGAGCTAATTCTGCCTGGTGACTTAACGTGATAGACTTATTTCTGCAAGTTCATGTGGAGATTGAATTGGTGCAGATTCCGCATCATGACATTGTTTGTACCTTAACTGCTTCTTCTATAGCTGATACAGTCAGTAAAGTTTGCGAGACTCATTGTGTTAGACTTGTTTCAGCAAGTTCCTTTGGAGTTTAAATTTGTTCAGATCCCGTATCATCATCTTCTGTATGTACCGCTTCTTCTATAGCCTTTTCTGGGTGATTAGCTTGAGAAACTCATCGTGTTCGGCTTGTTTCTGGAAGTTCTTTTGGAGTTTAAGCCTATCTAGTTGAGTAATTACGTTTCGCACATCTGTTTCTGCCAGTTTTCTAGGAATTTCAGCTTGCGCTGATCTACTAGAAGAATAGCAACACTGCAGCTTTTTCTGCCAGATCCGTTTGCGAAAACTGCTCGTAGCAGATCGATTTCTGCAAGTTCTGAAGGAGTTTCATCCGCGCTGATACTGTATCAGCATCTTCTCTTGTTCCTCAACTGATTCTTCTAGAGACAGTTCTGCCTGGTGACTCAACGTGTTAGACAAGTTCTTTTGGAAGTTGAACTGGGGCAGAATCCGTATCTTCATCTTCTTTGTGTACCTTAACTGCTTCTTCTATAGCCAACTCTGCCTTAAAAGACAAACTTGTTTCTGCAAGTTCTTTTGGAGTTTGAGCTGGTGCATCCGTCTTCTGTTTGTACCTGAACAGCTTCCTATATATAAATTTCTGCCTGATTAGCTTGTGTAACTCATCGTGTTAGACGTGTTTCATGAAGATCTTTAGGAGTTTTAGCGTATCTAGTTAAATAAATGTGTCACGCACATTTGCGTCTGCTAGTTCTCTAATCTACTAGAAGCATATATGTATTTGTCTCAACTCTGAAGCCTTTTCTGCCAGATCCCTTTGCGAAACTGCTCGCAGCAGCTCTATTTCTTCTAGATCTAATTGAGTTTCAGCTGGTCCTGATCTTATGGGAGCATCTTCTGTTTGTAACTTCACTGCTTCTTCTAGAGATAATTTTAACTACGTAAAACTTGTTCTTTCGGCGTTTCAGTTTGGACTGATCCTGTATCATCATCTTCTGTTGTGCCTTAACTGCTTGTTCCAGAGCTAATTCTGCCTGGTGACTTAACGTGATAGACTTATTTCTGCAAGTTCATTTGGAGGTTGAATTGGTGCAGATTCCGCATCATGACATTGTTTGTACCTTAACTGCTTCTTCTATAGCTGATACAGCCAGTAAAGTTTGCGAGACTCATTGTGTTAGACTTGTTTCAGCAAGTTCCTTTGGAGTTTGAATTTGTTCAGATCCCGTATCATCATCTTCTGTATGTACCGTTTCTTCTATAGCCTTTTCTGGGTGATTAGCTTGAGAAACTCATCGTGTTCGGCTTGTTTCTGGAAGTTCTTTTGGAGTTTAAGCCTATCTAGTTGAGTAATTACGTTTCGCACATCTGTTTCTGCTAGTTTTCTAGGAATTTCAGCTTGCGCTGATCTACTAGAAGAATAGCAACACTGCAGCTTTTTCTGCCAGATCCGTTTGCGAAAACTGCTCGTAGCAGATCCATTTGTGCAAGTTCTGAAGGAGTTTCATCCGCGCTGATACTGTATCAGCATCTTCTCTTGTTTCCTCAACTGATTCTTCTAGAGACAGTTCTGCCTGGTGACTCAACGTGTTAGACAAGTTCTTTTGGAAGTTGAACTGGGGCAGAATCCGTATCTTCAACCTCTTTGTGTACCTTAACTGCTTCTTCTATAGCCAACTCTGCCTTAAAAGACAAACTTGTTTCTGCAAGTTCTTTTGGAGTTTGAGCTGGTGCATCCGTCTTCTGTTTGTACCTGAACAGCTTCCTATATAGCAATTTCTGCCTGATTAGCTTGTGTAACTCATCGTGTTAGACGTGTTTCATGAAGATCTTTAGGAGTTTTAGCGTATCTAGTTAAATAAATGTGTCACGCACATTTGCGTCTGCTAGTTCTCTAATCTACTAGAAGCATATATGTATTTGTCTCAACTCTGAAGCCTTTTCTGCCAGATCCGTTTGCGAAATTGCTCGCAGCAGCTCTATTTCTTCTAGTTCTAATTGAGTTTCAGCTGGTCCTGATCTTATGGGAGCATCTTCTGTTTGTAACTTCACTGCTTCTTCTAGAGATAATTTTAACTACGTAAAACTTGTTCTTTCGGCGTTTCAGTTTGGACTGATCCTGTATCATCATCTTCTGTTGTGCCTTAACTGCTTGTTCCAGAGCTAATTCTGCCTGGTGACTTAACGTGATAGACTTATTTCTGCAAGTTCATTTGGAGGTTGAATTGGTGCAGATTCCGCATCATGACATTGTTTGTACCTTAACTGCTTCTTCTATAGCTGATACAGCCAGTAAAGTTTGCGAGACTCATTGTGTTAGACTTGTTTCAGCAAGTTCCTTTGGAGTTTGAATTTGTTCAGATCCCGTATCATCATCTTCTGTATGTACCGCTTCTTCTATAGCCTTTTCTGGGTGATTAGCTTGAGAAACTCATCGTGTTCGGCTTGTTTCTGGAAGTTCTTTTGGAGTTTAAGCCTATCTAGTTGAGTAATTACGTTTCGCACATCTGTTTCTGCTAGTTTTCTAGGAATTTCAGCTTGCGCTGATCTACTAGAAGAATAGCAACACTGCAGCTTTTACAGCCAGATCCGTTTGCGAAAACTGCTCGTAGCAGATCGATTTCTGCAAGTTCTGAAGGAGTTTCATCCGCGCTGATACTGTATCAGCATCTTCTCTTGTTCCTCAACTGATTCTTCTAGAGACAGTTCTGCCTGGTGACTCAACGTGTTAGACAAGTTCTTTTGGAAGTTGAACTGGGGCAGAATCCGTATCTTCATCTTCTTTGTGTACCTTAACTGCTTCTTCTATAGCCAACTCTGCCTTAAAAGACAAACTTGTTTCTGCAAGTTCTTTTGGAATTTGAGCTGGTGCATCCATCTTCTGTTTGTACCTGAACAGCTTCCTATATAGCAATTTCTGCCTGATTAGCTTGTGTAACTCATCGTGTTAGACGTGTTTCATGAAGATCTTTAGGAGTTTTAGCGTATCTAGTTAAATAAATGTGTCACGCACATTTGCGTCTGCTAGTTCTCTAATCTACTAGAAGCATATATGTATTTGTCTCAACTCTGAAGCCTTTTCTGCCAGATCCGTTGCGAAACTGCTCGCAGCAGCTCTATTTCTTCTAGTTCTAATTGAGTTTCAGCTGGTCCTGATCTTATGGGAGCATCTTCTGTTTGTAACGTCACTGCTTCTTCTAGAGATAATTTTAACTATGTAAAACTTGTTCTTTCGGCGTTTCAGTTAGGACTGATCCTGTATCATCATCTTCTGTTGTGCCTTAACTGCTTGTTCCAGAGCTAATTCTGCCTGGTGACTTAACGTGATAGACTTATTTCTGCAAGTTCATTTGGAGGTTGAATTGGTGCAGATTCCGCATCATGACATTGTTTGTACCTTAACTGCTTCTTCTATAGCTGATACAGCCAGTAAAGTTTGCGAGACTCATTGTGTTAGACTTGTTTCAGCAAGTTCCTTTGGAGTTTGAATTTGTTCAGATCCCGTATCATCATCTTCTGTATGTACCGCTTCTTCTATAGCCTTTTCTGGGTGATTAGCTTGAGAAACTCATCGTGTTCGGCTTGTTTCTGGAAGTTCTTTTGGAGTTTAAGCCTATCTAGTTGAGTAATTACGTTTCGCACATCTGTTTCTGCTAGTTTTCTAGGAATTTCAGCTTGCGCTGATCTACTAGAAGAATAGCAACACTGCAGCTTTTTCTGCCAGATCCGTTTGCGAAAACTGCTCGTAGCAGATCCATTTGTGCAAGTTCTGAAGGAGTTTCATCCGCGCTGATACTGTATCAGCATCTTCTCTTGTTCCTCAACTGATTCTTCTAGAGACAGTTCTGCCTGGTGACTCAACGTGTTAGACAAGTTCTTTTGGAAGTTGAACTGGGGCAGAATCCGTATCTTCAACCTCTTTGTGTACCTTAACTGCTTCTTCTATAGCCAACTCTGCCTTAAAAGACAAACTTGTTTCTGCAAGTTCTTTTGGAGTTTGAGCTGGTGCATCCGTCTTCTGTTTGTACCTGAACAGCTTCCTATATAGCAATTTCTGCCTGATTAGCTTGTGTAACTCATCGTGTTAGACGTGTTTCATGAAGATCTTTAGGAGTTTTAGCGTATCTAGTTAAATAAATGTGTCACGCACATTTGCGTCTGCTAGTTCTCTAATCTACTAGAAGCATATATGTATTTGTCTCAACTCTGAAGCCTTTTCTGCCAGATCCGTTTGCGAAATTGCTCGCAGCAGCTCTATTTCTTCTAGTTCTAATTGAGTTTCAGCTGGTCCTGATCTTATGGGAGCATCTTCTGTTTGTAACTTCACTGCTTCTTCTAGAGATAATTTTAACTATGTAAAACTTGTTCTTTCGGCGTTTCAGTTTGGACTGATCCTGTATCATCATCTTCTGTTGTGCCTTAACTGCTTGTTCCAGAGCTAATTCTGCCTGGTGACTTAACGTGATAGACTTATTTCTGCAAGTTCATTTGGAGGTTGAATTGGTGCAGATTCCGCATCATGACATTGTTTGTACCTTAACTGCTTCTTCTATAGCTGATACAGCCAGTAAAGTTTGCAAGACTCATTGTGTTAGACTTGTTTCAGCAAGTTCCTTTGGAGTTTGAATTTGTTCAGATCCCGTATCATCATCTTCTGTATGTACCGCTTCTTCTATAGCCTTTTCTGGGTGATTAGCTTGAGAAACTCATCGTGTTCGGCTTGTTTCTGGAAGTTCTTTTGGAGTTTAAGCCTATCTAGTTGAGTAATTACGTTTCGCACATCTGTTTCTGCTAGTTTTCTAGGAATTTCAGCTTGCGCTGATCTACTAGAAGAATAGCAACACTGCAGCTTTTTCTGCCAGATCCGTTTGCGAAAACTGCTCGTAGCAGATCCATTTGTGCAAGTTCTGAAGGAGTTTCATCCGCGCTGATACTGTATCAGCATCTTCTCTTGTTCCTCAACTGATTCTTCTAGAGACAGTTCTGCCTGGTGACTCAACGTGTTAGACAAGTTCTTTTGGAAGTTGAACTGGGGCAGAATCCGTATCTTCATCTTCTTTGTGTACCTTAACTGCTTCTTCTATAGCCAACTCTGCCTTAAAAGACAAACTTGTTTCTGCAAGTTCTTTTGGAGTTTGAGCTGGTGCATCCGTCTTCTGTTTGTACCTGAACAGCTTCCTATATAGCAATTTCTGCCTGATTAGCTTGTGTAACTCATCGTGTTAGACGTGTTTCATGAAGATCTTTAAGAGTTTTAGCGTATCTAGTTAAATAAATGTGTCACGCACATTTGCGTCTGCTAGTTCTCTAATCTACTAGAAGCATATATGTATTTGTCTCAACTCTGAAGCCTTTTCTGCCAGATCCGTTTGCGAAACTGCTCGCAGCAGCTCTATTTCTTCTAGTTCTAATTGAGTTTCAGCTGGTCCTGATCTTATGGGAGCATCTTCTGTTTGTAACGTCACTGCTTCTTCTAGAGATAATTTTAACTATGTAAAACTTGTTCTTTCGGCGTTTCAGTTAGGACTGATCCTGTATCATCATCTTCTGTTGTGCCTTAACTGCTTGTTCCAGAGCTAATTCTGCCTGGTGACTTAACGTGATAGACTTATTTCTGCAAGTTCATTTGGAGGTTGAATTGGTGCAGATTCCGCATCATGACATTGTTTGTACCTTAACTGCTTCTTCTATAGCTGATACAGCCAGTAAAGTTTGCGAGACTCATTGTGTTAGACTTGTTTCAGCAAGTTCCTTTGGAGTTTGAATTTGTTCAGATCCCGTATCATCATCTTCTGTATGTACCGCTTCTTCTATAGCCTTTTCTGGGTGATTAGCTTGAGAAACTCATCGTGTTCGGCTTGTTTCTGGAAGTTCTTTTGGAGTTTAAGCCTATCTAGTTGAGTAATTACGTTTCGCACATCTGTTTCTGCTAGTTTTCTAGGAATTTCAGCTTGCGCTGATCTACTAGAAGAATAGCAACACTGCAGCTTTTTCTGCCAGATCCGTTTGCGAAAACTGCTCGTAGCAGATCCATTTGTGCAAGTTCTGAAGGAGTTTCATCCGCGCTGATACTGTATCAGCATCTTCTCTTGTTCCTCAACTGATTCTTCTAGAGACAGTTCTGCCTGGTGACTCAACGTGTTAGACAAGTTCTTTTGGAAGTTGAACTGGGGCAGAATCCGTATCTTCAACCTCTTTGTGTACCTTAACTGCTTCTTCTATAGCCAACTCTGCCTTAAAAGACAAACTTGTTTCTGCAAGTTCTTTTGGAGTTTGAGCTGGTGCATCCGTCTTCTGTTTGTACCTGAACAGCTTCCTATATAGCAATTTCTGCCTGATTAGCTTGTGTAACTCATCGTGTTAGACGTGTTTCATGAAGATCTTTAGGAGTTTTAGCGTATCTAGTTAAATAAATGTGTCACGCACATTTGCGTCTGCTAGTTCTCTAATCTACTAGAAGCATATATGTATTTGTCTCAACTCTGAAGCCTTTTCTGCCAGATCCGTTTGCGAAATTGCTCGCAGCAGCTCTATTTCTTCTAGTTCTAATTGAGTTTCAGCTGGTCCTGATCTTATGGGAGCATCTTCTGTTTGTAACTTCACTGCTTCTTCTAGAGATAATTTTAACTACGTAAAACTTGTTCTTTCGGCGTTTCAGTTTGGACTGATCCTGTATCATCATCTTCTGTTGTGCCTTAACTGCTTGTTCCAGAGCTAATTCTGCCTGGTGACTTAACGTGATAGACTTATTTCTGCAAGTTCATTTGGAGGTTGAATTGGTGCAAATTCCGCATCATGACATTGTTTGTACCTTAACTGCTTCTTCTATAGCTGATACAGCCAGTAAAGTTTGCGAGACTCATTGTGTTAGACTTGTTTCAGCAAGTTCCTTTGGAGTTTGAATTTGTTCAGATCCCGTATCATCATCTTCTGTATGTACCGCTTCTTCTATAGCCTTTTCTGGGTGATTAGCTTGAGAAATTCATCGTGTTCGGCTTGTTTCTGGAAGTTCTTTTGGAGTTTAAGCCTATCTAGTTGAGTAATTACGTTTCGCACATCTGTTTCTGCTAGTTTTCTAGGAATTTCAGCTTGCGCTGATCTACTAGAAGAATAGCAACACTGCAGCTTTTTCTGCCAGATCCGTTTGCGAAAACTGCTCGTAGCAGATCGATTTCTGCAAGTTCTGAAGTAGTTTCATCCGCGCTGATACTGTATCAGCATCTTCTCTTGTTTCCTCAACTGATTCTTCTAGAGACAGTTCTGCCTGGTGACTCAACGTGTTAGACAAGTTCTTTTGGAAGTTGAACTGGGGCAGAATCCGTATCTTCATCTTCTTTGTGTACCTTAACTGCTTCTTCTATAGCCAACTCTGCCTTAAAAGACAAACTTGTTTCTGCAAGTTCTTTTGGAGTTTGAGCTGGTGCATCCGTCTTCTGTTTGTACCTGAACAGCTTCCTATATAGCAATTTCTGCCTGATTAGCTTGTGTAACTCATCGTGTTAGACGTGTTTCATGAAGATCTTTAGGAGTTTTAGCGTATCTAGTTAAATAAATGTGTCACGCACATTTGCGTCTGCTAGTTCTCTAATCTACTAGAAGCATATATGTATTTGTCTCAACTCTGAAGCCTTTTCTGCCAGATCCGTTTGCGAAACTGCTCGCAGCAGCTCTATTTCTTCTAGTTCTAATTGAGTTTCAGCTGGTCCTGATCTTATGGGAGCATCTTCTGTTTGTAACTTCACTGCTTCTTCTAGAGATAATTTTAACTACGTAAAACTTGTTCTTTCGGCGTTTCAGTTAGGACTGATCCTGTATCATCATCTTCTGTTGTGCCTTAACTGCTTGTTCCAGAGCTAATTCTGCCTGGTGACTTAACGTGATAGACTTATTTCTGCAAGTTCATTTGGAGGTTGAATTGGTGCAGATTCCGCATCATGACATTGTTTGTACCTTAACTGCTTCTTCTATAGCTGATACAGCCAGTAAAGTTTGCGAGACTCATTGTGTTAGACTTGTTTCAGCTAGTTCCTTTGGAGTTTGAATTTGTTCAGATCCCGTATCATCATCTTCTGTATGTACCGCTTCTTCTATAGCCTTTTCTGGGTGATTAGCTTGAGAAACTCATCGTGTTCGGCTTGTTTCTGGAAGTTCTTTTGGAGTTTAAGCCTATCTAGTTGAGTAATTACGTTTCGCACATCTGTTTCTGCTAGTTTTCTAGGAATTTCAGCTTGCGCTGATCTACTAGAAGAATAGCAACACTGCAGCTTTTTCTGCCAGATCCGTTTGCGAAAACTGCTCGTAGCAGATCGATTTCTGCAAGTTCTGAAGGAGTTTCATCCGCGCTGATACTGTATCAGCATCTTCTCTTGTTCCTCAACTGATTCTTCTAGAGACAGTTCTGCCTGGTGACTCAACGTGTTAGACAAGTTCTTTTGGAAGTTGAACTGGGGCAGAATCCGTATCTTCATCTTCTTTGTGTACCTTAACTGCTTCTTCTATAGCCAACTCTACCTTAAAAGACAAACTTGTTTCTGCAAGTTCTTTTGGAGTTTGAGCTGGTGCATCCGTCTTCTGTTTGTACCTGAACAGCTTCCTATATAGCAATTTCTGCCCGATTAGCTTGTGTAACTCATCGTGTTAGACGTGTTTCATGAAGATCTTTAGGAGTTTTAGCGTATCTAGTTAAATAAATGTGTCACGCACATTTGCGTCTGCTAGTTCTCTAATCTACTAGAAGCATATATGTATTTGTCTCAACTCTGAAGCCTTTTCTGCCAGATCCGTTTGCGAAACTGCTCGCAGCAGCTCTATTTCTTCTAGTTCTAATTGAGTTTCAGCTGGTCCTGATCTTATGGGAGCATCTTCTGTTTGTAACGTCACTGCTTCTTCTAGAGATAATTTTAACTATGTAAAACTTGTTCTTTCGGCGTTTCAGTTAGGACTGATCCTGTATCATCATCTTCTGTTGTGCCTTAACTGCTTGTTCCAGAGCTAATTCTGCCTGGTGACTTAACGTGATAGACTTATTTCTGCAAGTTCATTTGGAGGTTGAATTGGTGCAGATTCCGCATCATGACATTGTTTGTACCTTAACTGCTTCTTCTATAGCTGATACAGCCAGTAAAGTTTGCGAGACTCATTGTGTTAGACTTGTTTCAGCAAGTTCCTTTGGAGTTTGAATTTGTTCAGATCCCGTATCATCATCTTCTGTATGTACCGCTTCTTCTATAGCCTTTTCTGGGTGATTAGCTTGAGAAACTCATCGTGTTCGGCTTGTTTCTGGAAGTTCTTTTGGAGTTTAAGCCTATCTAGTTGAGTAATTACGTTTCGCACATCTGTTTCTGCTAGTTTTCTAGGAATTTCAGCTTGCGCTGATCTACTAGAAGAATAGCAACACTGCAGCTTTTTCTGTCAGATCCGTTTGCGAAAACTGCTCGTAGCAGATCCATTTGTGCAAGTTCTGAAGGAGTTTCATCCGCGCTGATACTGTATCAGCATCTTCTCTTGTTCCTCAACTGATTCTTCTAGAGACAGTTCTGCCTGGTGACTCAACGTGTTAGACAAGTTCTTTTGGAAGTTGAACTGGGGCAGAATCCGTATCTTCATCTTCTTTGTGTACCTTAACTGCTTCTTCTATAGCCAACTCTGCCTTAAAAGACAAACTTGTTTCTGCAAGTTCTTTTGGAGTTTGAGCTGGTGCATCCGTCTTCTGTTTGTACCTGAACAGCTTCCTATATAGCAATTTCTGCCTGATTAGCTTGTGTAACTCATCGTGTTAGACGTGTTTCATGAAGATCTTTAGGAGTTTTAGCGTATCTAGTTAAATAAATGTGTCACGCACATTTGCGTCTGCTAGTTCTCTAATCTACTAGAAGCATATATGTATTTGTCTCAACTCTGAAGCCTTTTCTGCCAGATCCGTTTGCGAAATTGCTCGCAGCAGCTCTATTTCTTCTAGTTCTAATTGAGTTTCAGCTGGTCCTGATCTTATGGGAGCATCTTCTGTTTGTAACTTCACTGCTTCTTCTAGAGATAATGTTAACTACGTAAAACTTGTTCTTTCGGCGTTTCAGTTTGGACTGATCCTGTATCATCATCTTCTGTTGTGCCTTAACTGCTTGTTCCAGAGCTAATTCTGCCTGGTGACTTAACGTGATAGACTTATTTCTGCAAGTTCATTTGGAGATTGAATTGGTGCAGATTCCGCATCATGACATTGTTTGTACCTTAACTGCTTCTTCTATAGCTGATACAGCCAGTAAAGTTTGCGAGACTCATTGTGTTAGACTTGTTTCAGCAAGTTCCTTTGGAGTTTGAATTTGTTCAGATCCCGTATCATCATCTTCTGTATGTACCGCTTCTTCTATAGCCTTTTCTGGGTGATTAGCTTGAGAAATTCATCGTGTTCGGCTTGTTTCTGGAAGTTCTTTTGGAGTTTAAGCCTATCTAGTTGAGTAATTACGTTTCGCACATCTGTTTCTGCTAGTTTTCTAGGAATTTCAGCTTGCGCTGATCTACTAGAAGAATAGCAACACTGCAGCTTTTTCTGCCAGATCCGTTTGCGAAAACTGCTCGTAGCAGATCGATTTCTGCAAGTTCTGAAGGAGTTTCATCCGCGCTGATACTGTATCAGCATCTTCTCTTGTTCCTCAACTGATTCTTCTAGAGACAGTTCTGCCTGGTGACTCAACGTGTTAGACAAGTTCTTTTGGAAGTTGAACTGGGGCAGAATCCGTATCTTCATCTTCTTTGTGTACCTTAACTGCTTCTTCTATAGCCAACTCTGCCTTAAAAGACAAACTTGTTTCTGCAAGTTCTTTTGGAGTTTGAGCTGGTGCATCCGTCTTCTGTTTGTACCTGAACAGCTTCCTATATATAAATTTCTGCCTGATTAGCTTGTGTAACTCATCGTGTTAGACGTGTTTCATGAAGATCTTTAGGAGTTTTAGCGTATCTAGTTAAATAAATGTGTCACGCACATTTGCGTCTGCTAGTTCTCTAATCTACTAGAAGCATATATGTATTTGTCTCAACTCTGAAGCCTTTTCTGCCAGATCCCTTTGCGAAACTGCTCGCAGCAGCTCTATTTCTTCTAGTTCTAATTGAGTTTCAGCTGGTCCTGATCTTATGGGAGCATCTTCTGTTTGTAACGTCACTGCTTCTTCTAGAGATAATTTTAACTATGTAAAACTTGTTCTTTCGGCGTTTCAGTTAGGACTGATCCTGTATCATCATCTTCTGTTGTGCCTTAACTGCTTGTTCCAGAGCTAATTCTGCCTGGTGACTTAACGTGATAGACTTATTTCTGCAAGTTCATTTGGAGGTTGAATTGGTGCAGATTCCGCATCATGACATTGTTTGTACCTTAACTGCTTCTTCTATAGCTGATACAGGCCAGAAAAGTTTTCGAGACTCATTGTGTTAGACTTGTTTCAGCAAGTTCCTTTGGAGTTTGAATTTGTTCAGATCCCGTATCATCATCTTCTGTATGTACCGCTTCTTCTATAGCCTTTTCTGGGTGATTAGCTTGAGAAACTCATCGTGTTCGGCTTGTTTCTGGAAGTTCTTTTGGAGTTTGAGCCTATCTAGTTGAGTAATTACGTTTCGCACATCTGTTTCTGCTAGTTTTCTAGGAATTTCAGCTTGCGCTGATCTACTAGAAGAATAGCAACACTGCAGCTTTTTCTGCCAGATCCGTTTGCGAAAACTGCTCGTAGCAGATCGATTTCTGCAAGTTCTGAAGGAGTTTCATCCGCGCTGATACTGTATCAGCATCTTCTCTTGTTCCTCAACTGATTCTTCTAGAGACAGTTCTGCCTGGTGACTCAACGTGTTAGACAAGTTCTTTTGGAAGTTGAACTGGGGCAGAATCCGTATCTTCATCTTCTTTGTGTACCTTAACTGCTTCTTCTATAGCCAACTCTGCCTTAAAAGACAAACTTGTTTCTGCAAGTTCTTTTGGAGTTTGAGCTGGTGCATCCGTCTTCTGTTTGTACCTGAACAGCTTCCTATATAGCAATTTCTGCCCGATTAGCTTGTGTAACTCATCGTGTTAGACGTGTTTCATGAAGATCTTTAGGAGTTTTAGCGTATCTAGTTAAATAAATGTGTCACGCACATTTGCGTCTGCTAGTTCTCTAATCTACTAGAAGCATATATGTATTTGTCTCAACTCTGAAGCCTTTTCTGCCAGATCCCTTTGCGAAACTGCTCGCAGCAGCTCTATTTCTTCTAGTTCTAATTGAGTTTCAGCTGGTCCTGATCTTATGGGAGCATCTTCTGTTTGTAACGTCACTGCTTCTTCTAGAGATAATTTTAACTATGTAAAACTTGTTCTTTCGGCGTTTCAGTTAGGACTGATCCTGTATCATCATCTTCTGTTGTGCCTTAACTGCTTGTTCCAGAGCTAATTCTGCCTGGTGACTTAACGTGATAGACTTATTTCTGCAAGTTCATTTGGAGGTTGAATTGGTGCAGATTCCGCATCATGACATTGTTTGTACCTTAACTGCTTCTTCTATAGCTGATACAGGCCAGAAAAGTTTTCGAGACTCATTGTGTTAGACTTGTTTCAGCAAGTTCCTTTGGAGTTTGAATTTGTTCAGATCCCGTATCATCATCTTCTGTATGTACCGCTTCTTCTATAGCCTTTTCTGGGTGATTAGCTTGAGAAACTCATCGTGTTCGGCTTGTTTCTGGAAGTTCTTTTGGAGTTTGAGCCTATCTAGTTGAGTAATTACGTTTCGCACATCTGTTTCTGCTAGTTTTCTAGGAATTTCAGCTTGCGCTGATCTACTAGAAGAATAGCAACACTGCAGCTTTTTCTGCCAGATCCGTTTGCGAAAACTGCTCGTAGCAGATCGATTTCTGCAAGTTCTGAAGGAGTTTCATCCGCGCTGATACTGTATCAGCATCTTCTCTTGTTCCTCAACTGATTCTTCTAGAGACAGTTCTGCCTGGTGACTCAACGTGTTAGACAAGTTCTTTTGGAAGTTGAACTGGGGCAGAATCCGTATCTTCATCTTCTTTGTGTACCTTAACTGCTTCTTCTATAGCCAACTCTGCCTTAAAAGACAAACTTGTTTCTGCAAGTTCTTTTGGAGTTTGAGCTGGTGCATCCGTCTTCTGTTTGTACCTGAACAGCTTCCTATATAGCAATTTCTGCCCGATTAGCTTGTGTAACTCATCGTGTTAGACGTGTTTCATGAAGATCTTTAGGAGTTTTAGCGTATCTAGTTAAATAAATGTGTCACGCACATTTGCGTCTGCTAGTTCTCTAATCTACTAGAAGCATATATGTATTTGTCTCAACTCTGAAGCCTTTTCTGCCAGATCCCTTTGCGAAACTGCTCGCAGCAGCTCTATTTCTTCTAGTTCTAATTGAGTTTCAGCTGGTCCTGATCTTATGGGAGCATCTTCTGTTTGTAACGTCACTGCTTCTTCTAGAGATAATTTTAACTATGTAAAACTTGTTCTTTCGGCGTTTCAGTTAGGACTGATCCTGTATCATCATCTTCTGTTGTGCCTTAACTGCTTGTTCCAGAGCTAATTCTGCCTGGTGACTTAACGTGATAGACTTATTTCTGCAAGTTCATGTGGAGATTGAATTGGTGCAGATTCCGCATCATGACATTGTTTGTACCTTAACTGCTTCTTCTATAGCTGATACAGTCAGTAAAGTTTGCGAGACTCATTGTGTTAGACTTGTTTCAGCAAGTTCCTTTGGAGTTTGAATTTGTTCAGATCCCGTATCATCATCTTCTGTATGTACCGCTTCTTCTATAGCCTTTTCTGGGTGATTAGCTTGAGAAACTCATCGTGTTCGGCTTGTTTCTGGAAGTTCTTTTGGAGTTTAAGCCTAGCTAGTTGAGTAATTACGTTTCGCACATCTGTTTCTGCCAGTTTTCTAGGAATTTCAGCTTGCGCTGATCTACTAGAAGAATAGCAACACTGCAGCTTTTTCTGCCAGATCCGTTTGCGAAAACTGCTCGTAGCAGATCGATTTCTGCAAGTTCTGAAGGAGTTTCATCCGCGCTGATACTGTATCAGCATCTTCTCTTGTTCCTCAACTGATTCTTCTAGAGACAGTTCTGCCTGGTGACTCAACGTGTTAGACAAGTTCTTTTGGAAGTTGAACTGGGGCAGAATCCGTATCTTCATCTTCTTTGTGTACCTTAACTGCTTCTTCTATAGCCAACTCTGCCTTAAAAGACAAACTTGTTTCTGCAAGTTCTTTTGGAGTTTGAGCTGGTGCATCCGTCTTCTGTTTGTACCTGAACAGCTTCCTATATAGCAATTTCTGCCCGATTAGCTTGTGTAACTCATCGTGTTAGACGTGTTTCATGAAGATCTTTAGGAGTTTTAGCGTATCTAGTTAAATAAATGTGTCACGCACATTTGCGTCTGCTAGTTCTCTAATCTACTAGAAGCATATATGTATTTGTCTCAACTCTGAAGCCTTTTCTGCCAGATCCCTTTGCGAAACTGCTCGCAGCAGCTCTATTTCTTCTAGTTCTAATTGAGTTTCAGCTGGTCCTGATCTTATGGGAGCATCTTCTGTTTGTAACGTCACTGCTTCTTCTAGAGATAATTTTAACTATGTAAAACTTGTTCTTTCGGCGTTTCAGTTAGGACTGATCCTGTATCATCATCTTCTGTTGTGCCTTAACTGCTTGTTCCAGAGCTAATTCTGCCTGGTGACTTAACGTGATAGACTTATTTCTGCAAGTTCATGTGGAGATTGAATTGGTGCAGATTCCGCATCATGACATTGTTTGTACCTTAACTGCTTCTTCTATAGCTGATACAGTCAGTAAAGTTTGCGAGACTCATTGTGTTAGACTTGTTTCAGCAAGTTCCTTTGGAGTTTGAATTTGTTCAGATCCCGTATCATCATCTTCTGTATGTACCGCTTCTTCTATAGCCTTTTCTGGGTGATTAGCTTGAGAAACTCATCGTGTTCGGCTTGTTTCTGGAAGTTCTTTTGGAGTTTAAGCCTAGCTAGTTGAGTAATTACGTTTCGCACATCTGTTTCTGCCAGTTTTCTAGGAATTTCAGCTTGCGCTGATCTACTAGAAGAATAGCAACACTGCAGCTTTTTCTGCCAGATCCGTTTGCGAAAACTGCTCGTAGCAGATCGATTTCTGCAAGTTCTGAAGGAGTTTCATCCGCGCTGATACTGTATCAGCATCTTCTCTTGTTCCTCAACTGATTCTTCTAGAGACAGTTCTGCCTGGTGACTCAACGTGTTAGACAAGTTCTTTTGGAAGTTGAACTGGGGCAGAATCCGTATCTTCATCTTCTTTGTGTACCTTAACTGCTTCTTCTATAGCCAACTCTGCCTTAAAAGACAAACTTGTTTCTGCAAGTTCTTTTGGAGTTTGAGCTGGTGCATCCGTCTTCTGTTTGTACCTGAACAGCTTCCTATATATAAATTTCTGCCTGATTAGCTTGTGTAACTCATCGTGTTAGACGTGTTTCATGAAGATCTTTAGGAGTTTTAGCGTATCTAGTTAAATAAATGTGTCACGCACATTTGCGTCTGCTAGTTCTCTAATCTACTAGAAGCATATATGTATTTGTCTCAACTCTGAAGCCTTTTCTGCCAGATCCCTTTGCGAAACTGCTCGCAGCAGCTCTATTTCTTCTAGATCTAATTGAGTTTCAGCTGGTCCTGATCTTATGGGAGCATCTTCTGTTTGTAACGTCACTGCTTCTTCTAGAGATAATTTTAACTATGTAAAACTTGTTCTTTCGGCGTTTCAGTTAGGACTGATCCTGTATCATCATCTTCTGTTGTGCCTTAACTGCTTGTTCCAGAGCTAATTCTGCCTGGTGACTTAACGTGATAGACTTATTTCTGCAAGTTCATTTGGAGGTTGAATTGGTGCAGATTCCGCATCATGACATTGTTTGTACCTTAACTGCTTCTTCTATAGCTGATACAGGCCAGTAAAGTTTTCGAGACTCATTGTGTTAGACTTGTTTCAGCAAGTTCCTTTGGAGTTTGAATTTGTTCAGATCCCGTATCATCATCTTCTGTATGTACCGCTTCTTCTATAGCCATTTCTGGGTGATTAGCTTGAGAAACTTATCGTGTTCGGCTTGTTTCTGGAAGTTCTTTTGGAGTTTGAGCCTATCTAGTTGAGTAATTACGTTTCGCACATCTGTTTCTGCTAGTTTTCTAGGAATTTCAGCTTGCGCTGATCTACTAGAAGAATAGCAACACTGCAGCTTTTTCTGCCAGATCCGTTTGCGAAAACTGCTCGTAGCAGATCGATTTCTGCAAGTTCTGAAGGAGTTTCATCCGCGCTGATACTGTATCAGCATCTTCTCTTGTTCCTCAACTGATTCTTCTAGAGACAGTTCTGCCTGGTGACTCAACGTGTTAGACAAGTTCTTTTGGAAGTTGAACTGGGGCAGAATCCGTATCTTCATCTTCTTTGTGTACCTTAACTGCTTCTTCTATAGCCAACTCTGCCTTAAAAGACAAACTTGTTTCTGCAAGTTCTTTTGGAGTTTGAGCTGGTGCATCCGTCTTCTGTTTGTACCTGAACAGCTTCCTATATAGCAATTTCTGCCCGATTAGCTTGTGTAACTCATCGTGTTAGACGTGTTTCATGAAGATCTTTAGGAGTTTTAGCGTATCTAGTTAAATAAATGTGTCACGCACATTTGCGTCTGCTAGTTCTCTAATCTACTAGAAGCATATATGTATTTGTCTCAACTCTGAAGCCTTTTCTGCCAGATCCCTTTGCGAAACTGCTCGCAGCAGCTCTATTTCTTCTAGTTCTAATTGAGTTTCAGCTGGTCCTGATCTTATGGGAGCATCTTCTGTTTGTAACGTCACTGCTTCTTCTAGAGATAATTTTAACTATGTAAAACTTGTTCTTTCGGCGTTTCAGTTAGGACTGATCCTGTATCATCATCTTCTGTTGTGCCTTAACTGCTTGTTCCAGAGCTAATTCTGCCTGGTGACTTAACGTGATAGACTTATTTCTGCAAGTTCATGTGGAGATTGAATTGGTGCAGATTCCGCATCATGACATTGTTTGTACCTTAACTGCTTCTTCTATAGCTGATACAGTCAGTAAAGTTTGCGAGACTCATTGTGTTAGACTTGTTTCAGCAAGTTCCTTTGGAGTTTAAATTTGTTCAGATCCCGTATCATCATCTTCTGTATGTACCGCTTCTTCTATAGCCTTTTCTGGGTGATTAGCTTGAGAAACTCATCGTGTTCGGCTTGTTTCTGGAAGTTCTTTTGGAGTTTAAGCCTATCTAGTTGAGTAATTACGTTTCGCACATCTGTTTCTGCCAGTTTTCTAGGAATTTCAGCTTGCGCTGATCTACTAGAAGAATAGCAACACTGCAGCTTTTTCTGCCAGATCCGTTTGCGAAAACTGCTCGTAGCAGATCGATTTCTGCAAGTTCTGAAGGAGTTTCATCCGCGCTGATACTGTATCAGCATCTTCTCTTGTTCCTCAACTGATTCTTCTAGAGACAGTTCTGCCTGGTGACTCAACGTGTTAGACAAGTTCTTTTGGAAGTTGAACTGGGGCAGAATCCGTATCTTCATCTTCTTTGTGTACCTTAACTGCTTCTTCTATAGCCAACTCTGCCTTAAAAGACAAACTTGTTTCTGCAAGTTCTTTTGGAGTTTGAGCTGGTGCATCCGTCTTCTGTTTGTACCTGAACAGCTTCCTATATATAAATTTCTGCCTGATTAGCTTGTGTAACTCATCGTGTTAGACGTGTTTCATGAAGATCTTTAGGAGTTTTAGCGTATCTAGTTAAATAAATGTGTCACGCACATTTGCGTCTGCTAGTTCTCTAATCTACTAGAAGCATATATGTATTTGTCTCAACTCTGAAGCCTTTTCTGCCAGATCCCTTTGCGAAACTGCTCGCAGCAGCTCTATTTCTTCTAGATCTAATTGAGTTTCAGCTGGTCCTGATCTTATGGGAGCATCTTCTGTTTGTAACGTCACTGCTTCTTCTAGAGATAATTTTAACTATGTAAAACTTGTTCTTTCGGCGTTTCAGTTAGGACTGATCCTGTATCATCATCTTCTGTTGTGCCTTAACTGCTTGTTCCAGAGCTAATTCTGCCTGGTGACTTAACGTGATAGACTTATTTCTGCAAGTTCATTTGGAGGTTGAATTGGTGCAGATTCCGCATCATGACATTGTTTGTACCTTAACTGCTTCTTCTATAGCTGATACAGGCCAGTAAAGTTTTCGAGACTCATTGTGTTAGACTTGTTTCAGCAAGTTCCTTTGGAGTTTGAATTTGTTCAGATCCCGTATCATCATCTTCTGTATGTACCGCTTCTTCTATAGCCATTTCTGGGTGATTAGCTTGAGAAACTTATCGTGTTCGGCTTGTTTCTGGAAGTTCTTTTGGAGTTTAAGCCTATCTAGTTGAGTAATTACGTTTCGCACATCTGTTTCTGCTAGTTTTCTAGGAATTTCAGCTTGCGCTGATCTACTAGAAGAATAGCAACACTGCAGCTTTTTCTGCCAGATCCGTTTGCGAAAACTGCTCGTAGCAGATCGATTTCTGCAAGTTCTGAAGGAGTTTCATCCGCGCTGATACTGTATCAGCATCTTCTCTTGTCCCTCAACTGATTCTTCTAGAGACAGTTCTGCCTGGTGACTCAACGTGTTAGACAAGTTCTTTTGGAAGTTGAACTGGGGCAGAATCCGTATCTTCATCTTCTTTGTGTACCTTAACTGCTTCTTCTATAGCCAACTCTGCCTTAAAAGACAAACTTGTTTCTGCAAGTTCTTTTGGAGTTTGAGCTGGTGCATCCGTCTTCTGTTTGTACCTGAACAGCTTCCTATATAGCAATTTCTGCCCGATTAGCTTGTGTAACTCATCGTGTAGACGTGTTTCATGAAGATCTTTAGGAGTTTTAGCGTATCTAGTTAAATAAATGTGTCACGCACATTTGCGTCTGCTAGTTCTCTAATCTACTAGAAGCATATATGTATTTGTCTCAACTCTGAAGCCTTTTCTGCCAGATCCGTTTGCGAATCTGCTCGCAGCAGCTCTATTTCTTCTAGTTCTAATTGAGTTTCAGCTGGTCCTGATCTTATGGGAGCATCTTCTGTTTGTAACGTCACTGCTTCTTCTAGAGATAATTTTAACTATGTAAAACTTGTTCTTTCGGCGTTTCAGTTAGGACTGATCCTGTATCATCATCTTCTGTTGTGCCTTAACTGCTTGTTCCAGAGCTAATTCTGCTTGGTGACTTAACGTGATAGACTTATTTCTGCAAGTTCATTTGGAGGTTGAATTGGTGCAGATTCCGCATCATGACATTGTTTGTACCTTAACTGCTTCTTCTTTAGCTGATACAGCCAGTAAAGTTTGCGAGACTCATTGTGTTAGACTTGTTTCAGCAAGTTCCTTTGGAGTTTGAATTTGTTCAGATCCCGTATCATCATCTTCTGTATGTACCGCTTCTTCTATAGCCTTTTCTGGGTGATTAGCTTGAGAAATTCATCGTGTTCGGCTTGTTTCTGGAAGTTCTTTTGGAGTTTAAGCCTATCTAGTTGAGTAATTACGTTTCGCACATCTGTTTCTGCTAGTTTTCTAGGAATTTCAGCTTGCGCTGATCTACTAGAAGAATAGCAACACTGCAGCTTTTTCTGCCAGATCCGTTTGCGAAAACTGCTCGTAGCAGATCCATTTGTGCAAGTTCTGAAGGAGTTTCATCCGCGCTGATACTGTATCAGCATCTTCTCTTGTTCCTCAACTGATTCTTCTAGAGACAGTTCTGCCTGGTGACTCAACGTGTTAGACAAGTTCTTTTGGAAGTTGAACTGGGGCAGAATCCGTATCTTCATCTTCTTTGTGTACCTTAACTGCTTCTTCTATAGCCAACTCTGCCTTAAAAGACAAACTTGTTTCTGCAAGTTCTTTTGGAGTTTGAGCTGGTGCATCCGTCTTCTGTTTGTACCTGAACAGCTTCCTATATAGCAATTTCTGCCTGATTAGCTTGTGTAACTCATCGTGTTAGACGTGTTTCATGAAGATCTTTATTAGTTTTAGCGTATCTAGTTAAATAAATGTGTCACGCACATTTGCGTCTGCTAGTTCTCTAATCTTCTAGAAGCATATATGTATTTGTCTCAACTCTGAAGCCTTTTCTGCCAGATCCGTTTGCGAAACTGCTCTCAGCAGCTCTATTTCTTCTAGTTCTAATTGAGTTTCAGCTGGTCCTGATCTTATGGGAGCATCTTCTGTTTGTAACTTCACTGCTTCTTCTAGAGATAATTTTAACTACGTAAAACTTGTTCTTTCGGCGTTTCAGTTAGGACTGATCCTGTATCATCATCTTCTGTTGTGCCTTAACTGCTTGTTCCAGAGCTAATTCTGCCTGGTGACTTAACGTGATAGACTTATTTCTGCAAGTTCATTTGGAGGTTGAATTGGTGCAGATTCCGCATCATGACATTGTTTGTACCTTAACTGCTTCTTCTATAGCTGATACAGCCAGTAAAGTTTGCGAGACTCATTGTGTTAGACTTGTTTCAGCAAGTTTCTTTGGAGTTTGAATTTGTTCAGATCCCGTATGTACCGCTTCTTCTATAACCATTTCTGGGTGATTAGCTTGAGAAACTCATCGTGTTCGGCTTGTTTCTGGAAGTTCTTTTGGAGTTTAAGCCTATCTAGTTGAGTAATTACGTTTCGCACATCTGTTTCTGCTAGTTTTCTAGGAATTTCAGCTTGCGCTGATCTACTAGAAGAATAGCAACACTGCAGCTTTTTCTGCCAGATCCGTTTGCGAAAACTGCTCGTAGCAGATCGATTTCTGCAAGTTCTGAAGGAGTTTCATCCGCGCTGATACTGTATCAGCATCTTCTCTTGTTCCTCAACTGATTCTTCTAGAGACAGTTCTGCCTGGTGACTCAACGTGTTAGACAAGTTCTTTTGGAAGTTGAACTGGGGCAGAATCCGTATCTTCATCTTCTTTGTGTACCTTAACTGCTTCTTCTATAGCCAACTCTGCCTTAAAAGACAAACTTGTTTCTGCAAGTTCTTTTGGAGTTTGAGCTGGTGCATCCGTCTTCTGTTTGTACCTGAACAGCTTCCTATATATAAATTTCTGCCTGATTAGCTTGTGTAACTCATCGTGTTAGACGTGTTTCATGAAGATCTTTAGGAGTTTTAGCGTATCTAGTTAAATAAATGTGTCACGCACATTTGCGTCTGCTAGTTCTCTAATCTACTAGAAGCATATATGTATTTGTCTCAACTCTGAAGCCTTTTCTGCCAGATCCCTTTGCGAAACTGCTCGCAGCAGCTCTATTTCTTCTAGTTCTAATTGAGTTTCAGCTGGTCCTGATCTTATGGGAGCATCTTCTGTTTGTAACGTCACTGCTTCTTCTAGAGATAATTTTAACTATGTAAAACTTGTTCTTTCGGCGTTTCAGTTAGGACTGATCCTGTATCATCATCTTCTGTTGTGCCTTAACTGCTTGTTCCAGAGCTAATTCTGCCTGGTGACTTAACGTGATAGACTTATTTCTGTAAGTTCATTTGGAGGTTGAATTGGTGCAGATTCCGCATCATGACATTGTTTGTACCTTAACTGCTTCTTCTATAGCTGATACAGGCCAGTAAAGTTTTCGAGACTCATTGTGTTAGACTTGTTTCAGCAAGTTCCTTTGGAGTTTGAATTTGTTCAGATCCCGTATCATCATCTTCTGTATGTACCGCTTCTTCTATAGCCATTTCTGGGTGATTAGCTTGAGAAACTTATCGTGTTCGGCTTGTTTCTGGAAGTTCTTTTGGAGTTTAAGCCTATCTAGTTGAGTAATTACGTTTCGCACATCTGTTTCTGCTAGTTTTCTAGGAATTTCAGCTTGCGCTGATCTACTAGAAGAATAGCAACACTGCAGCTTTTTCTGCCAGATCCGTTTGCGAAAACTGCTCGTAGCAGATCGATTTCTGCAAGTTCTGAAGGAGTTTCATCCGCGCTGATACTGTATCAGCATCTTCTCTTGTTCCTCAACTGATTCTTCTAGAGACAGTTCTGCCTGGTGACTCAACGTGTTAGACAAGTTCTTTTGGAAGTTGAACTGGGGCAGAATCCGTATCTTCATCTTCTTTGTGTACCTTAACTGCTTCTTCTATAGCCAACTCTGCCTTAAAAGACAAACTTGTTTCTGCAAGTTCTTTTGGAGTTTGAGCTGGTGCATCCGTCTTCTGTTTGTACCTGAACAGCTTCCTATATATAAATTTCTGCCTGATTAGCTTGTGTAACTCATCGTGTTAGACGTGTTTCATGAAGATCTTTAGGAGTTTTAGCGTATCTAGTTAAATAAATGTGTCACGCACATTTGCGTCTGCTAGTTCTCTAATCTACTAGAAGCATATATGTATTTGTCTCAACTCTGAAGCCTTTTCTGCCAGATCCGTTTGCGAAACTGCTCGCAGCAGCTCTATTTCTTCTAGTTCTAATTGAGTTTCAGCTGGTCCTGATCTTATGGGAGCATCTTCTGTTTGTAACGTCACTGCTTCTTCTAGAGATAATTTTAACTATGTAAAACTTGTTCTTTCGGCGTTTCAGTTAGGACTGATCCTGTATCATCATCTTCTGTTGTGCCTTAACTGCTTGTTCCAGAGCTAATTCTGCCTGGTGACTTAACGTGATAGACTTATTTCTGCAAGTTCATTTGGAGGTTGAATTGGTGCAGATTCCGCATCATGACATTGTTTGTACCTTAACTGCTTCTTCTATAGCTGATACAGGCCAGTAAAGTTTTCGAGACTCATTGTGTTAGACTTGTTTCAGCAAGTTCCTTTGGAGTTTGAATTTGTTCAGATCCCGTATCATCATCTTCTGTATGTACCGCTTCTTCTATAGCCATTTCTGGGTGATTAGCTTGAGAAACTTATCGTGTTCGGCTTGTTTCTGGAAGTTCTTTTGGAGTTTAAGCCTATCTAGTTGAGTAATTACGTTTCGCACATCTGTTTCTGCTAGTTTTCTAGGAATTTCAGCTTGCGCTGATCTACTAGAAGAATAGCAACACTGCAGCTTTTTCTGCCAGATCCGTTTGCGAAAACTGCTCGTAGCAGATCGATTTCTGCAAGTTCTGAAGGAGTTTCATCCGCGCTGATACTGTATCAGCATCTTCTCTTGTCCCTCAACTGATTCTTCTAGAGACAGTTCTGCCTGGTGACTCAACGTGTTAGACAAGTTCTTTTGGAAGTTGAACTGGGGCAGAATCCGTATCTTCATCTTCTTTGTGTACCTTAACTGCTTCTTCTATAGCCAACTCTGCCTTAAAAGACAAACTTGTTTCTGTAAGTTCTTTTGGAGTTTGAGCTGGTGCATCCGTCTTCTGTTTGTACCTGAACAGCTTCCTATATAGCAATTTCTGCCCGATTAGCTTGTGTAACTCATCGTGTTAGACGTGTTTCATGAAGATCTTTAGGAGTTTTAGCGTATCTAGTTAAATAAATGTGTCACGCACATTTGCGTCTGCTAGTTCTCTAATCTACTAGAAGCATATATGTATTTGTCTCAACTCTGAAGCCTTTTCTGCCAGATCCGTTTGCGAAACTGCTCGCAGCAGCTCTATTTCTTCTAGTTCTAATTGAGTTTCAGCTGGTCCTGATCTTATGGGAGCATCTTCTGTTTGTAACGTCACTGCTTCTTCTAGAGATAATTTTAACTATGTAAAACTTGTTCTTTCGGCGTTTCAGTTAGGACTGATCCTGTATCATCATCTTCTGTTGTGCCTTAACTGCTTGTTCCAGAGCTAATTCTGCCTGGTGACTTAACGTGATAGACTTATTTCTGCAAGTTCATTTGGAGGTTGAATTGGTGCAGATTCCGCATCATGACATTGTTTGTACCTTAACTGCTTCTTCTATAGCTGATACAGCCAGTAAAGTTTGCGAGACTCATTGTTTCAGCAAGTTCCTTTGGAGTTTGAATTTGTTCAGATCCCGTATGTACCGCTTCTTCTATAGCCATTTCTGGGTGATTAGCTTGAGAAACTCATCGTGTTCGGCTTGTTTCTGGAAGTTCTTTTGGAGTTTAAGCCTATCTAGTTGAGTAATTACGTTTCGCACATCTGTTTCTGCTAGTTTTCTAGGAATTTCAGCTTGCGCTGATCTACTAGAAGAATAGCAACACTGCAGCTTTTTCTGCAAGATCCGTTTGCGAAAACTGCTCGTAGCAGATCCATTTGTGCAAGTTCTGAAGGAGTTTCATCCGCGCTGATACTGTATCAGCATCTTCTCTTGTTCCTCAACTGATTCTTCTAGAGACAGTTCTGCCTGGTGACTCAACGTGTTAGACAAGTTCTTTTGGAAGTTGAACTGGGGCAGAATCCGTATCTTCATCTTCTTTGTGTACCTTAACTGCTTCTTCTATAGCCAACTCTGCCTTAAAAGACAAACTTGTTTCTGCAAGTTCTTTTGGAGTTTGAGCTGGTGCATCCGTCTTCTGTTTGTACCTGAACAGCTTCCTATATAGCAATTTCTGCCTGATTAGCTTGTGTAACTCATCGTGTTAGACGTGTTTCATGAAGATCTTTAGGAGTTTTAGCGTATCTAGTTAAATAAATGTGTCACGCACATTTGCGTCTGCTAGTTCTCTAATCTACTAGAAGCATATATGTATTTGTCTCAACTCTGAAGCCTTTTCTGCCAGATCCGTTTGCGAAACTGCTCGCAGCAGCTCTATTTCTTCTAGTTCTAATTGAGTTTCAGCTGGTCCTGATCTTATGGGAGCATCTTCTGTTTGTAACTTCACTGCTTCTTCTAGAGATAATTTTAACTACGTACAACTTGTTCTTTCGGCGTTTCAGTTAGGACTGATCCTGTATCATCATCTTCTGTTGTGCCTTAACTGCTTGTTCCAGAGCTAATTCTGCCTGGTGACTTAACGTGATAGACTTATTTCTGCAAGCTCATTTGGAGGTTGAATTGGTGCAGATTCCGCATCATGACATTGTTTGTACCTTAACTGCTTCTTCTATAGCTGATACAGCCAGTAAAGTTTGCGAGACTCATTGTGTTAGACTTGTTTCAGCAAGTTCCTTTGGAGTTTGAATTTGTTCAGATCCCGTATGTACCGCTTCTTCTATAGCCATTTCTGGGTGATTAGCTTGAGAAACTTATCGTGTTCGGCTTGTTTCTGGAAGTTCTTTTGGAGTTTAAGCCTATCTAGTTGAGTAATTACGTTTCGCACATCTGTTTCTGCTAGTTTTCTAGGAATTTCAGCTTGCGCTGATCTACTAGAAGAATAGCAACACTGCAGCTTTTTCTGCCAGATCCGTTTGCGAAAACTGCTCGTAGCAGATCGATTTCTGCAAGTTCTGAAGGAGTTTCATCCGCGCTGATACTGTATCAGCATCTTCTCTTGTCCCTCAACTGATTCTTCTAGAGACAGTTCTGCCTGGTGACTCAACGTGTTAGACAAGTTCTTTTGGAAGTTGAACTGGGGCAGAATCCGTATCTTCATCTTCTTTGTGTACCTTAACTGCTTCTTCTATAGCCAACTCTGCCTTAAAAGACAAACTTGTTTCTGCAAGTTCTTTTGGAGTTTGAGCTGGTGCATCCGTCTTCTGTTTGTACCTGAACAGCTTCCTATATAGCAATTTCTGCCTGATTAGCTTGTGTAACTCATCGTGTTAGACGTGTTTCATGAAGATCTTTAGGAGTTTTAGCGTATCTAGTTAAATAAATGTGTCACGCACATTTGCGTCTGCTAGTTCTCTAATCTACTAGAAGCATATATGTATTTGTCTCAACTCTGAAGCCAGATCCGTTTGCGAAACTGCTCGCAGAAGCTCTATTTCTTCTAGTTCTAATTGAGTTTCAGCTGGTCCTGATCTTATGGGAGCATCTTCTGTTTGTAACTTCACTGCTTCTTCTAGAGATAATTTTAACTACGTAAAACTTGTTCTTTCGGCGTTTCAGTTAGGACTGATCCTGTATCATCATCTTCTGTTGTGCCTTAACTGCTTGTTCCAGAGCTAATTCTGCCTGGTGACTTAACGTGATAGACTTATTTCTGCAAGCTCATTTGGAGGTTGAATTGGTGCAGATTCCGCATCATGACATTGTTTGTACCTTAACTGCTTCTTCTATAGCTGATACAGCCAGTAAAGTTTGCGAGACTCATTGTGTTAGACTTGTTTCAGCAAGTTCCTTTGGAGTTTGAATTTGTTCAGATCCCGTATGTACCGCTTCTTCTATAGCCATTTCTGGGTGATTAGCTTGAGAAACTTATCGTGTTCGGCTTGTTTCTGGAAGTTCTTTTGGAGTTTAAGCCTATCTAGTTGAGTAATTACGTTTCGCACATCTGTTTCTGCTAGTTTTCTAGGAATTTCAGCTTGCGCTGATCTACTAGAACAATAGCAACACTGCAGCTTTTTCTGCCAGATCCGTTTGCGAAAACTGCTCGTAGCAGATCGATTTCTGCAAGTTCTGAAGGAGTTTCATCCGCGCTGATACTGTATCAGCATCTTCTCTTGTTCCTCAACTGATTCTTCTAGAGACAGTTCTGCCTGGTGACTCAACGTGTTAGACAAGTTCTTTTGGAAGTTGAACTGGGGCAGAATCCGTATCTTCATCTTCTTTGTGTACCTTAACTGCTTCTTCTATAGCCAACTCTGCCTTAAAAGACAAACTTGTTTCTGCAAGTTCTTTTGGAGTTTGAGCTGGTGCATCCGTCTTCTATTTGTACCTGAACAGCTTCCTATATATAAATTTCTGCCTGATTAGCTTGTGTAACTCATCGTGTTAGACGTGTTTCATGAAGATCTTTAGGAGTTTTAGCGTATCTAGTTAAATAAATGTGTCACGCACATTTGCGTCTGCTAGTTCTCTAATCTACTAGAAGCATATATGTATTTGTCTCAACTCTGAAGCCTTTTCTGCCAGATCCCTTTGCGAAACTGCTCGCAGCAGCTCTATTTCTTCTAGTTCTAATTGAGTTTCAGCTGGTCCTGATCTTATGGGAGCATCTTCTGTTTGTAACGTCACTGCTTCTTCTAGAGATAATTTTAACTACGTAAAACTTGTTCTTTCGGCGTTTCAGTTAGGACTGATCCTGTATCATCATCTTCTGTTGTGCCTTAACTGCTTGTTCCAGAGCTAATTCTGCCTGGTGACTTAACGTGATAGACTTATTTCTGCAAGTTCATTTGGAGGTTGAATTGGTGCAGATTCCGCATCATGACATTGTTTGTACCTTAACTGCTTCTTCTAAGGCTGATACAGCCAGTAAAGTTTGCGAGACTCATTGTGTTAGACTTGTTTCAGCAAGTTCCTTTGGAGTTTGAATTTGTTCAGATCCCGTATCATCATCTTCTGTATGTACCGCTTCTTCTATAGCCTTTTCTGGGTGATTAGCTTGAGAAACTCATCGTGTTCGGCTTGTTTCTGGAAGTTCTTTTGGAGTTTAAGCCTATCTAGTTGAGTAATTACGTTTCGCACATCTGTTTCTGCTAGTTTTCTAGGAATTTCAGCTTGCGCTGATCTACTAGAAGAATAGCAACACTGCAGCTTTTTCTGCAAGATCCGTTTGCGAAAACTGCTCGTAGCAGATCCATTTGTGCAAGTTCTGAAGGAGTTTCATCCGCGCTGATACTGTATCAGCATCTTCTCTTGTTCCTCAACTGATTCTTCTAGAGACAGTTCTGCCTGGTGACTCAACGTGTTAGACAAGTTCTTTTGGAAGTTGAACTGTGGCAGAATCCGTATCTTCATCTTCTTTGTGTACCTTAACTGCTTCTTCTATAGCCAACTCTGCCTTAAAAGACAAACTTGTTTCTGCAAGTTCTTTTGGAGTTTGAGCTGGTGCATCCGTCTTCTGTTTGTACCTGAACAGCTTCCTATATAGCAATTTCTGCCTGATTAGCTTGTGTAACTCATCGTGTTAGACGTGTTTCATGAAGATCTTTAGGAATTTTAGCGTATCTAGTTAAATAAATGTGTCACGCACATTTGCGTCTGCTAGTTCTCTAATCTACTAGAAGCATATATGTATTTGTCTCAACTCTGAAGCCTTTTCTGCCAGATCCGTTTGCGAAACTGCTCGCAGCAGCTCTATTTCTTCTAGTTCTAATTGAGTTTCAGCTGGTCCTGATCTTATGGGAGCATCTTCTGTTTGTAACGTCACTGCTTCTTCTAGAGATAATTTTAACTATGTAAAACTTGTTCTTTCGGCGTTTCAGTTAGGAATGATCCTGTATCATCATCTTCTGTTGTGCCTTAACTGCTTGTTCCAGAGCTAATTCTGCCTGGTGACTTAACGTGATAGACTTATTTCTGCAAGTTCATTTGGAGGTTGAATTGGTGCAGATTCCGCATCATGACATTGTTTGTACCTTAACTGCTTCTTCTATAGCTGATACAGCCAGTAAAGTTTTCGAGACTCATTGTGTTAGACTTGTTTCAGCAAGTTCCTTTGGAGTTTGAATTTGTTCAGATCCCGTATCATCATCTTCTGTATGTACCGCTTCTTCTATAGCCTTTTCTGGGTGATTAGCTTGAGAAACTCATCGTGTTCGGCTTGTTTTTGGAAGTTCTTTTGGAGTTTAAGCCTATCTAGTTGAGTAATTACGTTTCGCACATCTGTTTCTGCTAGTTTTCTAGGAATTTCAGCTTGCGCTGATCTACTAGAAGAATAGCAACACTGCAGCTTTTTCTGCCAGATCCGTTTGCGAAAACTGCTCGTAGCAGATCCATTTGTGCAAGTTCTGAAGGAGTTTCATCCGCGCTGATACTGTATCAGCATCTTCTCTTGTTCCTCAACTGATTCTTCTAGAGACAGTTCTGCCTGGTGACTCAACGTGTTAGACAAGTTCTTTTGGAAGTTGAACTGGGGCAGAATCCGTATCTTCATCTTCTTTGTGTACCTTAACTGCTTCTTCTATAGCCAACTCTGCCTTAAAAGACAAACTTGTTTCTGCAAGTTCTTTTGGAGTTTGAGCTGGTGCATCCGTCTTCTGTTTGTACCTGAACAGCTTCCTATATAGCAATTTCTGCCTGATTAGCTTGTGTAACTCATCGTGTTAGACGTGTTTCATGAAGATCTTTAGGAGTTTTAGCGTATCTAGTTAAATAAATGTGTCACGCACATTTGCGTCTGCTAGTTCTCTAATCTACTAGAAGCATATATGTATTTGTCTCAACTCTGAAGCCTTTTCTGCCAGATCCGTTTGCGAAACTGCTCGCAGCAGCTCTATTTCTTCTAGTTCTAATTGAGTTTCAGCTGGTCCTGATCTTATGGGAGCATCTTCTGTTTGTAACTTCACTGCTTCTTCTAGAGATAATTTTAACTACGTAAAACTTGTTCTTTCGGCGTTTCAGTTAGGACTGATCCTGTATCATCATCTTCTGTTGTGCCTTAACTGCTTGTTCCAGAGCTAATTCTGCCTGGTGACTTAACGTGATAGACTTATTTCTGCAAGCTCATTTGGAGGTTGAATTGGTGCAGATTCCGCATCATGACATTGTTTGTACCTGAACTGCTTCTTCTATAGCTGATACAGCCAGTAAAGTTTGCGAGACTCATTGTGTTAGACTTGTTTCAGCAAGTTCCTTTGGAGTTTGAATTTGTTCAGATCCCGTATCATCATCTTCTGTATGTACCGCTTCTTCTATAGCCTTTTCTGGGTGATTAGCTTGAGAAACTCATCGTGTTCGGCTTGTTTCTGGAAGTTCTTTTGGAGTTTAAGCCTATCTAGTTGAGTAATTACGTTTCGCACATCTGTTTCTGCTAGTTTTCTAGGAATTTCAGCTTGCGCTGATCTACTAGAAGAATAGCAACACTGCAGCTTTTTCTGCAAGATCCGTTTGCGAAAACTGCTCGTAGCAGATCCATTTGTGCAAGTTCTGAAGGAGTTTCATCCGCGCTGATACTGTATCAGCATCTTCTCTTGTTCCTCAACTGATTCTTCTAGAGACAGTTCTGCCTGGTGACTCAACGTGTTAGACAAGTTCTTTTGGAAGTTGAACTGGGGCAGAATCCGTATCTTCATCTTCTTTGTGTACCTTAACTGCTTCTTCTATAGCCAACTCTGCCTTAAAAGACAAACTTGTTTCTGCAAGTTCTTTTGGAGTTTGAGCTGGTGCATCCGTCTTCTATTTGTACCTGAACAGCTTCCTATATAGCAATTTCTGCCCGATTAGCTTGTGTAACTCATCGTGTTAGACGTGTTTCATGAAGATCTTTAGGAGTTTTAGCGTATCTAGTTAAATAAATGTGTCACGCACATTTGCGTCTGCTAGTTCTCTAATCTACTAGAAGCATATATGTATTTGTCTCAACTCTGAAGCCTTTTCTGCCAGATCCGTTTGCGAAACTGCTCGCAGCAGCTCTATTTCTTCTAGTTCTAATTGAGTTTCAGCTGGTCCTGATCTTATGGGAGCATCTTCTGTTTGTAACGTCACTGCTTCTTCTAGAGATAATTTTAACTATGTAAAACTTGTTCTTTCGGCGTTTCAGTTAGGACTGATCCTGTATCATCATCTTCTGTTGTGCCTTAACTGCTTGTTCCAGAGCTAATTCTGCCTGGTGACTTAACGTGATAGACTTATTTCTGCAAGTTCATTTGGAGGTTGAATTGGTGCAGATTCCGCATCATGACATTGTTTGTACCTTAACTGCTTTCTTCTAAGGCTGATACAGCCAGTAAAGTTTGCGAGACTCATTGTGTTAGACTTGTTTCAGCAAGTTCCTTTGGAGTTTGAATTTGTTCAGATCCCGTATCATCATCTTCTGTATGTACCGCTTCTTCTATAGCCTTTTCTGGGTGATTAGCTTGAGAAACTCATCGTGTTCGGCTTGTTTTTGGAAGTTCTTTTGGAGTTTAAGCCTATCTAGTTGAGTAATTACGTTTCGCACATCTGTTTCTGCTAGTTTTCTAGGAATTTCAGCTTGCGCTGATCTACTAGAAGAATAGCAACACTGCAGCTTTTTCTGCAAGATCCGTTTGCGAAAACTGCTCGTAGCAGATCCATTTGTGCAAGTTCTGAAGGAGTTTCATCCGCGCTGATACTGTATCAGCATCTTCTCTTGTTCCTCAACTGATTCTTCTAGAGACAGTTCTGCCTGGTGACTCAACGTGTTAGACAAGTTCTTTTGGAAGTTGAACTGGGGCAGAATCCGTATCTTCATCTTCTTTGTGTACCTTAACTGCTTCTTCTATAGCCAACTCTGCCTTAAAAGACAAACTTGTTTCTGCAAGTTCTTTTGGAGTTTGAGCTGGTGCATCCGTCTTCTGTTTGTACCTGAACAGCTTCCTATATAGCAATTTCTGCCTGATTAGCTTGTGTAACTCATCGTGTTAGACGTGTTTCATGAAGATCTTTAGGAGTTTTAGCGTATCTAGTTAAATAAATGTGTCACGCACATTTGCGTCTGCTAGTTCTCTAATCTACTAGAAGCATATATGTATTTGTCTCAACTCTGAAGCCTTTTCTGCCAGATCCGTTTGCGAAACTGCTCGCAGCAGCTCTATTTCTTCTAGTTCTAATTGAGTTTCAGCTGGTCCTGATCTTATGGGAGCATCTTCTGTTTGTAACTTCACTGCTTCTTCTAGAGATAATTTTAACTACGTAAAACTTGTTCTTTCGGCGTTTCAGTTAGGACTGATCCTGTATCATCATCTTCTGTTGTGCCTTAACTGCTTGTTCCAGAGCTAATTCTGCCTGGTGACTTAACGTGATAGACTTATTTCTGCAAGCTCATTTGGAGGTTGAATTGGTGCAGATTCCGCATCATGACATTGTTTGTACCTGAACTGCTTCTTCTATAGCTGATACAGCCAGTAAAGTTTGCGAGACTCATTGTGTTAGACTTGTTTCAGCAAGTTCCTTTGGAGTTTGAATTTGTTCAGATCCCGTATCATCATCTTCTGTATGTACCGCTTCTTCTATAGCCTTTTCTGGGTGATTAGCTTGAGAAACTCATCGTGTTCGGCTTGTTTCTGGAAGTTCTTTTGGAGTTTAAGCCTATCTAGTTGAGTAATTACGTTTCGCACATCTGTTTCTGCTAGTTTTCTAGGAATTTCAGCTTGCGCTGATCTACTAGAAGAATAGCAACACTGCAGCTTTTTCTGCAAGATCCGTTTGCGAAAACTGCTCGTAGCAGATCCATTTGTGCAAGTTCTGAAGGAGTTTCATCCGCGCTGATACTGTATCAGCATCTTCTCTTGTTCCTCAACTGATTCTTCTAGAGACAGTTCTGCCTGGTGACTCAACGTGTTAGACAAGTTCTTTTGGAAGTTGAACTGGGGCAGAATCCGTATCTTCATCTTCTTTGTGTACCTTAACTGCTTCTTCTATAGCCAACTCTGCCTTAAAAGACAAACTTGTTTCTGCAAGTTCTTTTGGAGTTTGAGCTGGTGCATCCGTCTTCTATTTGTACCTGAACAGCTTCCTATATAGCAATTTCTGCCCGATTAGCTTGTGTAACTCATCGTGTTAGACGTGTTTCATGAAGATCTTTAGGAGTTTTAGCGTATCTAGTTAAATAAATGTGTCACGCACATTTGCGTCTGCTAGTTCTCTAATCTACTAGAAGCATATATGTATTTGTCTCAACTCTGAAGCCTTTTCTGCCAGATCCGTTTGCGAAACTGCTCGCAGCAGCTCTATTTCTTCTAGTTCTAATTGAGTTTCAGCTGGTCCTGATCTTATGGGAGCATCTTCTGTTTGTAACGTCACTGCTTCTTCTAGAGATAATTTTAACTATGTAAAACTTGTTCTTTCGGCGTTTCAGTTAGGACTGATCCTGTATCATCATCTTCTGTTGTGCCTTAACTGCTTGTTCCAGAGCTAATTCTGCCTGGTGACTTAACGTGATAGACTTATTTCTGCAAGTTCATTTGGAGGTTGAATTGGTGCAGATTCCGCATCATGACATTGTTTGTACCTTAACTGCTTTCTTCTAAGGCTGATACAGCCAGTAAAGTTTGCGAGACTCATTGTGTTAGACTTGTTTCAGCAAGTTCCTTTGGAGTTTGAATTTGTTCAGATCCCGTATCATCATCTTCTGTATGTACCGCTTCTTCTATAGCCTTTTCTGGGTGATTAGCTTGAGAAACTCATCGTGTTCGGCTTGTTTTTGGAAGTTCTTTTGGAGTTTAAGCCTATCTAGTTGAGTAATTACGTTTCGCACATCTGTTTCTGCTAGTTTTCTAGGAATTTCAGCTTGCGCTGATCTACTAGAAGAATAGCAACACTGCAGCTTTTTCTGCAAGATCCGTTTGCGAAAACTGCTCGTAGCAGATCCATTTGTGCAAGTTCTGAAGGAGTTTCATCCGCGCTGATACTGTATCAGCATCTTCTCTTGTTCCTCAACTGATTCTTCTAGAGACAGTTCTGCCTGGTGACTCAACGTGTTAGACAAGTTCTTTTGGAAGTTGAACTGGGGCAGAATCCGTATCTTCATCTTCTTTGTGTACCTTAACTGCTTCTTCTATAGCCAACTCTGCCTTAAAAGACAAACTTGTTTCTGCAAGTTCTTTTGGAGTTTGAGCTGGTGCATCCGTCTTCTGTTTGTACCTGAACAGCTTCCTATATAGCAATTTCTGCCTGATTAGCTTGTGTAACTCATCGTGTTAGACGTGTTTCATGAAGATCTTTAGGAGTTTTAGCGTATCTAGTTAAATAAATGTGTCACGCACATTTGCGTCTGCTAGTTCTCTAATCTACTAGAAGCATATATGTATTTGTCTCAACTCTGAAGCCTTTTCTGCCAGATCCGTTTGCGAAACTGCTCGCAGCAGCTCTATTTCTTCTAGTTCTAATTGAGTTTCAGCTGGTCCTGATCTTATGGGAGCATCTTCTGTTTGTAACTTCACTGCTTCTTCTAGAGATAATTTTAACTACGTAAAACTTGTTCTTTCGGCGTTTCAGTTAGGACTGATCCTGTATCATCATCTTCTGTTGTGCCTTAACTGCTTGTTCCAGAGCTAATTCTGCCTGGTGACTTAACGTGATAGACTTATTTCTGCAAGCTCATTTGGAGGTTGAATTGGTGCAGATTCCGCATCATGACATTGTTTGTACCTGAACTGCTTCTTCTATAGCTGATACAGCCAGTAAAGTTTGCGAGACTCATTGTGTTAGACTTGTTTCAGCAAGTTCCTTTGGAGTTTGAATTTGTTCAGATCCCGTATCATCATCTTCTGTATGTACCGCTTCTTCTATAGCCTTTTCTGGGTGATTAGCTTGAGAAACTCATCGTGTTCGGCTTGTTTCTGGAAGTTCTTTTGGAGTTTAAGCCTATCTAGTTGAGTAATTACGTTTCGCACATCTGTTTCTGCTAGTTTTCTAGGAATTTCAGCTTGCGCTGATCTACTAGAAGAATAGCAACACTGCAGCTTTTTCTGCAAGATCCGTTTGCGAAAACTGCTCGTAGCAGATCCATTTGTGCAAGTTCTGAAGGAGTTTCATCCGCGCTGATACTGTATCAGCATCTTCTCTTGTTCCTCAACTGATTCTTCTAGAGACAGTTCTGCCTGGTGACTCAACGTGTTAGACAAGTTCTTTTGGAAGTTGAACTGGGGCAGAATCCGTATCTTCATCTTCTTTGTGTACCTTAACTGCTTCTTCTATAGCCAACTCTGCCTTAAAAGACAAACTTGTTTCTGCAAGTTCTTTTGGAGTTTGAGCTGGTGCATCCGTCTTCTGTTTGTACCTGAACAGCTTCCTATATAGCAATTTCTGCCTGATTAGCTTGTGTAACTCATCGTGTTAGACGTGTTTCATGAAGATCTTTAGGAGTTTTAGCGTATCTAGTTAAATAAATGTGTCACGCACATTTGCGTCTGCTAGTTCTCTAATCTACTAGAAGCATATATGTATTTGTCTCAACTCTGAAGCCTTTTCTGCCAGATCCGTTTGCGAAACTGCTCGCAGCAGCTCTATTTCTTCTAGTTCTAATTGAGTTTCAGCTGGTCCTGATCTTATGGGAGCATCTTCTGTTTGTAACTTCACTGCTTCTTCTAGAGATAATTTTAACTACGTAAAACTTGTTCTTTCGGCGTTTCAGTTAGGACTGATCCTGTATCATCATCTTCTGTTGTGCCTTAACTGCTTGTTCCAGAGCTAATTCTGCCTGGTGACTTAACGTGATAGACTTATTTCTGCAAGCTCATTTGGAGGTTGAATTGGTGCAGATTCCGCATCATGACATTGTTTGTACCTGAACTGCTTCTTCTATAGCTGATACAGCCAGTAAAGTTTGCGAGACTCATTGTGTTAGACTTGTTTCAGCAAGTTCCTTTGGAGTTTGAATTTGTTCAGATCCCGTATCATCATCTTCTGTATGTACCGCTTCTTCTATAGCCTTTTCTGGGTGATTAGCTTGAGAAACTCATCGTGTTCGGCTTGTTTCTGGAAGTTCTTTTGGAGTTTAAGCCTATCTAGTTGAGTAATTACGTTTCGCACATCTGTTTCTGCTAGTTTTCTAGGAATTTCAGCTTGCGCTGATCTACTAGAAGAATAGCAACACTGCAGCTTTTTCTGCAAGATCCGTTTGCGAAAACTGCTCGTAGCAGATCCATTTGTGCAAGTTCTGAAGGAGTTTCATCCGCGCTGATACTGTATCAGCATCTTCTCTTGTTCCTCAACTGATTCTTCTAGAGACAGTTCTGCCTGGTGACTCAACGTGTTAGACAAGTTCTTTTGGAAGTTGAACTGGGGCAGAATCCGTATCTTCATCTTCTTTGTGTACCTTAACTGCTTCTTCTATAGCCAACTCTGCCTTAAAAGACAAACTTGTTTCTGCAAGTTCTTTTGGAGTTTGAGCTGGTGCATCCGTCTTCTGTTTGTACCTGAACAGCTTCCTATATAGCAATTTCTGCCTGATTAGCTTGTGTAACTCATCGTGTTAGACGTGTTTCATGAAGATCTTTAGGAGTTTTAGCGTATCTAGTTAAATAAATGTGTCACGCACATTTGCGTCTGCTAGTTCTCTAATCTACTAGAAGCATATATGTATTTGTCTCAACTCTGAAGCCTTTTCTGCCAGATCCGTTTGCGAAACTGCTCGCAGCAGCTCTATTTCTTCTAGTTCTAATTGAGTTTCAGCTGGTCCTGATCTTATGGGAGCATCTTCTGTTTGTAACGTCACTGCTTCTTCTAGAGATAATTTTAACTACGTAAAACTTGTTCTTTCGGCGTTTCAGTTAGGACTGATCCTGTATCATCATCTTCTGTTGTGCCTTAACTGCTTGTTCCAGAGCTAATTCTGCCTGGTGACTTAACGTGATAGACTTATTTCTGCAAGCTCATTTGGAGGTTGAATTGGTGCAGATTCCGCATCATGACATTGTTTGTACCTTAACTGCTTTCTTCTAAGGCTGATACAGCCAGTAAAGTTTGCGAGACTCATTGTGTTAGACTTGTTTCAGCAAGTTCCTTTGGAGTTTGAATTTGTTCAGATCCCGTATCATCATCTTCTGTATGTACCGCTTCTTCTATAGCCTTTTCTGGGTGATTAGCTTGAGAAACTCATCGTGTTCGGCTTGTTTTTGGAAGTTCTTTTGGAGTTTAAGCCTATCTAGTTGAGTAATTACGTTTCGCACATCTGTTTCTGCTAGTTTTCTAGGAATTTCAGCTTGCGCTGATCTACTAGAAGAATAGCAACACTGCAGCTTTTTCTGCAAGATCCGTTTGCGAAAACTGCTCGTAGCAGATCCATTTGTGCAAGTTCTGAAGGAGTTTCATCCGCGCTGATACTGTATCAGCATCTTCTCTTGTTCCTCAACTGATTCTTCTAGAGACAGTTCTGCCTGGTGACTCAACGTGTTAGACAAGTTCTTTTGGAAGTTGAACTGGGGCAGAATCCGTATCTTCATCTTCTTTGTGTACCTTAACTGCTTCTTCTATAGCCAACTCTGCCTTAAAAGACAAACTTGTTTCTGCAAGTTCTTTTGGAGTTTGAGCTGGTGCATCCGTCTTCTGTTTGTACCTGAACAGCTTCCTATATAGCAATTTCTGCCTGATTAGCTTGTGTAACTCATCGTGTTAGACGTGTTTCATGAAGATCTTTAGGAGTTTTAGCGTATCTAGTTAAATAAATGTGTCACGCACATTTGCGTCTGCTAGTTCTCTAATCTACTAGAAGCATATATGTATTTGTCTCAACTCTGAAGCCTTTTCTGCCAGATCCGTTTGCGAAACTGCTCGCAGCAGCTCTATTTCTTCTAGTTCTAATTGAGTTTCAGCTGGTCCTGATCTTATGGGAGCATCTTCTGTTTGTAACTTCACTGCTTCTTCTAGAGATAATTTTAACTACGTAAAACTTGTTCTTTCGGCGTTTCAGTTAGGACTGATCCTGTATCATCATCTTCTGTTGTGCCTTAACTGCTTGTTCCAGAGCTAATTCTGCCTGGTGACTTAACGTGATAGACTTATTTCTGCAAGCTCATTTGGAGGTTGAATTGGTGCAGATTCCGCATCATGACATTGTTTGTACCTGAACTGCTTCTTCTATAGCTGATACAGCCAGTAAAGTTTGCGAGACTCATTGTGTTAGACTTGTTTCAGCAAGTTCCTTTGGAGTTTGAATTTGTTCAGATCCCGTATCATCATCTTCTGTATGTACCGCTTCTTCTATAGCCTTTTCTGGGTGATTAGCTTGAGAAACTCATCGTGTTCGGCTTGTTTCTGGAAGTTCTTTTGGAGTTTAAGCCTATCTAGTTGAGTAATTACGTTTCGCACATCTGTTTCTGCTAGTTTTCTAGGAATTTCAGCTTGCGCTGATCTACTAGAAGAATAGCAACACTGCAGCTTTTTCTGCAAGATCCGTTTGCGAAAACTGCTCGTAGCAGATCCATTTGTGCAAGTTCTGAAGGAGTTTCATCCGCGCTGATACTGTATCAGCATCTTCTCTTGTTCCTCAACTGATTCTTCTAGAGACAGTTCTGCCTGGTGACTCAACGTGTTAGACAAGTTCTTTTGGAAGTTGAACTGGGGCAGAATCCGTATCTTCATCTTCTTTGTGTACCTTAACTGCTTCTTCTATAGCCAACTCTGCCTTAAAAGACAAACTTGTTTCTGCAAGTTCTTTTGGAGTTTGAGCTGGTGCATCCGTCTTCTGTTTGTACCTGAACAGCTTCCTATATAGCAATTTCTGCCTGATTAGCTTGTGTAACTCATCGTGTTAGACGTGTTTCATGAAGATCTTTAGGAGTTTTAGCGTATCTAGTTAAATAAATGTGTCACGCACATTTGCGTCTGCTAGTTCTCTAATCTACTAGAAGCATATATGTATTTGTCTCAACTCTGAAGCCTTTTCTGCCAGATCCGTTTGCGAAACTGCTCGCAGCAGCTCTATTTCTTCTAGTTCTAATTGAGTTTCAGCTGGTCCTGATCTTATGGGAGCATCTTCTGTTTGTAACTTCACTGCTTCTTCTAGAGATAATTTTAACTACGTAAAACTTGTTCTTTCGGCGTTTCAGTTAGGACTGATCCTGTATCATCATCTTCTGTTGTGCCTTAACTGCTTGTTCCAGAGCTAATTCTGCCTGGTGACTTAACGTGATAGACTTATTTCTGCAAGCTCATTTGGAGGTTGAATTGGTGCAGATTCCGCATCATGACATTGTTTGTACCTTAACTGCTTCTTCTATAGCTGATACAGCCAGTAAAGTTTGCGAGACTCATTGTGTTAGACTTGTTTCAGCAAGTTCCTTTGGAGTTTGAATTTGTTCAGATCCCGTATCATCATCTTCTGTATGTACCGCTTCTTCTATAGCCTTTTCTGGGTGATTAGCTTGAGAAACTCATCGTGTTCGGCTTGTTTCTGGAAGTTCTTTTGGAGTTTAAGCCTATCTAGTTGAGTAATTACGTTTCGCACATCTGTTTCTGCTAGTTTTCTAGGAATTTCAGCTTGCGCTGATCTACTAGAAGAATAGCAACACTGCAGCTTTTTCTGCAAGATCCGTTTGCGAAAACTGCTCGTAGCAGATCCATTTGTGCAAGTTCTGAAGGAGTTTCATCCGCGCTGATACTGTATCAGCATCTTCTCTTGTTCCTCAACTGATTCTTCTAGAGACAGTTCTGCCTGGTGACTCAACGTGTTAGACAAGTTCTTTTGGAAGTTGAACTGGGGCAGAATCCGTATCTTCATCTTTTTTGTGTACCTTAACTGCTTCTTCTATAGCCAACTCTGCCTTAAAAGACAAACTTGTTTCTGCAAGTTCTTTTGGAGTTTGAGCTGGTGCATCCGTCTTCTGTTTGTACCTGAACAGCTTCCTATATAGCAATTTCTGCCTGATTAGCTTGTGTAACTCATCGTGTTAGACGTGTTTCATGAAGATCTTTAGGAGTTTTAGCGTATCTAGTTAAATAAATGTGTCACGCACATTTGCGTCTGCTAGTTCTCTAATCTACTAGAAGCATATATGTATTTGTCTCAACTCTGAAGCCTTTTCTGCCAGATCCGTTTGCGAAACTGCTCGCAGCAGCTCTATTTCTTCTAGTTTTAATTGAGTTTCAGCTGGTCCTGATCTTATGGGAGCATCTTCTGTTTGTAACTTCACTGCTTCTTCTAGAGATAATTTTAACTACGTAAAACTTGTTCTTTCGGCGTTTCAGTTAGGACTGATCCTGTATCATCATCTTCTGTTGTGCCTTAACTGCTTGTTCCAGAGCTAATTCTGCCTGGTGACTTAACGTGATAGACTTATTTCTGCAAGTTCATTTGGAGGTTGAATTGGTGCAGATTCCGCATCATGACATTGTTTGTACCTTAACTGCTTCTTCTATAGCTGATACAGCCAGTAAAGTTTGCGAGACTCATTGTGTTAGACTTGTTTCAGCAAGTTCCTTTGGAGTTTGAATTTGTTCAGATCCCGTATCATCATCTTCTGTATGTACCGCTTCTTCTATAGCCTTTTCTGGGTGATTAGCTTGAGAAACTCATCGTGTTTGGCTTGTTTCTGGAAGTTCTTTTGGAGTTTAAGCCTATCTAGTTGAGTAATTACGTTTCGCTCATCTGTTTCTGCTAGTTTTCTAGGAATTTCAGCTTGCGCTGATCTACTAGAAGAATAGCAACACTGCAGCTTTTTCTGCAAGATCCGTTTGCGAAAACTGCTCGTAGCAGATCCATTTGTGCAAGTTCTGAAGGAGTTTCATCCGCGCTGATACTGTATCAGCATCTTCTCTTGTTCCTCAACTGATTCTTCTAGAGACAGTTCTGCCTGGTGACTCAACGTGTTAGACAAGTTCTTTTGGAAGTTGAACTGGGGCAGAATCCGTATCTTCATCTTCTTTGTGTACCTTAACTGCTTCTTCTATAGCCAACTCTGCCTTAAAAGACAAACTTGTTTCTGCAAGTTCTTTTGGAGTTTGAGCTGGTGCATCCGTCTTCTGTTTGTACCTGAACAGCTTCCTATATAGCAATTTCTGCCTGATTAGCTTGTGTAACTCATCGTGTTAGACGTGTTTCATGAAGATCTTTAGGAGTTTTAGCGTATCTAGTTAAATAAATGTGTCACGCACATTTGCGTCTGCTAGTTCTCTAATCTACTAGAAGCATATATGTATTTGTCTCAACTCTGAAGCCTTTTCTGCCAGATCCGTTTGCGAAACTGCTCGCAGCAGCTCTATTTCTTCTAGTTCTAATTGAGTTTCAGCTGGTCCTGATCTTATGGGAGCATCTTCTGTTTGTAACTTCACTGCTTCTTCTAGAGATAATTTTAACTACGTAAAACTTGTTCTTTCGGCGTTTCAGTTAGGACTGATCCTGTATCATCATCTTCTGTTGTGCCTTAACTGCTTGTTCCAGAGCTAATTCTGCCTGGTGACTTAACGTGATAGACTTATTTCTGCAAGCTCATTTGGAGGTTGAATTGGTGCAGATTCCGCATCATGACATTGTTTGTACCTGAACTGCTTCTTCTATAGCTGATACAGCCAGTAAAGTTTGCGAGACTCATTGTGTTAGACTTGTTTCAGCAAGTTCCTTTGGAGTTTGAATTTGTTCAGATCCCGTATCATCATCTTCTGTATGTACCGCTTCTTCTATAGCCTTTTCTGGGTGATTAGCTTGAGAAACTCATCGTGTTCGGCTTGTTTCTGGAAGTTCTTTTGGAGTTTAAGCCTATCTAGTTGAGTAATTACGTTTCGCACATCTGTTTCTGCTAGTTTTCTAGGAATTTCAGCTTGCGCTGATCTACTAGAAGAATAGCAACACTGCAGCTTTTTCTGCAAGATCCGTTTGCGAAAACTGCTCGTAGCAGATCCATTTGTGCAAGTTCTGAAGGAGTTTCATCCGCGCTGATACTGTATCAGCATCTTCTCTTGTTCCTCAACTGATTCTTCTAGAGACAGTTCTGCCTGGTGACTCAACGTGTTAGACAAGTTCTTTTGGAAGTTGAACTGGGGCAGAATCCGTATCTTCATCTTCTTTGTGTACCTTAACTGCTTCTTCTATAGCCAACTCTGCCTTAAAAGACAAACTTGTTTCTGCAAGTTCTTTTGGAGTTTGAGCTGGTGCATCCGTCTTCTGTTTGTACCTGAACAGCTTCCTATATAGCAATTTCTGCCTGATTAGCTTGTGTAACTCATCGTGTTAGACGTGTTTCATGAAGATCTTTAGGAGTTTTAGCGTATCTAGTTAAATAAATGTGTCACGCACATTTGCGTCTGCTAGTTCTCTAATCTACTAGAAGCATATATGTATTTGTCTCAACTCTGAAGCCTTTTCTGCCAGATCCGTTTGCGAAACTGCTCGCAGCAGCTCTATTTCTTCTAGTTCTAATTGAGTTTCAGCTGGTCCTGATCTTATGGGAGCATCTTCTGTTTGTAACTTCACTGCTTCTTCTAGAGATAATTTTAACTACGTAAAACTTGTTCTTTCGGCGTTTCAGTTAGGACTGATCCTGTATCATCATCTTCTGTTGTGCCTTAACTGCTTGTTCCAGAGCTAATTCTGCCTGGTGACTTAACGTGATAGACTTATTTCTGCAAGCTCATTTGGAGGTTGAATTGGTGCAGATTCCGCATCATGACATTGTTTGTACCTTAACTGCTTCTTCTATAGCTGATACAGCCAGTAAAGTTTGCGAGACTCATTGTGTTAGACTTGTTTCAGCAAGTTCCTTTGGAGTTTGAATTTGTTCAGATCCCGTATCATCATCTTCTGTATGTACCGCTTCTTCTATAGCCTTTTCTGGGTGATTAGCTTGAGAAACTCATCGTGTTCGGCTTGTTTCTGGAAGTTCTTTTGGAGTTTAAGCCTATCTAGTTGAGTAATTACGTTTCGCACATCTGTTTCTGCTAGTTTTCTAGGAATTTCAGCTTGCGCTGATCTACTAGAAGAATAGCAACACTGCAGCTTTTTCTGCAAGATCCGTTTGCGAAAACTGCTCGTAGCAGATCCATTTGTGCAAGTTCTGAAGGAGTTTCATCCGCGCTGATACTGTATCAGCATCTTCTCTTGTTCCTCAACTGATTCTTCTAGAGACAGTTCTGCCTGGTGACTCAACGTGTTAGACAAGTTCTTTTGGAAGTTGAACTGGGGCAGAATCCGTATCTTCATCTTTTTTGTGTACCTTAACTGCTTCTTCTATAGCCAACTCTGCCTTAAAAGACAAACTTGTTTCTGCAAGTTCTTTTGGAGTTTGAGCTGGTGCATCCGTCTTCTGTTTGTACCTGAACAGCTTCCTATATAGCAATTTCTGCCTGATTAGCTTGTGTAACTCATCGTGTTAGACGTGTTTCATGAAGATCTTTAGGAGTTTTAGCGTATCTAGTTAAATAAATGTGTCACGCACATTTGCGTCTGCTAGTTCTCTAATCTACTAGAAGCATATATGTATTTGTCTCAACTCTGAAGCCTTTTCTGCCAGATCCGTTTGCGAAACTGCTCGCAGCAGCTCTATTTCTTCTAGTTTTAATTGAGTTTCAGCTGGTCCTGATCTTATGGGAGCATCTTCTGTTTGTAACTTCACTGCTTCTTCTAGAGATAATTTTAACTACGTAAAACTTGTTCTTTCGGCGTTTCAGTTAGGACTGATCCTGTATCATCATCTTCTGTTGTGCCTTAACTGCTTGTTCCAGAGCTAATTCTGCCTGGTGACTTAACGTGATAGACTTATTTCTGCAAGTTCATTTGGAGGTTGAATTGGTGCAGATTCCGCATCATGACATTGTTTGTACCTTAACTGCTTCTTCTATAGCTGATACAGCCAGTAAAGTTTGCGAGACTCATTGTGTTAGACTTGTTTCAGCAAGTTCCTTTGGAGTTTGAATTTGTTCAGATCCCGTATCATCATCTTCTGTATGTACCGCTTCTTCTATAGCCTTTTCTGGGTGATTAGCTTGAGAAACTCATCGTGTTCGGCTTGTTTCTGGAAGTTCTTTTGGAGTTTAAGCCTATCTAGTTGAGTAATTACGTTTCGCACATCTGTTTCTGCTAGTTTTCTGGGAATTTCAGCTTGCGCTGATCTACTAGAAGAATAGCAACACTGCAGCTTTTTCTGCAAGATCCGTTTGCGAAAACTGCTCGTAGCAGATCCATTTGTGCAAGTTCTGAAGGAGCTGGTGCATCCGTCTTCTGTTTGTACCTGAACAGCTTCCTATATAGCAATTTCTGCCTGATTAGCTTGTGTAACTCATCGTGTTAGACGTGTTTCATGAAGATCTTTAGGAGTTTTAGCGTATCTAGTTAAATAAATGTGTCACGCACATTTGCGTCTGCTAGTTCTCTAATCTACTAGAAGCATATATGTATTTGTCTCAACTCTGAAGCCTTTTCTGCCAGATCCGTTTGCGAAACTGCTCGCAGCAGCTCTATTTCTTCTAGTTCTAATTGAGTTTCAGCTGGTCCTGATCTTATGGGAGCATCTTCTGTTTGTAACTTCACTGCTTCTTCTAGAGATAATTTTAACTACGTAAAACTTGTTCTTTCAGCGTTTCAGTTAGGACTGATCCTGTATCATCATCTTCTGTTGTGCCTTAACTGCTTGTTCCAGAGCTAATTCTGCCTGGTGACTTAACGTGATAGACTTATTTCTGCAAGCTCATTTGGAGGTTGAATTGGTGCAGATTCCGCATCATGACATTGTTTGTACCTTAACTGCTTCTTCTATAGCTGATACAGCCAGTAAAGTTTGCGAGACTCATTGTGTTAGACTTGTTTCAGCAAGTTCCTTTGGAGTTTGAATTTGTTCAGATCCCGTATCATCATCTTCTGTATGTACCGCTTCTTCTATAGCCTTTTCTGGGTGATTAGCTTGAGAAACTCATCGTGTTCGGCTTGTTTCTGGAAGTTCTTTTGGAGTTTAAGCCTATCTAGTTGAGTAATTACGTTTCGCACATCTGTTTCTGCTAGTTTTCTAGGAATTTCAGCTTGCGCTGATCTACTAGAAGAATAGCAACACTGCAGCTTTTTCTGCAAGATCCGTTTGCGAAAACTGCTCGTAGCAGATCCATTTGTGCAAGTTCTGAAGGAGTTTCATCCGCGCTGATACTGTATCAGCATCTTCTCTTGTTCCTTAACTGATTCTTCTAGAGACAGTTCTGCCTGGTGACTCAACGTGTTAGACAAGTTCTTTTGGAAGTTGAACTGGGGCAGAATCCGTATCTTCATCTTCTTTGTGTACCTTAACTGCTTCTTCTTTAGCCAACTCTGCCTTAAAAGACAAACTTGTTTCTGCAAGTTCTTTTGGAGTTTGAGCTGGTGCAACCGTCTTCTGTTTGTACCTGAACAGCTTCCTATATATCAATTTCTGCCTGATTAGCTTGTGTAACTCATCGTGTTAGACGTGTTTCATGAAGATCTTTAGGAGTTTTAGCGTATCTAGTTAAATAAATGTGTCACGCACATTTGCGTCTGCTAGTTCTCTAATCTACTAGAAGCATATATGTATTTGTCTCAACTCTGAAGCCTTTTCTGCCAGATCCGTTTGCGAAACTGCTCGCAGCAGCTCTATTTCTTCTAGTTCTAATTGAGTTTCAGCTGGTCCTGATCTTATGGGAGCATCTTCTGTTTGTAACTTCACTGCTTCTTCTAGAGATAATTTTAACTACATAAAACTTGTTCTTTCGGTGTTTCAGTTAGGCCTGATCCTGTATCACCATCTTCTGTTGTGCCTTAACTGCTTGTTCCAGAGCTAATTCTGCCTGGTGACTTAACGTGATAGACTTATTTCTGCAAGCTCATTTGGAGGTTGAATTGGTGCATATTCCGCATCATGACATTGTTTGTACCTTAACTGCTTCTTCTATAGCTGATACAGCCAGTAAAGTTTGCAAGACTCATTGTGTTAGACTTGTTTCAGCAAGTTCCTTTGGAGTTTGAATGTGTTCAGATCCCGTATCATCATCTTCTGTATGTACCGCTTCTTCTATAGCCATTTCTGGGTGATTAGCTTGAGAAACTCATCGTGTTCGGCTTGTTTCTGGAAGTTCTTTTGGAGTTTAAGCCTATCTAGTTGAGTAATTACGTTTCGCACATCTGTTTCTGCTAGTTTTCTAGGAATTTCAGCTTGCGCTGATCTACTAGAAGAATAGCAACACTGCAGCTTTTTCTGCAAGATCCGTTTGCGAAAACTGCTCGTAGCAGATCGATTTCTGCAAGTTCTGAAGGAGTTTCATCCGCGCTGATACTGTATCAGCATCTTCTCTTGTCCCTCAACTGATTCTTCTAGAGACAGTTCTGCCTGGTGACTCAACGTGTTAGACAAGTTCTTTTGGAAGTTGAACTGGGGCAGAATCCGTATCTTCATCTTCTTTGTGTACCTTAACTGCTTCTTCTATAGCCAACTCTGCCTTAAAAGACAAACTTGTTTCTGCAAGTTCTTTTGGAGTTTGAGCTGGTGCATCCGTCTTCTGTTTGTACCTGAACAGCTTCCTATATAGCAATTTCTGCCCGATTAGCTTGTGTAACTCATCGTGTTAGACGTGTTTCATGAAGATCTATAGGAGTTTTAGCGTATCTAGTTAAATAAATGTGTCACGCACATTTGCGTCTGCTAGTTCTCTAATCTACTAGAAGCATATATGTATTTGTCTCAACTCTGAAGCCTTTTCTGCCAGATCCGTTTGCGAAACTGCTCGCAGCAGCTCTATTTCTTCTAGTTCTAATTGAGTTTCAGCTGGTCCTGATCTTATGGGAGCATCTTCTGTTTGTAACGTCACTGCTTCTTCTAGAGATAATTTTAACTATGTAAAACTTGTTCTTTCGGCGTTTCAGTTAGGACTGATCCTGTATCATCATCTTCTGTTGTGCCTTAACTGCCTGTTCCAGAGCTAATTCTGCCTGGTGACTTAACGTGATAGACTTATTTCTGCAAGTTCATTTGGAGGTTGAATTGGTGCAGATTCCGCATCATGACATTGTTTGTACCTTAACTGCTTCTTCTATAGCTGATACAGCCAGTAAAGTTTGCGAGACTCATTGTGTTAGACTTGTTTCAGCAAGTTCCTTTGGAGTTTGAATTTGTTCAGATCCCGTATGTACCGCTTCTTCTATAGCCATTTCTGGGTGATTAGCTTGAGAAACTCATCGTGTTCGGCTTGTTTCTGGAAGGTCTTTTGGAGTTTAAGCCTATCTAGTTGAGTAATTACGTTTCGCACATCTGTTTCTGCTAGTTTTCTAGGAATTTCAGCTTGCGCTGATCTACTAGAAGAATAGCAACACTGCAGCTTTTTCTGCCAGATCCGTTTGCGAAAACTGCTCGTAGCAGATCGATTTCTGCAAGTTCTGAAGGAGTTTCATCCGCGCTGATACTGTATCAGCATCTTCTCTTGTTCCTCAACTGATTCTTCTAGAGACAGTTCTGCCTGGTGACTCAACGTGTTAGACAAGTTCTTTTGGAAGTTGAACTGGGGCAGAATCCGTATCTTCATCTTCTTTGTGTACCTTAACTGCTTCTTCTATAGCCAACTCTGCCTTAAAAGACAAACTTGTTTCTGCAAGTTCTTTTGGAGTTTGAGCTGGTGCATCCGTCTTCTGTTTGTACCTGAACAGCTTCCTATATAGCAATTTCTGCCTGATTAGCTTGTGTAACTCATCGTGTTAGACGTGTTTCATGAAGATCTTTAGGAGTTTTAGCGTATCTAGTTAAATAAATGTGTCACGCACATTTGCGTCTGCTAGTTCTCTAATCTACTAGAAGCATATATGTATTTGTCTCAACTCTGAAGCATTTTCTGCCAGATCCGTTTGCGAAACTGCTCGCAGCAGCTCTATTTCTTCTAGTTCTAATTGAGTTTCAGCTGGTCCTGATCTTATGAGAGCATCTTCTGTTTGTAACTTCACTGCTTCTTCTAGAGATAATTTTAACTACGTAAAACTTGTTCTTTCGGCGTTTCAGTTAGGACTGATCCTGTATCATCATCTTCTGTTGTGCCTTAACTGCTTGTTCCAGAGCTAATTCTGCCTGGTGACTTAACGTGATAGACTTATTTCTGCAAGTTCATTTGGAGGTTGAATTGGTGCAGATTCCGCATCATGACATTGTTTGTACCTTAACTGCTTTTTCTATAGCTGATACAGCCAGTAAAGTTTGCGAGACTCATTGTGTTAGACTTGTTTCAGCAAGTTCCTTTGGAGTTTGAATTTGTTCAGATCCCGTATCATCATCTTCTGTATGTACCGCTTCTTCTATAGCCTTTTCTGGGTGATTAGCTTGAGAAACTCATCGTGTTCGGCTTGTATCTGGAAGTTCTTTTGGAGTTTAAGCCTATCTAGTTGAGTAATTACGTTTCGCACATCTGTTTCTGCTAGTTTTCTAGGAATTTCAGCTTGCGCTGATCTACTAGAAGAATAGCAACACTGCAGCTTTTTCTGCAAGATCCGTTTGCGAAAACTGCTCGTAGCAGATCCATTTGTGCAAGTTCTGAAGGAGTTTCATCCGCGCTGATACTGTATCAGCATCTTCTCTTGTTCCTTAACTGATTCTTCTAGAGACAGTTCTGCCTGGTGACTCAACGTGTTAGACAAGTTCTTTTGGAAGTTGAACTGGGGCAGAATCCGTATCTTCATCTTCTTTGTGTACCTTAACTGCTTCTTCTTTAGCCAACTCTGCCTTAAAAGACAAACTTGTTTCTGCAAGTTCTTTTGGAGTTTGAGCTGGTGCAACCGTCTTCTGTTTGTACCTGAACAGCTTCCTATATATCAATTTCTGCCTGATTAGCTTGTGTAACTCATCGTGTTAGACGTGTTTCATGAAGATCTTTAGGAGTTTTAGCGTATCTAGTTAAATAAATGTGTCACGCACATTTGCGTCTGCTAGTTCTCTAATCTACTAGAAGCATATATGTATTTGTCTCAACTCTGAAGCCTTTTCTGCCAGATCCGTTTGCGAAACTGCTCGCAGCAGCTCTATTTCTTCTAGTTCTAATTGAGTTTCAGCTGGTCCTGATCTTATGGGAGCATCTTCTGTTTGTAACTTCACTGCTTCTTCTAGAGATAATTTTAACTACATAAAACTTGTTCTTTCGGTGTTTCAGTTAGGCCTGATCCTGTATC